>QAOA01007109.1:70097-154946 GCA_003255065.1 Cercis canadensis
TTTTTTTATTGGAGCTAAGTGGCTCCAACAGCCAATCATTTTGGTCATAAACAGATGGGCTTATGAAGGCCATAACACGCTATCTTCATGAGTTATGAGGCAATACTTTAGTTTCTTCTCAATTTATTTTGGGGAGTTTGGACATAAATCTAAACATGCACTTGAACTAGTAAGTTAATTCACAATGATATCCCAAAAGCCCTTGCAGAAGAAAAAGTTCTGGGACAAAAATATCCCAAAATGATTGTGAAAATTTGCAAAAGCCTGATGGCATCTCCTCTATTTTTTATTTATTTATTTTAAAAGCACTTCTCTAGTTATATTTCTGAACACAAAATAACTTAATTTAAAAGCAACTTGTTGTGTAAGAGTTTCTCACATAGGTTTTCTTATGTAAGTACTTAAATAAATTATTTACTCAAATGAAACCTATATTAAACCAAATTCCACACAAAAAATCGTAGGAAAAATGATTGCATTTAATTTTGCTGGAAATATATAAGAACAAAACAATTTTATTTACATCTTCACCACAACTAGTGAGTGACAAGGACTTCAAGGACTTTAAATTTAAAGGGCAAACACACTAGGGGCAGATTTCCAACCGAATAATGAGACATACTATAGAAAATTGTAATAAGCAAACAAAGAGACTTATGGAAGTCTACATACAAACTTGGACTTTGGATAAGGACAGTTCTCAATTCGCATGGTAATTGTGGAAGTCTAGATACAAACTTGGTCTTTGGATAAGGACAATTCTCAATTTGTATGGTAATTGTGGAAGTCTACATACAAACTTGGACTGTGGATAAGGACAGTTCTCAATTCGTATGGTAATTGTGGAAGTCTACATACAAACTTGGACTTTGGATAAGGACAGTTCTCAATTCATATGGTAATTTTGGAATCTTTCTCAAAAGGAAAACGCAAAGCAAATCCTTTGACAAGGGCAAGCACTCCAAGGGGAAATTTCCAAACCTTTTAATTGATGAGACAAAGGCATACTACTGAAAATTGCAACAAACAATCAACGATGTAAAAGTCATACAAACTTAACTTGGATACGAATATTGTGATCTTACTTTGAATTATAGCCACAAATATATATCATTGATTCCATTTCATGGAAAATCATAGTTTGAAAAAATGACGTAGAATAACTAAAATTCTTATTAGACTAAGCAAGTAGATATACTATAGTGATTGCACCAAAAAATGGTATAATATAATAATAAGACTCATCCAATTACTTCCCATACATACAACCCTTAATAAGAAGATTTCAAGCCCTTTTGGATTAAATTTTTTAAACACTTTAAAATTATAATAATTTTGTCTAATCAACTTTCTTTCCATCCAATCAATAAAGGGTTTTCTCAGACAATTCCTAGTTCCACTTTTTAAAATCTTCTTTTTCTTTCTTTTTGGTGCTAAAAGTGCAATTGGTTTTCTTGGTAGCATTTATAATTCATGGAGAAAGCTATCTTTTTCTCAAGTTTCTCAGTAAATCGTAAAGAAGCATGGTTCCACTTTTCTAATTATTGTGTTCGCTAGAGTTATTCCAAAATAATTAATGATGAGAAAAAGAAATAATAGAAGATAAAAAATTTTGAGAGAATTATTATAAAAGGAACTCAAATAAAAAGAATTCTAAGCAAATTCCAAATTTACACCCTATTCAAAATTCACAGTATGTACTACTGTTCTTCACGACTAATGGTTATTTGTAGTTTTTTATGACTGACTAGTGATCGTCCTATCTTTTATAATCACACATTGACCACTGGAGATAAGAGAATGTGTTGGGTACTTTAGAAGTAGAGGTTACCAAATTGTAGGCCAAGAAATTGGCATTAGAGAACAGTATTAAAAGCTTGGAGGTTGATGTGCAGGGTATGCCTAACAATCTGCATAGGAAGCAGTCTGCTGGTGTGATGATAGCTTCTGATCTTTGTGAACAATCTTAAATTAGAGATGCTCCAATATGGACAACCAAACCACCTACTAGCAGGACACAGCAAGGGAACTAAAGTTTTTGTTTATTTTTGTGTATTAGATAGCAATTTTTTTTTTCTGAATATTGTCAATAGAAATAATTCTTGTACATGCGAAGTAATGTATAAAACTTTATGAACGAAAAAGTTTNGGATGTTAAACTAGTAGAGAGGAAAAGGAGAAACATTAATGACTACGAAGTGTTGCAAAACTAGAGCTAGGCTAATGGGCTGCAAGTGACCTGAATCCATCTTTCTCGTGAAGTTTCTTGACAAATCATACACCTTCCCATCACCAACAGAAAGAAGTTGATGTGCAGTATTAAAAGCTTGGAGGTTGATGTGCAGGGTATGCCTAACAATCTGCATAGGAAGCACTCTGCTGGTGTGATGATAGCTTCTGATCTTTGTGAAGAAGCGTAAATTAGAGATGCTCCAATATGGACAACCAAACCACCTACTAGCAGGACGCAGCAAGGGAACTAAAGTTTTTCTGTGCATTTTCAATTCATATTATAAACTATCACTATAGACCTCATAGTCATCGTAAAAAAATGGTAAGACTTATAGAATTCCATTTCACACTTGAGCTCATAATAAATAACATCATCAATTATCTTAATCTCATCTGCAGGTTGGACTGAGGTGAGACTAGAGATATTGCACCTTTGAAAATCTATAATTCTCTAATTCCAAGTTACCTCTTTAGTGAAAGATCACCTTTGTGAGTTTTTCTAGTATACACACAAAACTAAACTTTGGAATCAAAAGAATGCACCATATTTTGTTAATATATTGGCATGCAATATCTACATCTAAGAATGCACTGCTTTATGTCCTTATAAAGAGAAATGATCCTGCACAAGAATGTTCCTGTGGAGGGATATGATAAATGCATCCAAAGAAAAACCAATGCATGTTAAATCATTGACTCTTACATGCACATTTACGTGATAGGAGTGAGTTAATATGAATGTTTGCTAGCATTATTAAGTGGCTTCAAGGAAAAAGAAGACGACTTGGATAAGGTAATAATCTCCAGTCTGGATTCTTCCCTAACAACTTAGATAAGAGAAGCCTTTTTGTTCTTGTTACCAAGTCCAGAAAGAGACTTGCATCCACATAGAATGAAGAAGACTCGGAAGAGTACCCAAGAAAATAAGTTACAAAACAAATTTAAATCAGCCTTAATTAATTATGCTTTGAGTGAATATAACACATAATTACATGTAAAATTTGATAACAAATCAAAAGGGTGAATAAATTATTGAACTCAAAAAAGAAAAATGATAAAAATGAACTTCTTTCCTTCCTCAGAATAAGTGAAGGGCAAAAAATGAAAACATTCTCTCTTGTAGTGTACTAAAAAGTGACATTACTTGATGGAGTAATCTGATTCCTTTTGAAAGTTTCAAGTTAATTAAGGAGGTGCTCTACCCATTTCTCCAAAACAGCAGGAGAACCATACCATGGTCTCAATTCATCATCTGAACCAACAGGTGAGTGATAAACTCCATCCAAACTAATGTTGAGTGCACCCTCCAGATGGGCTGA
Source organism: Cercis canadensis (assembly GCA_003255065.1). NCBI lineage: Eukaryota > Viridiplantae > Streptophyta > Magnoliopsida > Fabales > Fabaceae > Cercis > Cercis canadensis. Next base: position 73,649 of record QAOA01007109.1, read on the forward strand.
TACTTCTGGCACAACACCATCACCCCATACATCCGCCTGCCCGCAAACCTGACGAAGTCTTGTACATTTAGTCAGCAAAACTTCTAATGTTTACTGATTTATCAGTTCCAATATAGCAGTTTAGATCTTTTGATTTCAATCCTAAATGAACAGCTAAAATAATTGCAATCACCTGACGAAGTCTTATACATTTAGTTAGCAAAATTTCTAATGTTTACTTATTTATTAGTTCCATAATAGCAGTTTAGATCTTTTGATTTCAATCCTACATGAATGGTAAAATAATTGCAATCACCTGCTTGTACCCTTGCCCAACAAAACGAGCACGTAACGTAGTTGTATTAGGTGTTGAGCTGCTTGCAGCATTCACAATAGCAGCCTCAGGGACTGGTTGAGAACCATTAACAGGAACAGCAGATTGAACATTTGGATTTGACTTGCCAAAAATCTGAGCTCCTTCGATATACCTGCATTTTGTTTTAGCCAGTTAAGATCCCTGTTCTTATGTACTTTTAAGCAAGGATACATCTATAATTTGAAATGATTATCATAAAGAAAATGAATTCTTAAAAAGTACAATGTTTAGCTTCTGCATTTGTTACACTCTTGTCTATTTGCAGCTTACTAAAACATTACTACCTCGGCTACTCTTATCTTGAACACATCACTTCTCTCGCACAACTTTAATTTTTCATTGCATGGTTCTCAAGGTACCATTTTCAACAAATTGAAACTGGTTCTACAATCTAATCAGGATACTCTCACTCCTTCACCGATACACAACCCAAAAAGGAAAGTAGAATTCTTACTTCAAGAAAAAATTTCCTTTCCCAGGTTTTCATTGCATGGTTCTCATGGTACCATACTCAACCAAATTGAAATTGGTTCTACGATCTCATGATACGCCCTCGCAGATACACGCACATACACACAACCCAAAAAGGAAAGTAGAATTCTTTCTCCAAGAAAAATTTTCCTTTCCCAGGTTTCAAAATGATAAGTTTATGTACATTGGAAAACAGAAACTAAAACTTGGTGCCCATCTGGAAAATGATCTGGCAAGGACCAGATCAATTAAGTTGACAATCTTGGTGTTTCCCATATCACTCTTATTATTCTTTTCTAGATGTTTCAAGTTGTTTAATTTTTATAGGTGAAAAANCAAGTTGTTTAATTTTTATAGGGAAAAAAAAAAAAAAAAAGACTTTCTATAGGTAAACCTATAATTTATTTAGTATATTCAAATAAAGATCATGCCCTGTAAAACATCGGACAAAAATCAGGGAGAAAAGGACCAATACAGGATGGGGTGAAAACAGCAAGGCGCTTAGTAATTCTTCTAGGAGAGATCAAAAGGATGTAATTGTGTAACAAATATGATCCATTTAGAACAGAAAAAGAGGAAAACTGTGTGCTTGACAAGATCACCGACAATCTTAGACTCAAAGTTACCTCTTTCAACTTGTATCTTATCAACAAATAATCATATACTTCACAATGCATTGTGAAATTCCAGCGTGGCATGTTCTCAATGATCAACCCAAATTAAATATCTATTTTCATATCACACGTCAAAAGCCATAGAGCATTCAGCAATTCAGTAATTGAGCTAGGAAAAGAATTTTGCAGTTATCCAACTATCATGGAATCCAATCAACACTACTTAAAAGGAGAAAAATGATATGGTGTCTAACTTAAGAGTTTACCTTCCTGCCACACATACATACTTCAATTCCGGGGTGTAAACAGCTTTTGAGCAATTCTTCTCAACATAATAAAGGAGACCCCTTGTTTGATCAATAACCCCTGACACGCCTTTTGGAGGTGGGCTGAGAAAAATGGTGAGAAAACACTTGGTCAGAAGCTTACAAATCATAATCATAATGAAATATAAAATCATTCCCTTTGGCCCTTTGGGATAGGATAATTAAAATGAAGAGTAAAATACATTTTTCATCTTTGAATTATTTCTCAAATGTTACTTCAGTCCCTAATTTATCTTTAGTGTCATTGTAGTCTTTGTAGTCCTCAAATAATCATTCCGCCCACCAAATTAGTCATTCTTAAGCACCAAAAGTGATCACTTAAACGATTAATTTGGCAGGCAAAGTAATTATTCGAGGATTAAAGTGACATTTAAAAAATAATTTGGGGACGAAAAATGTATTTAACTCTAAAATGAATAACAGAGCATTCCTCTAATAAACTGTGCTGGAAGTATCAACCATTGACCATTGTGCAAGCCATCCTACAAGGATCAATAGCCATCAGCAAGGAAATTACAGGTGAGGGGTTCCAAGAGTCAATAACAAGGAAATATGGGAGAGCCCATATTCTTCCATGTAGACACGTGCAAGCCATCCTCCTGCTGAGTGTCCAATCAAGGATAAAGTCTCACCTAAAATAAGATTATTTATAGGGTTTTAGATATAGTAAGGTGCACAAAATTATCCCTGATGAAGAATTAATGTAGTGTGACAGAGAAGCGACAGGGAAAGGAGAGAAGAATGAATTGGTCCAAATTCCATGGTTCACAGGGAATTATGTTGGCAGAAAAGCATTTTTGCTGTATAAACAATGAATGAATTGCCATTTGATGGGTATTCTATAGTACTATACATAACTCTTTATCCACTCTTTCTTGTTTTCCCCTCGCTGCAACCCCAAACATGAGGGAGTTCTTCCAACAATTAAACGCACAAAAAAATTCAAAATGCAGCTTTTTTTTTTTTTTTTTTTTTTGTCAAAAGGAAAAATGGCACAGCAAAAGTGATATATATTGGACAGTTCCCGGTGGCAGATACACTCACTTGTTAAAACGAAAGAGGACAATACTGCAGAAAAGACAAATTACACAGGAAGTGAAAATACAAGTCACATAAATTTATATCTCTCAATGTTTCAAGACTAATTTAACAAACTTCTCCCCGAATGATCCTCTACATCTTAATTTGTCCCTGAAAGATTAATATACACATTGATCATGCGTTATGGCATAAGACGTGACCAATTGGGTCATGCCAATACTAAATTAATAAATATTTAAAAGTATATTATTTGTGAAAATAGTTTCCACGGCATTTGTGGAATAAATTTCTAAAAAAACATTATTGAGGTGAATGAGCCTACAAAATTTAAGTTATACATGTCAAAGAAAATTAACAGAATTTTCACAGATTTTAAGTATGTTTTCTCCCATGTTCTTCTGTATCGTTTCGTTCTCAACTTTTTGCAATGACACGAAAATCAGAATTCACCCAACTAAGTGAGAGTAGCAGTAGAGGGGGTAGGATAGGATAGCGTTGGCCAATAAATAAATAGTGAATTCCAAGCTTAAGCTACATAAGGCCAAGTTATAGATTTACCTTGCGCGAACTCCTTTGCCTCTTGAACAGCATCATGCACCCTCTTCAAATACCTACTCAGGCACAAGCACACATCCTCGGTATTTTCACCCTTAAAACTCAAAAAGGGTTGCCTATTCTCATGCAAAATTGGAAGAATCTGAGACCAAAAGAAAAGAAAAATATTACTTTACCAATCCAGCACAGGCCGTGGTAGCAGAGTGCCGCGCCAGTAATTGGGGTCCACCAAACCGGCGGCATTCCGGAGCCAATCAAGCCTTGACACCTTAGCCACGACCGTGGGCACACCGTACTTGTTGTTCAAAGTTTGCTCCAATTTCTGGTAATCACCTGAATTGTTCCCTAACCCCTGACAATCAAAGAAATGCAAGCGTTTCATGACCCCAAATTTGTGCTTCCAAATTGCTAGAATCAAAGAAATGCTTGTGTGTGACAGAGAGAGAAAGATGCAGAGAAAATAACCGGAAGAATAACAGCAGGGCGATAGTTGGAGGAAGCTGGTGAGGGTTGGGAGAATGGAGATGAGCAATGCGGTCTCTGCGAAGATGCAAACAGAGAGAAACCCATTTCCCTCCGCAAAGGGATGTGGAGGAAATGAAGTGAGAGTGTGTGAGTGTGTTACATAGAAGATAATTTTAACGCTAAGGCGTCCAAAATTATTGGCAAGGGAAGGATAATGGAAAAGAAAGAAGAGCCGTTGATACCAAAGTTACTAGAAATTTGGAACTGCTGTATCTGACATCCTGAATTTAAAGCCTTCGATACCAGAGTCTAGAGTTTTTTGATACCGTGTTAGGCTGTTAGCTACTTAGCTATATGCTACTTTTAGGAATAGCGCTGACTTTCACCAACTTAAGCGAGTTCTTTTGAGATATTTTAGTGTTATTAGGAAATTTTTAAATTAAATACTAATGCTAAAAAGAAAAAAAAAAAAAAGTTGAGTATACGGCAAAATACACATTTTTTTTTTATAAAATATAAAAATTGTGTGCCAAATTCTTTTTTTTGTAAAAGTTAAATTTTTTGATTGGCATACTTCTTTAGATGTATTATTCTTTTATTTTATAAGAATTGTGTTCGGTTAGATATTGTATTACTTAGCTTTTTGAGATATTTATAATGACTTTAAATTTAGCTTATGTATCCCACTAAAAACCCCTTAATTAGAGGTGTGTACCGCTACACCCTCTCTATAGCTTAGCAAATATCTTTTGGGATATACATTTTCTTTTGAGTAGATTATATTAAGAAGTTTCTCACATACCATGGAGATAAATGATTACTCTTTAATGTGGTAGCATTACAGTCATTGATGTGAAAATTAATTAATATTAACCGTTAAAAATAAACGGTCAAGATTAAATTCTTCTACATCAAACAACTGTGGTGCTTCCACATCACGAAGTTTTACTTGATTTTGTATTTATGTCTTTTTTCCATTTTAAAAATGATTAAAATGAGTTTTAGCCCTTATAGTTTGATTTAGTTTTTAATCAAGCTTTTATATAAATTTTTTTGGGGTTTTTTTAACTTTTGATTTGATCTAATTAGATCCCAATTGTCAATCCTAAGGTGAGTCATGGTCTAAATTTGTGTTTTTGCTATATTAATGCCACGTTAAATAAAATTATTGTCACATAACTAAAACATTAGCAATGTAGGGTGAGAATAGTGCATGACACCATTTTTAGATGGCATTATTCCAAAATATTGTCACTATCTTTTTACCATCAATATTATTGTTTTGTTAGGCTAACTTATTAGTTATATAATAAAGCTCTATTCATGCTTGAACAAAGATTTTCCTCATTTTGGTTGGAATTATACCATTAAGCCACGGAGAGACGTTTGTGTTTTTTTTTTATGCTATTTTATTCATAAAATAAATATTATGTCATTTAATTTTTTTTTTATTGTGCAATGTTAAATTTAAGTTTCAATTACAGTCAGAAAAAATATACTATTACAATATATTAAATCAACAATTAATCAAAAAAATGAAATAAAATATAATATATGTTTAAATTTAGAATTTGCTTTCATTGCAAACCTAAATTAATTTTTTTCCATGTGGATCATAAAATATTCTGCAGTCTTTCATCATGAAATCATCTGGTCAAATTCGCTGACCAACAATGACAAGACAAATATTAGGTATTGTTATGCAAATCAAAGACGTCAGCTTTTCAATAAAATACAATATCTAATGTTGCTTAAGCCTCGTAAAGCTCTACTCATAAAAAACATTTTTTAAAAAATAAAAATTAATAAAAAAGTGAAGCTCATAGGTAACGCGGTTTTAAATTAAAAGATAAGTATAAGAACAAGAATAGAGGTATAATAATAGGAAGATCCCATCATAGCACGCGCTTTCCAACATTGGAAGATTGCAGAGCGTAATCAGGACCCAATTGCGTAAGCATTAAGCAATTATTTTCATACCTGCCAATCTCATGTTCTGATGGTTCTTGCTTCGTTTTGGTTTCTTAATTTCTTGGTGAATTTCAGTATCTGTGAGGTGTTATAATTCTTCTTTCTGGGTAAATTTTCAAAATCTGTGAGGTGTTATAATTCTTCTTTCTGGGTAAATTTTCATAATCTGTGAGGTGTTATAATTCTTCTTTCTGGGTATATTTTTGTATCTCTGTGGTGTTATAATTCTTCTTTGTTGGTGAATTTCAATATCTGTTGGATCATGAGCAATTTGGATTCTTTGTTTTCTCACTCTCTCCCTCATCCATCATGCTAAAATAAAAGTGGGTTTGCAGAAATTTTCCTCCTTTTGCATCTTGGTTTAACTCTGATTAACCCTATATATGGTGATGGATCTATTGTGCTTTGCCCATTACGGGTGTGCTGTTTATGTTTGTTCCGTTTGAGGTAAAGAAAAAGGGGAAATGATGTTCTTTTTTTTTTTTTTTTGGGGTTGTGAAGATTTTACATTTTCAATGAGCAGATAGAATAAAGAATCAATCTTTTTGAGCAGTAACAACTCTTATGTCTATGTAGATAGGGCCATTATCTCTCTTCTTACACATTATGCTCCAAGCTTGTCATTGAGTTTACCCAAATGTATTTCTTTGGGTTAACATTCTCCTTAGATGGAAGAGAATGGGAGAGAAAAGTGGAATGCAAAGTAGTTGTGATGGTGGCTTGTCTTAGAGAAGAGGAAGTTACGGTGCTAAATAGAGATAGATAATGGAGCACAGAAAAGGGGCACAATTGATCTTCTAGAACAACAGAATGGAACCCCTGTTATTCTTCTTTTATTCTAGTCTCTTTTCCATTTTAATTTTCGCAGTCTGGCCATTACTCCCTCTCTCCCTGCATATTTTTGCTTCACTTTAGGAGAAAGAATGTTCATATCCATGGACCACTGTACTGCATGCCCCATGTGAAGGCTCTACCATGATTACAGTGTTTTGCGGCAATTTACTAACCCCAGCCAGGACAGATTAGCCCAAAACTAGAAGGAATAGGGATAATAAAAGCATTCCAGGTTGAGTGCCCTGCTATGAATTCTGCTGACTTAGAGTTTGGAGAAATGACAGAAGATTATCATTGTTTTTCGCAGAATACTAAATTGAATTCAAATTTACTGAAAAGACTTTTCAGGTTGGATATAAATTACATAGGTCTCTTGCATTAATATGTTTATTAATTAGTTTACCTCCCTGAAGAGGAAGTTGAAAGATTGCACAATATATAATAATTTACCCTTTTCAAACAACATATTGACTTCTATATTAATTGATCTTTCATGTCAATTATGGAAATATGAGAGTTTTCTTCTTTATGCAACAGACTTTGGTAGCTTCCCAAATTTTTGAGGGACAAACTTTATATCTTGCTACATATGAGAAGTTATCTGAGCCATCAAGTCCTTCGAATTCAATACAACATATTTAGTTCCTTGAAACCTTAATGAAGTAGATTAACTTTTCTGTTTAATTACAGTGATGACGTCTAATGTCCCAATGGAAGTCTAAGTTTGGTATTGCTAGTGCCTTTCAGAAGATGCTAGTAGAAGTTAGTTTAACCATATCTCTATTTTCTGGTTTAGAGCAACTATATTCTCTGTCATTTTGGAAATTACAATGATATTTCATATTTCTTCAACTGTCTGATTTGGCTTGCTGATGCTTAAAAAATTCGATCTTTTCTCTCTGATACACTGATATCTTTTCTGTTTTCGGGTTTCCATTCCTTTGTCATCTGAGTTTTGGCATCTCTTAAGCCAATTCGGTTGCTCCAACCCATCTAACAATATGGTTTCACTGACTCTCTTAAGCGAATTCAGTTGCTGCAACCCATCTAATAATATGGTTTCACTTTTTCATCTCCGTCTTTTCAGTTAGTGTTTTTTTCTGCTAGTTATACAGGACATTTTGTGCATATGATGTACAGCCACAATGTGTGACAAAAAATATAGAATTACTCTTATTAACCAACTCTCATATTTCATCTCTAAAAACTAAATATCAACATAAATGAAGATTTTTGTGATACTTTTCCTTGGAGTATGACTGGGGCGAGATCTTACGCATCCCTCTTGTTCCTTTTGTTTTACGCCAAATAAATTTTCAGGAAATGTGATGAACTGAAGTTGGATGCTTGGAATTGAACAATTTTTCTCGTTTGATTCTTCTTTTAGCTCTAAGGAACTTAAAGTAGATATATGCAAATTTTCAATACAATTGTGGATCGCATCACATTAGATTAATTATTATTAAAATTCTTGTTTTTATTTCATTAGGACTTCTAAATCAACAATGTTCTTTTTGCAGATCTTAGCTAACTTCAAGTTGAAGCAAAATGAGTGGTGGTAAAGAAGACAATCGTGGTGATGAATCTAGCGAGAGAGGTATATTTTCACATCTAGCAGGATATGCTGCAGGACAATATCCTCGTCCACATGGAACATACCCGGCACCAGGATATCCACCTCCAGGAGGCTATCCTCCACCAGCCTACCCACCTACTGCATATCCACCGCCGCCAGGAGGATATCCACCTTCTGGCTATCCTCATGCTGGAGGATATCCACCTTCCGGTTATCCGCCTCCTGGTGGATATCCACCTACCAGTTACCCTCCTTCAGGATATCCACCAGCTTATCCTGCTCCGTATGGCTATCCAAGTGCCTCACATCCATATCATTCAGGTGTGCTTAGCCATCTCAATTTCTACTGTTAAATGATTTATTGCTTTTTCAAAGTCCTTGGTGAAAGTTTCTTTAGCTGTAGAAGTAATGCTATTTCTTATTCGATTTTCTCTTTACTAAATGCTGTTTTGTTCATAAAATCATGGGAAAAGGAGAAAAAGAAAAAGGAATAAAGGAAGACTAAGCAACTTTTCTTTCATCATGGTTGACAAGGAAGTCATAAGATTCTCCTATTCATCCTATTATTTTTGAATAACAAGTTTTTCTAGAAAAGAATATAAAATAAATTTAGGAGCATAAAATATGGGTTTGTTTTCATAGGGCACAGTTTTTTTTTTTTTTTTGGGACTAAATTAACAATTCAGTGCTTGACAGATATCTCTGTTCTCAGTATAGCAAGTGAAAGAATTTTGGAGTCATTTAAATTCATCATTTTTCTGACTTGGTTCCAGTCAAGTTTAATTAGGGGATTGATTGACATGCAATTAAGGATTTGATTCAACCTGAGTTGTTGAAGTTAGGAACTTGACTAACTCTAAAATTGTTTTTTTAGGGCTAAGCTGAGAATTATGATATCTTTTGTGGACCAAATTGTTAATTTAGTCTTCCTTTTTTAATATATAAGCACCAATTACATCTTGATGAACCTGGGTGGTTTATTGTAATTTTTTTTCCCAACAAGAAATATTACTATATGACTACATTTTTCTTTTGGCATTGTATGATATGATTATGTCTGAGTTGTTACTTTGCAGCATCATCTTTTACATACACTTGCATCTATTATATTCAAAACAGACTTCATATTACATCTCTCTACTAGAGAGCAAATAACTTCAGAAGAAATTTAGAAGATACAGTTGCAATATGTAGCATTGTCATATCGGGTCGGGCCAAAATTGGGCCAGGCCAAAAAGCCCAGTTTTTAAACAGCCCGGCCCTATATATAATCAGGCTAGGCAGAAAAGGCCCAGTTTTTAAACGGGCCTCAAATTTGAAGCACTAACTTGATTTTATATCAACCAAGCCCAAATGTTAAACGGGCCAGGCCCAAAATTGATAGTGCGAGCAATATGCATTGTGCTTACTGACTCCTTGTTTTACAGGGCATGGAGGTATGGGAGCGGTGTTAGCTGGGGGTGCAGCTGCTGCATACGGAGCTCACCACTTGGCTCATGGTGGTCATCATCTTGGACATGGGGGTTTCTATCATCATGGAAAGTTTAAGCATGGGAAATTCGGTAAGCGCTGGAAGCATGGCGGGCATGGGTGGCATGGCAAATTTAAGCATGGGAAATTTGGCAAGCCTTGGAAAAGATGGAAGTGATGCAGTGGCCATTATAAATATGTGATGCTGATCCTGGTGTAATAGCTTGGAATAATGGGATGAAGACTGATGTCTTTATATTAGTGTTTATCTTGGAGGGCTACGATGAATCTTTTGGTCCATTTATTTGTTTATTTGATCGTGCAAGTGTGTGGCTTATTGTATAGAAAGAGAATGATATAGCCTACATTTCTTAATTACATATGTTTGTTTTTCTCCCCATTTTCTCTTAATGTATAGCTTAATATCTGGATGCCATTTGAGTAAACTTGGAAGATTTTCTCAGCTGAGTGAACTTCAGCTTCCTGCTGCGGATTTATGTCAAGGTCAGATAGAACTCGTGTGCGACAACTGGCAACTCTTCTTAGGGTGTGTCTGGTAGAGAGGGTGTAAAATTTAAGGGAGTGAAGTTTACTTTATTTTAAGAGTAAAAGGTTTTTATGGTTCCGGAAAGATATACTCACAATGGCTTAGGTTCCTAAATATTTTTTTGTATCACATAAGTCCTCAATTGTAGCTTTATCAGCCAAAATGGTCCGGTGTTAACAGAGTCACTGATATAGAGTGTTAAGTGTTGATGTAGACCATTAGGTGATGCATGATTAATCTTGTGGGTTGCTCTTACCTAATAGACCATGAACTGGTGACATGGACCATTTCTCTTTTTTGTCTCTTCCTCTCTTCCATTCTGTCTCTTACAACTTCACCCTCTTCAATTTTTGCATTGATGTTGCTATCTTATGAAAGTTAGATGACGCATTAGTTAACCACAAGGATTTTGATAGCACTTGTTCATCATATCATTGCTCCAGAAATAATTTCTACTTATACAACTTTTGTCTTCACAATTGTACAGAACTTTTCGGGTGGCTGCGTTTGTGTTTAATAGGAAAATGTTTTAGCTATGCTATTAGTTATGAGTTTATAACAGTTGTAAACTTGTAAATGCAAGAGTTGTGTAAATAACGCCAAGGATTTATGCGATCCTGCTATGAAACTGATTCGCTAAAATACGAGTTTGCATTTATTATTTTGCAGGCATCCATGAACAAACTGATAAAAACGACAGTCTTAAGATTAACCCATCTGGTTTTTTTTACTGACATTTCCTATGCCACAGAAAAGGGAAAATATGCTATTAGACCAAAGATATTAGCAAAGTAACAATATTATCATTTATTATTTTGCAGGCATCCTTGAACAAACTGATAAGAACGACAGTCTTAAGATTAACCCATCTGTTTTTTTTTACTGACATTTCCTACGCCATAGAAAAGGGAAAATATGCTATTAGACCAAAGATATTAGCAAAATAACAATATTATATTAATTGCAACATCTAAGTTTTCCAGGCAATCTCTTCCAATCATAAGACACTACACAAGATAGACAGAAGCAGTATTTTTTCACTGCGCAGTAAGGTGCATTGCCCTTCAACAATCTGACATCTGCTCCCAAGTCCTTACAACTCTGATCTCCGATAGCAATCAAATCAAGATCAAATTTGGATGCGTTTTGATCCATACGCGCAATTAGTAAGTAGAAAAATTAGAAAAAGATCAACTGGTAGAAAATAATATTTCCATTGCCAAGAATTGCTACAAGGGTGTTTCTAACCTACACCACCTTGACGTGACATAAGGTGATTTTTTACACAATTTTGATCCAAACAGTTTTCCTGGATCCAATAAAATTTATATTATGCCAACTATAGCAGTTTGAAACAGTGTGACTCAAATTCAGTATGTAAAACTCTTGGAAAGCGATTTATCGGGCGTAAGATAGAAACACCCTTGCTACAATATACAAGATCTAGTAGTACAAACACATGAAAGCTGTGGTCAGCAAGTACTAGTTATTGGGAGCAGACAAACCTCAATCTCGTTTCAGGAATCTACATTCCCTAGTAGTATAGTCAGTGGTAATTCCCCATGGGCATAAATCTTATGTAATGCTCATTTCACGCGAGATGGGAGAAATTTGTCCTTCATTATAGGTCCAAATATATTAATTGATAGAACTAACTGTTTAGAGCATGTTTCATCATAATGTGTAAGAAGCAATCCACAGCTTTTAAGATTCCATGAAGTGCAGGCATCTGTTCTCTCTACTTTTATTCATCACTTTTCATGACATGGCCTTGTCAAAGCTTCCCTATTTCTCAAAGCTCTTACTGCAAAGCACAAAGATAAAATGAAATTACAGCTCACTTAAAGCTTGCTTTAGTATAACTTCAAAAAGATCCTGAAGAGATTCATACCAATTCTAAGTTGACTGCTCATAACTGAGACAACGAAAGATGAATAGATGAGATGTTTTTTTTCCGTATGTCTTTTGGGTAAATAGCAAGCAAGAGTTAAATTGTCAAGATAGCTTATACACAAATACAGCAAAGTAGTCCTCCTAAATTTCTGAGAATCAGAATACCTCTTAGATCACCCATTCCACACAGAGAAAGACACTTAATGGCCCTTCATGCACACCTTATCCTCCCCAAACGAAAACAATTTTCACAAGGCAGTCAGCAAATGAGTACAATTTTCAGATAATTTCATCCACAATATCCCCCGATTGTGTTTCACAGAATCCAGCATACTAAAGTAAGTATCCACAAATGCCACATAACAATTGAATAACTGCATTCAAACATTCCAATAAAACAACCTTCTTGACCATATCATGCAACTATATTAAGTGCTTAATAAATCCAAGAAAAATAGCTTTAACAGATATTCAGCATTCTAGCTATCCTTCCAAAACTTAATATTCGTTCTCCAATATAATTTAAAGGCAACGAAAAGTACCTGATATGGCTGTTACATAATAATAACACAAGAAAAGAAGGTTCACTCTCCAATATTCTGCCCAAAATTAGCATGAACTACCCTCTTCCAGGGACTTTGGAATCATTTGTCATCCATATGTCCTCATTATGCACTCTCAAATCTCTTCTTTCATGCAATTTCCCATTAAACTACAAGCTTCTCTGGGTGGACTAAATGATAGTTAATTTTATCATCCTTACCATGATGCTTCTTCAGTGTTCTCACAACAAAGAAAATGAAACTACAAAGAGTGGATTTGCATCATGCTTCCCTCCCATTAAGTGGTAGAGACTCTTAAGACTTCATTCAGACCTCTGATAGATTTTAAAAAACTAATAACTGAACACACATCAGATGAAGAACACTGGCTTTACAATTCACTAAAATTTTCCAACATTCTATTCATTCTGGCTAAATGTATCCAAAATGGAAATGGCTTCAGCACAAGCAAGCATTCATGGTATGCATTTAAGCTGAGAATATCAGTGGTTCAGAATAAAATACTGTAACTGATACCAACTTCTAATAGACACTGACAACTCTAAAATAAAAATCAAAGACACCTTAGTTATGTATGAAGAAAAGGCTGAGGAGGGTCGGATTGCATTTAACAAGACAAGAGACTAACTGTTCTGATCGAAGTTCCCATTAACATTGCCATACAGAGTTTCTACATCAATTTTGCATGTTCCTGTAATGCCCGTATATATAAATACATACATAAATATATATAAATACATATACCACACTACCCAAACCTTTTTGAGTCTCTACAACAGCTATGGTCAAAGCTAATCTCAAAAAGTCAATGAGCACTCCAGATGGTATCCCATGAACCATTGCAGATTGGCCCTTAAGGAGTCAAACTCAATTATGTATAACCACAAGCTGAGAAGCCCCCATTCTTCATCACTTCAGATTAATTAGATTTTATTGAAATAAAACCAAAATTCCATCCATAATTAGCATACAAATACAATAAACATTCTCAGGATTCATATGGTCTGCCAATCTGTTCATCTACACAAGGCAAAATTCGTTTTATACATTTGATGATGCATAACTTAGATTCTTGGGTGTGACTTTGTTTTCCCAACAACAGTATGGTTCAAATATAAGCAACAATTTATGAGGTGCATACTATTTTTCTGTTGAGCAACAATATATACATAAGCTTTGTGTCACAACATTCCACAAATTATCATGAGCCAGAATCTGAATTCAACTGTCCTCTTAAGCTTTTTTGTCTTTTTTCCCCTGCCACATCACAGTTTGTAAAAAGTTGTCTGCACAAAGTTTGTGAATTTATCATTTCTCTTTCCTGCTATACTTATCAGTCAATAATATCTCTCAAGTGATCAAATGTAATAACAGTTGCAGGCTTCAATTAGTTACAAGCATAAATAAATAAGCCTTGAGATTTAGTAGTTTCTTTCAAGATTTAAACATAATACATACAAAATATACATAATTTTCATGAAATGATGGTATTTGACTGATCAATACACTTCCACATAGTATGCATATCATACACTGTTGTTTTTATGGCCTATGTAGTCTAACAAAGTGAGATTACAAGAAAGACCAACGAACACAGCAATATATTTTCATTTGCAATGTATCAGTCATCTTCCTTATGCAAGCCTCTTACCAGTTGCAGAACTCATCAGTCACGTAGAATGCCTTAACCAGTTGACCGGTAATCCAGTGTTTTCCCAAACTTTGAGTCAGATTGTCCACTCTTGTGAAGGAATCTATAACTCCCATCTTGTTGCAAGCTCATATCATAAACTTCAGAGTCTGAATCTTTACGTTCCCGAGAAGCATAGCCTAAATTCCTCCTATTATAGCCAACATCATGACTGTCGGCAACAGGATTATATCCTCTCTGTTTCCTGCCAGAACCAACTCTCCCTAAATAAGATCCATTTGAACCATCTAGATCCCTAGATAAAAACTTTCTTCTATTCCCCTTCTTTCTCAATTTCCCATTAATTTTCTTCCCATTTATTCCATTACTAATTGAAGATTCTACAGAATTTATTGGAGAACTCTCTGCATCTGAGCTGTCTTCCACATCTGATAACTCCCTTCCTTGGCCATACGACCTACTTCTCAATTTTCTAATAGAAGATCCCCTACTTCTCTTACTCCCTTGATCTTCAATTATTCCATTATTGATTGAAGATTCCACAAAATTTATTGGAGAACTCTCTGCATCTGAGCTGTCTACCACATCTGATAACTCCCTTCCTTGACCATAGGACCTACTTCTCAATTTTCTAATGGAAGATCCCCTACTTCTCTTACTCCCTTGATCTTCAATTACACTTTTTTCAACTTGTGATTCTGAACCCTCCTCAATACCATCCAACTCATCATACTCACTAATTTTTCTATAAGGTTTTATGCTATGGACAACCCCTTTTGGGAAAAATCTTGCAGAAGGTAATTCATCTGGGGTTTCAAACAATTGTGGCCCATCTCTCTCACTCCACATATCAAACCCACCTGGCTTTTGGAACCGATCGGCCAAGACCTTTAATTGCTCATCAGCTTTAACTGAGAATAAGTTGGGGGCTCTCTCAACCACCTCCCATGGCCTCTCAAGCTCAGAAACTGCAGCCTTCAGCTCTGCCCTCTTGCGCATCTCGTACATCTGTCGTTCGCGACATAACCGAGCCTTTAGTAGCTGCTTGGCTTTCTTGGCTTGCATTCTCTTCCACTGCCACTTTGATACACCACCAGGGTAAGTCCGAGGGCCTCCACCCATACGAATGATACTAGGTTTTGGGGTAACAGTAGCAGACTGAGAAATGGAGAGGTGAGAGAGCTTGCTGTGAAGGAAGAGACAATCTGAACTTGTCAATGCTCTAGAAAACGAAAGCTGTTGAGGGAGATTCGCTATTGACAGATTCATTGTCGAAGAGTAAAGGGTACAGGCTCTGATGATATGCTTGACACGAGGTCTCAATTAAAACTCATCAACTTCAAGTACCAACTAACTGCAAGTGATTTGACCCTTGTTTTTCACCTTGTCTACCACAACCTGCTTAAACAGATTGAACAAACTAATTAGTACCCATTGACAGATTCATTGCCAAAAAGTAAAGGGTACAAAATGGAAGGCTTTAGGTTCTGATGATAAGCTTGGCCCAAGCTTTTAATTCACAACTATCTTAAAACTCATAAAACTCAAGGACCAACTAACTGCAAGTGATTTGACTCTTGTTTTTCACCTTGTCTACTACAACCTGTTCACACAGATAGCAATCAAATAACGATTGCCCTTTTACCAGCTGTTTTAGGGGAAGCTATAACATTAGTCATTAATTTGATACATTAAAAGAAAATCTAAGTGGGTGCGCAGAATTGCAGAAACCAAAGCACAAATTTAACAAGAATCACTCAATTGGTTGGATTATTGTGTTGAAATTCAGAAAGTCACTGAGAAAGTGAGACGGAAACATACCAAAGACCAAGGAAGTGTGGAAAGCTATTCCTCTAAAAAACGTCTCATCCACTCACTGTATTAGTGGCTCTCAGCATTAATATGCTCTAGGACCCTCTCTTGTTGTCACTATTATCTGAACCTCAATCTCTTTCTTTTGCTGTTCCACACATTCCTCTTCTATATTTCTATCTATCTGTATTCTTCTTCAGGGATTTCTTTTGCAGGGGAAAGGAGCGTTAAAAGACCACCTTATACTTCTAAAATGTGTAAAAAAAAAAAAAAAAAAATCCTTTTGCGAGACGGACGTCTATTTTTGGACGGAAAACATCACGTGCAAGTCACGTGATCTTCTTCCCCGCCCAATCAATAAAACAACTGAGACGTGTACTCTGGTGCTTGAGAATGTTGCTCAAAATCAATGAAAAATTCAAAATTTCACTCCAAATAACGATAATTTTGTCGTTAATTTATGATAGAGAGAGTTCAGCGACAAAAAATTGTGACTTTAACAAAAGGGGTTTCTCCAGAAACCATGAATTTTCTTTCCCATTAGAGTTTCTGACGGCAACCCAATTTAATTTTTTCCAGGGAAACAAACAGAAAATCCCAAGACAGAGATAGATTTAAAGCAACCCTGAGGTCCAAGCGCTTCTCCCAGCCACTGGGAACCTGCAAGTCCAGGTCCAATTCCTGGAATTCCACGAACCTTTAAGACCCGCCAAGCAGGTCCCAAGTTATCAGAGCCGTTGGTTTCTCACTGTTTGATTCGTTCCCCCACCGTCCGATGCTGCTCCTCCTTGTACCCACCACCACCACTTATAACCCGAACCAGAGAACTAACGTCGGCTCCTCCTTGGACTCACAAAGCTTCTTCGTATTCTTCTCGTCGCTCTTAGAGAGAGAAACAAAGAGATGGGACTGAAGGGATCGCACGTGACTTGCACGAGGCTTTTAGACGCATATCTTTGGGACGGGAAGATGATGACGTGACTTGCACATGATGTTTGCTGTACGTCTTACAAAAAGAGGTATTTTTAATAATTTTTGAAGTATATGGGATTTTTTTTACACGTTTTTAAATATTTTAGGGTAAATTACACATTAACCTTAAGTTATTAAGAATAAATTAAGATTTTTTCAAAAAAAAAGGGTAAGATTGCTGGTCTTGATCATAGGTGACACATTATGGGTGCCTCTTGGCTCTTTGGTGAAGATTGGTATAAACACAAATAAAAAGTTGTCTTAGTCTATCTAAAATTAAAATTTCACGAATTTAGCCCANAACACAAATAAAAAGTTGTCTTAGTCTATCTAAAATTAAAATTTCACCAATTTAGCCCATCAAAGATCAAAATTAGTTTAATGTAGGATCTCATAGAAACAAATTTGATAAATTAGGTATCTTTTAGGATTAATATTATTCTTATATTAAATTGATTTTGATCTTTAAAGGACTAAATTGATAAAGTTTAAAGTTTATAGATAAAATTGATAAACTAAATATTTTTCACGATTATTTTAATAGTTTACTCATAATTTAAGTTCGACTTAGGTTTTAATTTAGCCCCTTAAAGATCAAAATTAGTTTAATGTAGGGCCTCCTAATTTTGATAAATTAGGTAACTTTTAGGGACTAATACCATCTCTATATTGAATTAATTTTAATCTTTGAAGGACTAAATTAATAAAGTTTAAAATTTATAGATCAAATTGATAAATTAAATATCTTTCACCACTATTTCAATAGTTTACTCATAATTTAAAGTCCCACTTAGATTTTAATATACATCTATTTAGTTAAATAGGCCAGGCCACTTTATTTTTGGTTTGGCTTGTAGACGTGCAAGATTTATGTTATATTATTCCATATTGAGAGCATGCCATTTTAGAGGGATAAAAAGCCAAAATTTAAGGCACATAAGACTGCTCTCCTTTGATTTAGGAGTTGCCACCTTGTTTTGCCAAAAATAAGAAAAAGTTTTGATCTCAAACCAATGACACTTGAGCTTTGCTTTGGCTTGGCGTTGTTTGCTTCTTGTCCTTCCTTAGAGCTTTCCCTCTGTCTGATAGCGCTTCTGCCTTGCTTTGTGATCCTTCACCTCTTCTTACCATAGCTCTTGCCTTGCTTCTTGATCCTTTGCCTCTCCTCAGCAGAGCTTCCTCCTCCTTCTCTATGTGGCAAACCAAACCTCAATCATCTTGTTCATTATATGGTTTTATGTAGCTAACCAAACATCAATTAACAACACTATTAGGATTCTATGCATGACACTGATGTCTTGTCTAGTAGTATTAGAGTACCATATCTTTACTATCATATTTGTAACTAAAAAAAGAAAATCAACGAGACTGCTAATGATGGGAGGAGCCAAGTTGTGGTTACAAGGTCTTCTGTGTGATCTTCATATTTGAACAATATACAATCATCATGGTTCAGCTTCTTTACATTCTCAATCACAATGGCACATGAAACCACTGGTCAGTATGTTGCCCTGGGATCCTGGTAAATTGAAAATAAGAGTCAATTTTTACAAAGGAGTGAAACTTCAAAAACATGAAACAACAATAAGCCAACAGAGAAAATAGGAACAAGCAGAAACCTTGACCTCTAGAAGAAAAACAGTGTAAGTTAGAAGTGTCCACATCCTACTCTAAGATTGAGTTTCATTAAAACCTATGTAACAGGAACTTCAGAGTCTAAGTAAGTGAAAATGTCCAAGGTTCAATAACTTGATTGTGTACTGCTCACCAAATGAGTGCTACTAGTTCTGAAATATTGGAAACAATACCTTATTTTACGTCAATAGGATCGTTGGGGTGAACTAGCAAAATGGAATATGAACTTGCATTGGAAACAGAAGGTTGTCTCAATAATATCGGCATGAGTCGTATCATACATATTTTGCTATATCAACAATTGATAACATGAGAAAATAAAAAACGAGGAAAGACCATGAAAGAGCAACACAATATTGGACAACAAGGTAAAGATTAATTAATAACAATCACAAACCTAACAATTGATTGAGTATTTTTATTTTCATATGCTTTTTCAATAGCACATTAAAAATTTAAGCAATAACCATCAGATGTGGCTCAGTTGGTAAACTTAGTTCTATATGAGCGAATCCTAAGGTAATGTTAGTAGTTTGAACCTTGCTAAAAGCATTAATAGTCAGGGTGTGCCGAAGTCCAAATGAGGATAAATTTCACACCAAAAATATAGGGACTACCTCGTGAGAAACAAAAAAAGAATTAAGTAATCATTATTTATAATTAACTACTTTTGAGAAATAGATAAATAGCAAGGCCATTACTTAAACTTTGCTAGAGATGATTATCACACACCTGATTGAATCCACAGAATGGAATTTTGAACCGAACAAATCCTTTGTGGCCTCATCTTCCCACTTCAACGAATTCCGCCCTTAGGACTCTGTTGTAATGCGCTTTAGCCTGTTTGTTACACTGTTGGAATCAAATGAAAGCTTCTCCAGACTAGGGCAATCCTCCACCATAATCTGCTCCAAGCAAGGAAAACGTAATGCTCTCTGACAGATCATGCTCCTTAAATTTCTGAGATTACTTAGACGAAGAAATATGAGACTCGGAAAAATATTGTTAGTTTTGGAAACTTTAAAATATCCATCTGCTGCAATGACTTCTCTTAATGAGTTGCAATTGCATACAAAAAGCCTTTGAAGGTTTTGAGCATGAACAAGCCAAGACAAGTCCAACATTGTACAATGTGCAACTGATAACACACAAAGGCTCATAGTACATTTATGTGCAGTAAGGTTAGAGGTTTTGGGAATATACCAAGACAAAAAATTCTCTTGTTCCCTCTTCTCCTTTGGCCATTCCATAACAACAGTCATACTGATTCCAGCTCACGCAACAACAGGTTTTCATCACTGACTCGACCTAGAAGCCCCCAGCATCATAGATTAAATTGCTAAATGCTTGTGAGGAGAACAGACATGGTATCACTCCCGGTGAGAAAGTAAACTGACGGCANATCTGCTCCAAGCAAGGAAAACGTAATGCTCTCTGACAGATCATGCTCCTTAAATTTCTGAGATTACTTAGACGAAGAAATATGAGACTCGGAAAAATATTGTAAGTTTTGGAAACTTTAAAATATCCATCTGCTGCAATGACTTCTCTTAATGAGTTGCAATTGCATACAAAAAGCCTTTGAAGGTTTTGAGCATGAACAAGCCAAGACAAGTCCAACATTGTACAATGTGCAACCGATAACACACAAAGGCTCATGGTACATTTATGTGTAGTAAGGTTAGAGGTTTTGGGAATATACCAAGACAAAAAATTCTCTTGTTCCCTCTTCTCCTTTGGCCATTCCATAACAACAGTCATACTGATTCCAGCTCACGCAACAACAGGTTTTCATCACTGACTCGACCTAGAAGCCCCGCAGCATCATAGATTAAATTGCTAAATTCTTGTGAGGAGAACAGACATGGTATCACTCCCGGTGAGAAGGTAAACTGACGGCACATAAAATCTAGCAGCAAACACCTAAAATTTTTCAACTTTTTCATCTCAATTGGCAATTTCACTATGCTTATATATGAAAGATTCAAATATGCCAAGTTCACTATCCTTGATTGCATGGGCAGTTGAGAATATGCTAGTTGGAAAGCTCTTTAGCCAAGTACCTCTCACAAGCATAGTCTGGAAATTTGGATAATGTGCTTCTCCACAAGATATCGAATCTGAGAACCCTACAATGATATCTTTTCTGCTTCTTTCCACTTGGCACAGTTGTATTTCCACCTGAATTAACATCAGCTCCATCTTTTACTAAAAATTTGGTGATTACCCTATGATCACGTGCCACCCACAAGGCCATGTCTCTTATCACATCATGCATCTTAACAGTACCTACATATTCACCCTCCTCCAATAAGCAAGCTTCCTTCAATTTTATGACATTACGACCTTCATATATATCATCATCAAATCCAGTTAACAACCCCTCTCTAATCCAAAGCCGAATAAGTTCATCTATTCTAATATATAATGTGGTCCTCAGGAAACAAAGAGCAATAGAGGAAACAAGGCTTGTAGGCATCTGGCAAACAATCATAGCTAAATTCAAGTAAATGATAAACATAAGCCACCATACCAAACAATCTTGATGGGTCTTCCATTCTTCAGAAGTCTTCTCATTGGACATAGATCGTCCAATAGTACAAAGGGCAAGTGGCAATCCTTTACACTCTGCGGCCACTATTTCAGCAAGGTATGGTATGTCCAAATTAGAATTGAGAGTCTCTTCACCCAGTTTCTCTTTAAACAATTCTAATGCTTCTCTTGGTGTCAAACACTCCACTTTGAGACGTCTATGTGCTTCCAACCCCTCATTTGCACTCGACTCCTCAATTTATAAGTGTTTTTTTTACACTTTGAGGGAGAATTCTCAACTTTAATTCCAATTGATACATTTCTGGACACTCTTATTTATACTATTATGTAAAAACTTTTAGACTCACTAACTTATTACATAACTCCATAACTCTCATTAGTTATAATAATATCTTCTAAATGGAAATAATTCATTATTAAAGTGTCCTAAAGACATAAAAATTACAATTTCAAAAGACACATAATCTAAAATAATAATTTCAAATTACATTTATTTTCAATAATATCATCTAAAAATAACACAAACTTTTTCTTTTTCAACATGTTGTATAACAAAACATTTCTCTCTTCTGCATTCTTTTGATTCCAAATGTCATCAGGAACTTGTAATTTGTTCCGAATGACTTGTTGAATTTTCATAACGTCTACTTCTTTTGACACCACAACCCAGATGACCATGTCAAAGTCATGTTTTCTTTCCAGTTAGAAGGAAATCATTATTGAATTTCTTTAGCAAAGTAGTTTTACCGTATAAGCCCATGATGGTTACCATTTCGTCTTTAAAACATGTACAGAGCTTATCAAACATTATTTCTAGACCCACAGTCTTCTCCAGAGGCATCTCCTCCACCACAGTTTTTCTCTGTCTCTGAGCAACAGCATCAAAATGCCCATTCTCTTTTAGTTCTTCAATCTTTCCCATCTTTTTGGTCACCTTCTTGCCAAGTTTGTAGCTAGCTCGGCAGTTCTTGGCATAACAACCTCCCAAACACTTACTTTCTATGAGTTGAGAAGCTTTCTGCTCAATAACTTGGCCTTCTTTTTCCATGGCTTCAACTCGTCCTAGCCAATCATTGACTACATTCAGACACTACTTTATATAGTTTTCTTTTTTTAGTCATCAAGATATTTTTGGGTCAATTTTCACACATTAAGACTAAATTTCTCCATTAACAAACATTACACTATAATACAATCAATATTTTTCACATAAGAAAAAGAAAGCAATCTTTTAATATATAAATAATTTTTCTTAGAACAATTAGAACATTATATTTATTTATTTATTCTATAATTTTTTGTTTAGTATACATAATAGGAGTATATTACCCTCTCGGAGTTACATTTCATCTTGTTAAGATCTCTAAACATTTATCTTCTTATTAATTCTTTTATCATCAACCCTGTCAGANATAACTTTCGATTCAAGAAATAAAACTCATAAATTTTAAAAATAATTTTAATATCACTCAATCATAGAACTAGCAAATGGACAGCCCATTTAAAATTCCGCCAACTAGGCATGAGTATGATTGGCCCATTGGGACCGTTAAATAGGCCCAATTTTTTTGAAACAACCATTTATATTACGTTTAGCATATATATTCTTTTTAGGTGGTATTTGATATAGAGATTTTTTTTTAAAAAAAAAAATGAGAATTTTGTTTTTATGAATGTTATAATTTATGTTTGATTGGCCATAAACATTCTTAAAATTTTGAATATTTATTTTTGGAAATCTTACATCTTCATATTTGTTTCAAATATTACTTTTTTAGAAGTCTAAGTTATTTTTTCAAAAATATCCTTATCTAACTTTGGATGAAAAAAAAAAAATTTGTTATTATATATCATTTTTATTAAATAAAGCACCAGCCATTAAAGCAAAAAGTAGCAGATTTCACAAGATGTTAACTCAAGGGAAAATAAAAAAAGGACATACCTGAAAAAATACAAAATAGCAGCTACAATCTATAGCAGTAAAATGGGACAGAAAACCAGAACTTAGGTTCAATTTGAGTATTAAAAGATCAACTTGAGCAAGCCAGCGTTAGTTCCTGTGGAAGATAGAAGCAAAGCAGTAGCAGAGAAAGACCATAAACATTATGGGAAACCTGGGCACTGAAGGAACCACCTTCAGATACCTTCTTGGTGGTATCATACTTGTTCCCACTGGAAGTGACCAACTGATTAGAAAATATAGGGAACTTTCGAGCATCGAAAGTGTTAAACTTCCTGTAACTTAGAGGTACAATTATGTAGATGAACATGATGAATCCAATTCCCACATTAACAAAGAAAGACCATGGTGTCACAAGGGGGGCTACCATGGTATGCTGAAATCCCAGCCCAATCAAGCGTGAAGGTGCCAATGCCGAGTACGTGGTAACCTGAACCAATTTGCTGTGCGGTGATACTATGGGGCCATGCCCAGCACACCCATGACAGTAATGGGAAACTTTTTTAAACTTAAAATGATCTTTTATTAATGGCTAATAATGTTAAAAATGGTTTCTCATGGAAATCTAAGATTCTCAAGACCCTATAAAAATATTTTTATGGAAAACTTACTTTTTAAAACTATTAATTATTTTTTAAAAAACTAGTACTAAACATAAAAATTTTATTTTTTCAAGTTGAGATTCTCAAAAAATTAAAAAAAAAATCCCTATACTAAATATAAGATTCTTGAGAATTATTTTAGAACAAGTTTTTCACTAAAAATTTTTCATAGAGAGTGAAAATCTTGGATTCTTATAACTATGAGAAAGTTTTTTTAAACTTAAAAAAAAAACATATATAATATTTATTAATGACATAATCATAATAATATCAAAAAAATAATTTTATTCTTTTTTTTTTACTTAAAATAGATAAAGTTATTTTTGAAAAAAATACTAAATTTTTTTAAGAAAATTGTATTAAAATTAAACACAAAGATGAAAGAGTCGTAAAAAACATTATCTAACATTCTTAGTAATATTTAAGTTTAATTAAACATATTTATAATATTTATTTTTAATAAACATGAATCCTAAAAACAAAAACAAAAAAAATGTCAGCCAAATAACCTCTTAAAGTCTAAGCCAGGCTAGCTGGTCAGACCGGTCTATTTTGACAAACTCTACTCAACCATTCATAAATCCATTGCACAACCTTTGAATGTCTTGATGTGAACTTATTTATTATTATTCGGAATGACTTTAGGTATTAGCAAATAGCAATTTAGCATTGTCTAAATTATAAAAACATAATAAAGAAAGCAGCACCATACAGATGAAGTCAGGCACATGTATCTGATAGCGATTCCTTACTTCATTTCTTGCACCGTTTTTTGGATACAGCTGTATCCACCTTCCCCCCCTCCTCTCTCTGAATCTTCTTTCCTTCTTGGGTTCCCATATTCAATCTCTCTCTTCCTTATTTATACCAAAATTTCCTATTTTTTTTTATATAAAATAATTAATTAATATAGGTTTTTATATTTATAATCCCACTTGTCAGTACCATTGGCTTAGCCCCTCCTTCATATTTTCAAGTTTTTAATGTTCTTGGCTTATCTATATATATATATATAAGAATAAATTATCATCTAAATAATTATTAATTTTATTTCTATAAATTTTTTATTAAATTAAAGTTTGAAAATTTTAAACTATATACTAAAAATATATATTAACAATTGAATTCGAAATTGTAATCGAATTTTTTATCCTTACTTTTTTATTAGCTGATAATTTAAACTTTATTAATTTAGTCCTCAAAAATTAAAATTAGTTTAATAAAAGGGCTATGATGGTCCCTAAAAAACACCCACTTTATCAATTTTGTCTGTACAAAAATCTTATATTGAATTAATGTTGATTTTTACAGGATTAAATTGATAACATTTTAAATTAGAGACAAAATTAATAAACTTAATATCTTTGAAGAATATTTAAATAGTTTATTCTTTTATTTATTATTCTTTTTTGGATGACACAAATATTGTAAAAATATTACACCTTTACTTTCTCCGTCCGTTTCGTGACAAACAGTGCAGATAGCATAATTAATTCTCTCTCTCACACACATGAACCCACACAGCAAGGAAAAACAAGTAACCCCACACAGAAAGAGAGAGAAAGAGAGGGGGAGAGAGAGAAATTGCGCGCACAATTCAGTGACTTCTGGGTGGATGTCCTCGTGATCTGTGCATAATCTACGTAGTCAGCAACAATAGATATGGTTTCTTCTGGGTTTGGGTCAATTAATGTTTTTTCTTGATGGGTTTGTTCAGCTAGTCCCTGCTATGATCATATAACAATTACCCATTTGAAGTTTTTGGAGAGTGAGGGATTGGAGATTCCCGGAATTGGGTTTGTTTGAGAGTGGTAGCACAAAAACCCAGTTGTTTTCTTTTTGTGGGACTCCTTTTTGTTTTTCTACTGGTGTTTGTTTTATCTGTGAAGTGGAGCGATTTATTTGGCTTTTCACCACTGAATTGGACCCTTTATTTGCAAGGTTTAGGAAGCTTGTAACATTGTATGTCAACTAGGTGAGTTGTGTTTAAATTCTGTTCCTGCATTTTATCTTTGACTTTTGTTTCATTGTGTTTCTATTCTCCTTGCTTGTGCGTTTGTTTTCCAATAGCTACTTCTATTATATTCAATCATGGGTTTCCCACATCCTAGATGAGATTATAGAAATTTTTTCACTTGGTTTCTGTTATGATCACAATTGATTCCTTGACTTCCTTATCTTCATATCAAGAATCTTGAGTGCTTGAATTTGTTGGTTTTCTTACGTACTAAGCATATTAGTTTAAATTAAATTGATTCCTTCTATTCTATATCTCAATTTCCAGTAATCTCCTGGTTACCTGATTTTCTTGCTTTTAGTTAGCCTTTCCACTCAACGGACAGGTGCACTTTTAAGTAGTTTCCTTTTTCTATAAAGTGCTATTGGGTTTGGATCCCTGAAAATGAAAATTCATGGCAATTTTAGTATCAATTTTGTTAGGTGAACTTTTCCTATCTAAAGTTTTCTCAACTTTCAACCAAATTTGAGCTAACCTAAACAAGTGGTTGACTTAGTCATTTTATATTTCAAGTAGAAAGGTAAAGAAATAAACATATTATAGTGGTTTTTGCCTAAGAGAAGGACTGCCTCTCAACTTTCAACTGAATTTGAGCTAACCCAATCGACTAGTTGACTTTCTCATTTTATTCTTCAAGGTAATGTTCCACGCTCTGATGTGAATGTGGTAAAATTTATATTATTCTTCAAAGTGAAATAAGTATTTCTGCGACTGCCAGCTGCTTGACACACTATGCTTTGGTTTCTTATTCTTTATAAGCTTGCCTATAATATATTTTCTATCAGTGATAAATGAACTTTACTTATGAGTGCATGGCACATTTGATTTAGGATGTTTTAGCTTTAGAAGAATAGCTTGCAAGAGTGAAATTGATGGGTATCAAGTATATCCTAAAATGATCCTTTCAATATCATCACTTTGACTGCCAAGAGAAAAAGATTTTTAAATAATTTTATATTCCATATATGGATTTGGCATGATGACAAATGACTCACTTTAGCTAATCACAAATTGTGGCTACTTTTCTGATATAATGAGCTAGTTATTAACCAGAACAATAGAAATTTGCAGCTAAAGATCATTGGTTTAAAGATCTTAGTGCTTGGTTAGATTGGACTTGATCTTCACTGTTGTTAAAGCTTCTTCTTTCTTGTTCTCCACTTGGGAATTCTGGTGAATGCTTTATAACATTAAGAATGGACTAAGATATGGTATGACACTGTGATAAAGAAGAGTTTTATTCAATCTGCATAGTCTCTGGTCTTATTGTCTTAAGGAAAGAGTTGTACATATCCAATAAGCAAGGTCCAAAAGCAGCCGATTTCTCATTCATGAGTTTTCAGGTAAATCTTTATGTATTTAAACTGTAATATGGCAGAGCTAGAGACAACAGCCTGTATCTTTGATGGAAAAAAAAAAACACTTGTACCTTGATCTAGTGAAAGACATTTTGAAACCGAGCAATGCTAAATACAAATATAATTTATATAATATAAGAAGGAAAAGTTAAAAGAGCTTATGAAGGCATTCACATGTAAAACTATGAAAATAGTCATCATTGTGTTTGTAATCTTGTTGGCTTATTCCAAATGTTATGTGGGTTCGGGATTGGGAAATCTTATGTACTCCTTTGGTGAAATGAGGATCAACATGTGTAAAACCCCTGTAGCACATCTGTTGTGAGTATTGATACCGTGCATTTTATACTTTAGTTCTTTGAAGCAATAGCTACTTTGTGGATCAATCTATATTTACACACTTTGTCTCCCACTGTCTATTTGTATTATGTTTTTCTTTGTACTTTCAGTATACAATCCAGAAGTCTCTGTGTTCATACCCATTCCTTAATGAGTTGCTAATCTATCATGCTTATTGGAGAAGGCATTTTGTGTTATGATAATTCAGCTATTTGATTCTTCTGAGTCAGTTCTTATTTTTTTGTTCATTGAATGAACCAATCTAAAACTAAGATGTTTTTGTTACAGTTAATTCCCTTTTGTATGACTTCAAGGCTTAAGTCAAGTTACTTAGCTCTGTAGAGAAAGAGGACAAAACAGGCTAATGTTTCTAGGCTGATTCAAACTGTGAAAAAATTTCAGAATTTGAAATGATTCTTTTTGATGCATGCGCCCTGAGCAAATCTCTAAACAATATGATATATGATAAAGTGTAATCTTGTGATCTAAGTAGTAGTGCATGAATTCAGTTTACAAGTAAAGGTCAACCAACTGATAGTAATCATGTAGTCTTGTCTCGTACTGTTTCAAGTTGTTTAATTGAGACTAGAATTGAGTGTAATTGTTTCCAAGACTACGTATTCAATCTGCAACACATTTTAGATCCTATTTTAACAAGAATCATACTTCCAGAATCTGAAAATATTACTCTGTTTATATTTTTCACCGAAATTATTCTTTGCCTTGAGGAGTTTATTGCTAGTATTTGCAGCATCAAGTTGTACAAACTGTTTCATCTGACTGCACAGTCACCTTTTGAGATGGTTTCCTATTATTTGCCAGCACAGATCCATCTCATTTGCCTTAGTCCTTAAACTTCATGACTGCTTTCTACTTTTTGCTTTCAGATTAGACATAAGCAATCAAGCTGTTNCCTATTATTTGCCAGCACAGATCCATCTCATTTGCCTTAGTCCTTAAACCTCATGACTGCTTTCTACTTTTTGCTTTCAGATTAGACATAAGCAATCAAGCTGTTGCTAGTTTTATTTATTTATTTATTTATTTTTTCAATTTTCATTTTATCTTAGAGATAAACATTTCTCAGTTGTTTGACAATGGTTGCATTTTTGCTACCCTACTTAGACATAGAAAGTTATGAATACAGAAATCTATATTGTTAGTTAACATTTGTGAACTATTTTCTTGCTAATCCCAACATTCTGGCAAGTGCATACTTAATTCTGTTTGTTGATTACTTGATTGTCACTTCTCTCCTATGCCACAGGGCCTTTGAGCTTACTAAGACTAGACTTTTGGATCCAATGGGGGAAGATTTGTGACTAGTATGGATCCTCAGGCCTTCATCAGGTTGTCAATAGGCTCACTGGGGCTCAGATTTCCTGGATTGGGACTGAACACGGAAAAATCTGGGATTCATGGACTCTCTTTGCCTTATGTTTGTGAGATTCGACTTCGAGGTTTTCCTGTTCAGACAACATCAGTCCCCTTGATATCTTCTGCAGAAGTCATACCGGATCCTCAGAACATTGCTTCAAGCTTTTACCTTGAAGAATCTGATTTAAAAGCATTGTTGGCTCCTGGTTGTTTCTATAATCCTCATGCTTGTTTGGAGATTGCTGTTTTTACAGGGAGGAAGGGGTCCCATTGTGGTGTTGGTGTCAAAAGGCAGCAGATTGGGATATTTAAAATGCAGGTTGGCCCTGAGTGGGGTGAAGGAAGGCCAATAATTCTCTTCAGTGGGTGGATTGGCATTGGCAAAAACAAACAAGAGATTGGAAAGCCAGGCGCAGAGCTACATTTAAGGGTGAAACTAGATCCTGATCCAAGATATGTATTCCGGTTTGAAGATATAACGACATTGAGTCCTCAGATAGTTCAGCTGCAGAGATCCATCAAGCAGCCAATCTTCAGTTGCAAGTTTAGTAAGGACAGGTGATCTGAAATTTATAATGTATTTTGCATTCATTTTTTTAAAATGTATTTGAGAACTTTCTAAAAGTCATGATCAATTGTTCTTAACATAGGTTGAAGTTAAAAAACCATATCCTGGTTCAATAGAAGCCCTACCCCTCCAAAATCCTTCCCTGCTTTCCTCTATTCTGATTTGTTTCACACATGCTTGCTACATGGTAAAAGGTTTTCGAAATTGGTGGATTTATTACAGGAGTTGCTGACACATCTGGTCAACATGAGTTGCTTTGTTTCGTTTCCTTTTCTCTGTGTCCCTGTAACTTTTTGCTACCTGCATCTAGGATTACAACCTGTTGTGTTTTTGTTGATATGTATTACTTGTGATTATTCTTGCCTGCACTGCTTGAAGATGTAATCATGAATTTCTTTAGAATTTTCCTATACTAAACATGGTCATTAACTTGATTTTTCTATACATTCTGAAGCACAGACAAAAACATGCATTAAAACATCCTCTCCTTCCAGCATTTTCCTATATCTTGGGACCAATTTTCTGTGCGAAAATCTAAATAACCAGCATTTTAAAGTGGAAAGTGGTAGTTATTTTTTCTTCTTTTCCTTTTAGTTATTGGACTTGATTTCTTTACAATGTCCATGATGATGTTAAAAGTTTGTTGTTAATGAAATTTTTGATAGTTATGAAATGACAGGGTATCCCAGATTGACCCGTTGAGCACTTACTGGTCAGGTTCTGCTGGCAGTTCTTCTGACTTAGAGACACAGAGACGTGAGAGAAAGGGATGGAAGGTGAAGATACATGATCTATCTGGCTCAGCTGTTGCAGCAGCCTTTATAACAACTCCCTTTGTGCCATCATCAGGTTGTGATTGGGTTGCCAGATCCAACCCAGGAGCTTGGTTGATTGTTCGTCCTGATGTCTGTAGACCTGAGAGCTGGCTGCCATGGGGAAAGCTTGAAGCATGGCGTGAGCGAGGCCTTAGAGACTCTGTTTGCTGCCGGTTCCGACTTCTGTCAGAAGCTCAGGAAGGTGAACTTCTTATGTCAGAAATACATATGAATGCCGAAAAGGGTGGCGAGTTTTTTATAGACACTGACAAGCAGATGAGAACAGCAACAGCAGCAGCAAGTCCAATACCTAGCCCACAAAGCAGTGGTGACTTTGGTGCATTGAGTCCAGTACTTGGAGGTTTTGTGATGAGCTGTAGAGTTCAAGGTGAAGGAAGGCGCAGTAAGCCATTAGTACAATTGGCCATGCGACACGTGACATGCGTGGAGGATGCTGCCATCTTCATGGCACTTGCAGCAGCTGTTGATCTCAGTATTGAGGCATGCAGGCCTTTCCGGAGGAAGATCAGAAGAGGCTTTAGCCACTCCTTCTGAAGAACAAAGGAAATGAACAGTGGCTTCCATGAATGTGGATGCTCTGCTTTTTTACTTGTTAATTGCTGCAATATTTAGAACAGTGTACAGAATATCTTACTTCACATTGGCTCTGAGAATTCTTCAGCTCTTTAGTATTGTGGCTGTCAATGATAACAACTTGTCATGGGGCTTCTATACAATTTGGGCATGCAAAGCAAAACATGCTCAGGTCAATGAACTTGTTTGAAGCTGTTCTCATATTTCTGGTAGCTACAATTATTAAATGTGAAGTATCTTTGGGCATTGATTATTGTTAATGAGGCAATAATCAACACAATACTGAATGTGCAATTTGAAACTTGTATTTTCCCTATGCTTGTGCAATGGGATAAAAGTGATTTTATTGACAAAAATTAACTGTGGAAGACTAAATTGAAAGTGTATACATTAGTGGAAGACTAAAATAGGCTTTTAATATATATTGAACCAACAAGTCCAAAGCATAAAGTGAAGAATATGAAATGGAAGAATGGTGGGCATGGGGACTAAGGTAGCTGGTCATTATTCAACTTAACTAGTTGGCCAATTTTAGTCAAAAAGTTTCAACTTAACCATGATACCTTTCCTTCTCTTTTACCTTTTTTCGGGTTGGCTCAATTGGTCATAATTTTGTGATGTTGCTTTTTATCTTTAATATATGTGAAGAAACAATAATGTGAGAAATTCATGTAAAATGCACAATTTTTATCTATAGTGGGGGTTTCAAATTAATTTCTTGGATCCAAATTAACAACTCTCTGAGTTATATTTATTCAATCCTATTTTTAAAATGCTATGTAGTATCACATCCTTATTTTTTAAGAATAAATTTTGAATATTATTATTTGGGAATATGTGACTAGAAATTATATATATATTTACAGATGGGAAAAACTTTTGAATGCTTCAAAGTATTATTTTTTTCCTCCTTTTTGTGTCCTCATTTTTTTCCCCATAAAGCACACCCCTTTTTTTATATAAAAAAATTCCTTTATAAAATTACAAAATTATACTCTTATTAATTTTTTTTTTGAATAAATACAAAGTAAACTTTTCTTTCTATAAAATCTTCACCAAATAGAATCGTTTTATTTTTGAGAAACTATTTATTACAATCTCTATCATTCCCAATTTCTTTCTCTTTTAAACTTTCACTCTTTCTTAATTGGAACCTCTTTTTATTCTTTTATTTTTTTTCAGGCTCTCATGAATATATTATTTTTATGCCATTATACAGATTTAATTTTAATGATCAAATTAAAAGCTAAATTTATATATGTAATTAAATTTTTAGAACATGTCTAATGAAATTGATAACTGAAATTATTTATACAATTTATTAACTTAATAGATATATGGGATCAATGTGCATGGGACCTAAAAATTGTGCAGCTTAAATCATTTTATTAATTTGTTATGCATGTAGTATTGATATCACTTAGTACTCAATAATTAGCTATATATATATATATATATATATATATATATATATTTGTTATTATTTATTTTTGGTTCTTGACCAAATAAACTAACTGTCATGGTTATTTTTGTCTTATCTGAAATAGTTTAGGAAGAAGAAAGAGTAATGGTTAAAAGCATCAAGGACTTTTGAACAAAAAGCCAGAGAGAGAGAGAGAGACAAAGACTAAACCAAGAAATGATTCGAGCTTATCCTTTGTTATCCTTTTCTATCAGAATCATATGGACGTGGTAAAGGGCTTCATCATCATATAACATCAAGCCTAGCTAGTGGTTCAATCATAAAGTTATTCATTTATCTTGGAGAAATTAAGTTAGTTTGTGAAAATTAAAGTCCGACATTACTTAAAAGAGAGAAAATAATTGTTTGGTTATTTCACATTTATTTTATTTTATTTTAGATTGGAATAAATGTCTAAAATATAATTATTGTTTCATTGTAAAATGTTATATCTGTTTAAGTTAAATTTAACAGATATATTTTTTTTATATAAACACAATTATATCTGTTTGTAGAGGTTGTGTTTGTTTAAATTAAATTAAATTAACATATCTTTCTATATATGCACAATGCTGGTTCAGATCATTTATTATAAATAAGTGATGATCCGTAATGATTTGATAATCAATATTCTCTCTATATACTTCCCAAAAATTATTCAAGATAGTTCTTGAGGAGATAACAATATCAATTACTGAATATTATTTTCTAGATGCTTAGTTAAATCTTAGAGGCATATTTGTCAA
The DNA here is from genome assembly GCA_003255065.1 of Cercis canadensis. Lineage (NCBI taxonomy): Eukaryota > Viridiplantae > Streptophyta > Magnoliopsida > Fabales > Fabaceae > Cercis > Cercis canadensis. The sequence continues at coordinate 106,791 of QAOA01007109.1, forward strand.
AACTCTACAACAATACATTATTCTATCTGCTAAATCAATTATCTAGTAAATACTAGTTAATGAAAGTTGACAAAAAATTTTACGTGACTTGTGAAGTAATGACGTGATGATTGATTGGGTAGATGTAGTACTTATTTAGGAGCTAAAATAACATTAAAAATATATCATGAACTAAAATGATAATTAACCAATAATAGATGGACAAAAAATATCTCATGTCATCCTTTGCCACAAACTTCTAGCTTTTGCTCTCTAAACAGCACCCTCCTCCTCCTTTTTCTTCTTCTTCTCTCTTTCACTTCTCCAAATTGAGAAATGGCTGAAGCCTCAAATATTAAAGTCCTCAATCATTTCTGGGTTGCTCCACGAGCAGGCTCAGTTCCCCCAACCTCTCTTCCTCTCACTTTCTTTGACCTCCCATGGCTGTCCATCACACCCGTGACACGCCTTTTCTTCTATGAACATCCTTATCCAACTCATCACTTCATCCAAACAATTCTTCCCACTCTCAAAAACTCTCTCTCCCTCACTCTTCAACAATTCTTCCCCTTTGCAGCCAATCTCATATGCCCTCCTAAGCCCCACAAGCCTCACATCCTCTATGCTGACGGCGACGGCGCCGTCTCGTTCACCGTCGCGGAATCCGCGGCCGATTTAGCCCACCTGGCCGCTGATTACCCACGAGACGTTAGGGACTTGCACCCTTTAACACCGGAGCTACCCTCAGCACGCGAGTTAGATAATGGGTCAAGTGCACTCCCTCTCATCGCTATCCAGGTCACAGTCTTCCCCAGCTCTGGTTTCAGTATAGGTATCATCTTTAACCATGCAGTTGCTGATGGAAGAGCCTTTCATCATTTTATGAAATCATGGGCATCCATTTGTAGAACTGGGGAATTTCTTGAGGAGCCAGAGCCATTGCATAACAGAGTTGAAATTGAAGATATTAATGGGCTTCAGCAGAGTTTTTTAAGTAAATGGTGGAATGAAGGATCCAAATTGGCTGTGGATGAAACAACCAACCATGATATTTTTATTGGTAAAGTTCGAGCCACCATTACATTAGGCGGAGCCCAAATTCAGAACCTAAAGAGTTGGGTTTACGACCAATACCAAAATGAGTTAGCTTCTACACATGTATCAACTTTTGTGGTAGTTTGTTCTTTGATTTGGGTTTGTTTGCTTAACTCACAAGATATAATGGTTAATTGCTCAGATGATGATGAGCTCTGTCACTGTGTATTTTCAGCAGATTGTAGAAATCGTTATGAATTTACAATACCCGAAAGATATTTTGGGAATTGCATAACAATTTCTCTTGTACCACTTAAGCGGAAGGAGCTAGTGGGAGAGTTAGGGTTAGTTCAAGCAATAAAAGCTATTGGAGCCAAAGTTAAAGAATTGGAAGGTGGAGCTCTCAAAGGTGCAGAAAAATGGATGATGACTAGTGAAGAAATAAGGGAATTAGGGCAACAAGTAATGATAGTAGCTGCCTCCCCAAAATTTGGTGTCTATAAAACTGATTTTGGGTTGGGGAAGCTCAAGAAGACTGAACTTGTCCATGTGGATAGACCAGGAAACATATCACTTTCAGAGAGCAGAGATGAAGAAGGTGGTGGAATTGAAGTTGGTTTGGCACTTCCAAAGCTTCAAATGGATAACTTTAATGCCATCATTAAACAATACTTAGAACTAAACTAATATTATTTTCAAGAAGACACCCTGGTGAGTATTTGTTATTTCATTGTAAAAATACTGAAATCAATTTTACTCGGATTTTGGGAGGGGACAAGTTACTTCTTAGGCTTAATTATAATTTTGGTCATTCTATTTTAACAAGTTAAACTTTTTGGTTTTATTTCTTTAAAAATAGATTATTGAGTCTCTTTATATTCATAAAATGTATAATTTTGGTCATTTTGCCTTTAAATCAAAATTTTTAAGTTTATTTCAAGGTATAAAATTATCTGATTCACAATTTCACCATTCAAATTGAAGAGCTAAGTTTTGTGAACATTTCCACTAAATTTCAACTTGATCTAACAACAGAACTCGGTCTAAAATACCAAAATCATAAGTTTTCATTTAATCGAAGATCTAGACTCATTTACCCTTAGATTGAGCTAAAATTTAGTGGAAAGATTCACAAGACGTAACTCTTCAATCTGAACGGTGGGATTATAAATCAAAGAACTTTACACCTTGAAATAAACCTAAAAATAGAGATAAAAGGGGGAAAAAAAAGATGATGAGGTGGTAATTTTTGTGCCACTTTGGCAGCACATCAGATTCTTTTATTGTCACATAGACAAGTTGTTTGTCATGTAAACACTAAACTAACAAATTTATAACTAAGGGTGACGACATGTACCCAATTAAATTTTTTTTGAACTATATGAACCCTAAAAAAAAAATTATATGAACCCACAATATATTTAAACCTTTCATTATATATATATATATATATATATATATATAAAACCTATTTTAAGCAATGATCAAGAATTGGACTTTTCAAATTGCAAATTATATTAAAAAATTAAAAACAAATAAATGGATAATTTTAAAGGATTGGCACTTCCAAAGGTTCAAATGGATAATTTTAATGCCATATTTAAACAATAGTTAGCATTAAACTAATCTTATGTATCTTCTCCTAAAAGCAAATAAAGTTGTTTTTCCATATATTGGTTTTGTTTTTGTTTTCTAACTATGACCACACTACTTTTTTTTTTTTCAAATAAAAAATATTTATTTTTTCATGCTTTGACCAAACTCTTTGAAAAATATGAACATTGATTACTTTTAATATAGACAAGTAAATAATAGTGTTACAGTATTTCCTACCAAGTAGTATGGATCATAATTTTTAAAATATCAAGGACAAAGTAATAAACATGGTAGATTTATATATATTTTAGTTCCTAGGGATGTTAGTCAATTATATATATTTTTAAACTGAAAATTTAAAAATAGAAATAAAAGTAATGGATAATACATGTGGTGGATCAATATTAAGATTATATTTCAGATTTTTGAATTTTGTATTAGAGTTCAAAATTATAACCAAAATATTAAAAAAAGTATAATAATTATTAATGAATATATTCAATACTTAATTGACTTTCAGATCGAGCATCGTGATACAATTCCAACAGCAAGTAGTATTGGAGCTCAGCAAGAAAATAATAACTTATTTTCTGGCTTTGTCTAATTTTCTCTACTTCCAGTTGGATAAATCAAAACATAAAACCCATGTATTTGTCATGATCGTCTTGAAGATTGTGAGTCTCCTTATTATAGGACTATTTATACTTTTTTAGGTTTTTGATATCTCTTTCTATGGATTGTCAATCCAGCCATTTCCGACATGTTCAAAGGTGATCCACCAGGTAATGTCCAATTGAATTGAAGGATAAGGTTTACTGGCACAAGATACATATGGGCTTGAGCAGAGTATCTTAAATGAGTGGGGAATTAGGGATCCAAATGACAAAGCTCGGGCTACAATTGTATTGGGCAGAGCCCAAATTGAGAAACTAAATAATTGGGTCTCCCATCTATTTTGGTATTCTGGCTACTACTTTAGATTTGAACACCAAATTTACAACTCTTGAGGAGTTAATATGACCTCAATCAAGTAATTGCAATGGTTGCCTCCCCAAATTTGATCCATTAAAATGAAAAATTAATGACCTAACATTTTTTTTTATGCACAAAAGTTTAGGGTTAGGGAAGATTATCTTATTCCAAAGTTAGAGAATGCAACAGGCCTTAAAGAGAATTTATAATAGTACTTATAAATTGGCTATCAAAAGGGGACTGCTTGTAGTGAGATTTGAACCTAAGTCTTATAAGCGAAGTAATTTAATCCTTACCAATTGAACCAACCCAACAATCTAATATGAAATATTAAAGAACTAATTCATCATGCATATATTTAAAGAACTATCAAATTTTATTTCACATGGTATTATAACCAATTAAAATAAAATACCAAGTATTAATTAATGGTACTTTTTGATGGGGATTAGTGAGTTAGGCCAGAGAAAGAGAGACAATGCTGCTGTAGTGAAACCTCAAATGATCAGTGCCTGTGATGCTCCCTTCCCTTCTCCGGTCCATTCCATTCTCTCCTTGTGTGTGTGTGTGTTGTGACTTTCTTTTTAAGTAAACAAGCAACAACATATTCTTGCGCTAAGAAACATACATATCATCTTTCCTTGACAACCTTATATGGAGGATGGATAAACCTAATGTTGGAAATTTTAGTCTAGTGCCACATATTTGGTTGTATTTAGTTTTTCTATTATCTATATTGATTTGTGATTTATTTCTAAATTTGCAAGCTCAGAAACAACACCTACCAACTTCTAAGCTAAGTGGTTCACTACACCATCGTAGACAATATTTATCCCATATGAAAGAAGGTGAGATATGTCACACAACAGTGAATAGTTACTACTCGTAACCATGAATGGTTGTTGTAGCACACATATATGACATACTTTGGGGAAGATAATAGTGAACAATAATGTAGGATTAGCTTGCACAAAAATCTGAAATGAGAAATCTTGTCGATGACTCAATGGGCTCCATATATTATAAAAGACTGCAATAGGAGTCTAGCATTAACCATCAGAAGCCCAGAGACACCATGAACACATTGGCCTGGTTGCCGCCAAGAACCAAGACAAAGTGAAATTCCCTGCCTAGGTGCAGTCGCAAACTGAACAGGATGTCCTAGCCCAAGATAAAGCTTTTGTTTTATGAATCAACTCATTTAATATAGAAGAAAAAATTCTTAGTCCCTAGAGGGCACCTTCCATCCCTAAAAAATATTTGATTTTACATTTTTATTCTCAATTTTGTGATATATTTCAGCTAGATGCAACGGAAATGTTTCAACCAAGAATGCTCAATAACTCCAAATCCATTTCGTCGTTTTTTGCTAAAATTTGTGTGAATACTTCTCGGATGGTACCTCTAATGTACAGTTATGAAAGCAATAGCCCATCAAGGCTTGAGCACTATGTGAATTGTGAAATCTTTGTTTTATGGTAGTGGTTAGCTGCAGACAGTGACAAATCTAGAGATCTTGTAGTTTTGAAAAACTTGAAATATATACAAACATTAATTGGGTTAAGGTAGGGTCACACAGAAGAAAACACTAGACAAATATAGACAAGCATTTCAAAAGGTTTAAATCGTTAGCTCTATATCATTTTTTTTTTTTAATTTTTTGGATTTTGTATCTCTATCTTTTTTCCTTTCATTTTCTGTAAGAAGGGTTTGAGCTGCTTCTTGATTGATTCTTGTGTTTGGCCACAAATGGACTCGTGATTAGCTATCTATCTATAAGGTTTTGCTACATGATGCATGTTCTGGTCCCCATGCATGTAGTTGTCTGCTTGCATTACTATCTATCCAATTTCAGTTTTGGTACATGATGCAGGTTCTGGTCCCCATGCATGTAGTTGTCTGCTTCCATTTCTATTTATTTTGTTAATCTGTTCTTTGGGGGATGAATAGTTCCTTTGTACTTGTCAGCAATCGGAAAAACGGAATTATGAAATTTCATGAAATTTTATCGTGCAGCTTACTTGATTCCCTTATGTTTCCATGTTGGAGGTTGGAGAGAATAACATTTTACTATTTCTAAGTAAAACGGAAGGGGCTTTTGCCATTCTTCTTTTCTTCTTCTTTCAATGTCAAATTTGTCACGCAAGAAAAGTGTCACTTTTTTCTTTTCACCTTCCCTATTCAAATGGTTTTGAAAGTAGCTCACTTTATTTTTTCTTGAACTAAAAAGAAAAAAAAAAAAAAAGTAACATACGACGGAACCACCAGCCATTTCGGTGGAGGATATTTCAAAGGAGTTCATGCTTGTTGAGGGTCTCTTAAGGTGCCTTTGGGAATTAATTTTTAGGGAAAAAGAAAGTAAAAAAATGGAATGAGGGAGCCCTCTCCCTTGTTTGGGAGATTGAATTTGAGAAGGAAAGGGAAGCAAGAGCTGGATCTAACCCCCACATTCTCTTTGGACCCTCTAAATTGTGTCCCCCCAATTTAAGGGTTTAGAGAGGAAAGAAAATAATTTGACTATTATACCCTCCTCACTGAGCAATTTTGTAACTAGGAGTTTGCTATTCTATCTCACCTATATGGGTGGGATAAAAAAAAAAAAAATTATTAGGAGTTTAGAGTAGAATGAACTTTTAATTTTTGTACTATTGCAAAAATTTCAAAATACTAAGTCACCTAATATGGATCGCACCTCAAATTATTGGAAAAAATTAAATTTAACAGGGTCAAAACAAAATATCTATTTTTTGTCATGTTTTTTGAATCGTTTTGTTTATGTTATTTATAAAGAACTAACTGTTCTATCATAAACTCTTAGTAATTTTTTTTTATGCCACCCATATGAGTGAAGTAGGACAGAGTCCACCAACTAACTAATGGATAGGGCAAGATGAAAATTTGAAAAAGGATGCGTGTGGCCGTGTATGCTACCTTTGAGGCCAAAGCACAGCTCGAACATTCTTATATGCATTTTTCATTTGTTGTGGGCTGTGGTTCAGTGTTGATTCAATTGAAGCTCATTCAGTGACTTCATGCTATGTTATATTTTAGGTTTAATTGTATTTTGATTCCTTTATTTTGTAAAATAAACGTTTTGATCTCTTTATGTTAAAATTAAATAATTCGATCCTCTTATTTACATAAAAGTTGTAAATTTGATCTCTCTATTAATTAGCCATCCAATAAATAACAAAAATAGTTTATGTATCACTAAAAAATATTTTTTTTATTATTGGTAATCACCTTTTCTTAACAAATTACTCTAATTATTAAGTCAAAATTTAAAAGCAAAAACAGAAAACAAAGGCAAACGATGTAAACAATGAGGATTGAGAAAGCAATCTCTCAATTTCATTTGCGTCAACCATAATGGAAATGGAATCCCCCAACTTGGCTTCCTCCTGCTACTCAATATCCTTAATCCACAACCCTATATACTCTGCTTCCTTCAACCTATAAAGTGCACCATTCACAATTTCCATCATCACTTGCTTCTCATGCATGCTATTGTGTCTTGGACCCTTTTCCCTTCTGATTCCAATTCTCATTCCTTTCCTCAAGAAAGGCCTTCATCTCAACTAAACTTCTAATGCTGCACTCTTTATTCAGCTTTGTGCTTTAGATGGCCAGAGAGCATCTACCATTTTTGTGGGATCGTTTAGAAGTTTAATGGCAAAAGTCCATTCTAGTAAATAAATAAATAAAAGCAGCAAAGGGTGAAATGGACGAAGACGAAAAAATGGTAGTCATCCAAACAGAAACTTATTTACAAGTCGTCTGAATGCCAAGAAGATAAGGATTTCTAGGTGTTTCTGTTCTTCTTGCTTTCACACATAGCAAGTTCATTAGAAAATTTGGACCATCAAATGATGCAGACACTTAATTTCTTTTTGTTTTTTGGCCATGCAGAGACTTAATGTCAGTAACATAGTTGTCGGCAAGTCTCCCAAGTCAATTAGTACTTTGGATTGTTCAATTAACAAGCTATTAAACACACTATTCAAATAAAAAATGTAACAAAAGTCGGCATCAGGAGTAATTAATATTAAAGATTGCGTATATGATCTGAACAATTCAGTTGTGAAGATTCAAATCCTATAATGAAGTTGGTCAAACAAAGCAACAAAAATATTGATTCTTAAATTTTTCTATTTTTTCTTTCCTTGTTCTGTTTTGCGTAAGAAGCAAGATGAATAAGATGCAGGATTTGACTTCATTAATAAACTATATGGAGATGATGAATCATATTTCGTAAATGGTTTGTGTTCTTCAATTCTCTGATTTCATGGAAGTGGTTGTTTATCCAAAAACTTATTGAATCTGTGATTTGTATGGATTATGACAACTGACAAGTTACAGAAAGGAATCTACGAATCTTACTTGGGAAATTGTCAATTATAAAAAACAAAAGAACTTGTAAAAAAAAAAATAGGGATAAAAAAAGGTGTATATGATGATGAAAGCCTCTTGAATTAGACGAAGGTGAGTGATTGCACTGCCTATGTTGGCGCCTGGGTGTATAACATGACTTTTGACTTGTTTTTATATTAGATTACTCTATATAATATATCTTATCTTTAGCAAAAAAATATTCTAGCATGATGTTCATACAGTTTTTCTTATGAAGATAACAGGCTACCTGTGCTCAATTTGCTGTAATCAAATCGATTAAAAAAAATAAAATTGTCTTGATTTGTCTTATGAAGAAAACAACCTACTATTTGAGCACATTTTAAAATGACTGCACAATGCCCCATTCAAGTAGGATTCGGTATTTAATTAATGAACCAAATTTTAGAGTCATAAGAAGAAGATTCAAAGTGTTTTAATTAGGACAGATAATTTTAAAATGGTTACGTAAACGTTCATCCTCTAACTTGGCCAAATTAATGAAGCCTCATATCACTTTTGTTTAGAACTTTAATAATTGATGTACTATCTTAATAAGAGGACCCGAATTCGGTCATATTACTTAAGTCATGTTGCTCAAATTTGAGCCGTTAATTCTATTAAAGTTCTTTTGAATCATTAAGACACATTAATATTTAATAGTTCATATGAGCTTTAATGAAATGGACGGCTCAAATCGGAGCAATATAACTTAAGTAACATGATCGGATTCAAATCCTTTAACAAGAGGTTATCTCTTGCTAATCAGTGGCACCTAAAACTTTAATAATTGATGTACTATCCTATCCACAAAAAGCCAAAGTGAAGAGAGAATATAAGATACCAGAGTTATTGTCTACTATCTGGTTGATAAAAAATTTAATATGAATTTTCTAATTCTATTTTTTTTTTGTTCATATATCTATATGATCAGGACCTACTGGCAGGTGAGACAGAGAGCTCTGCAGTGACACTGGAATGGGCAATCTCTGAGCTGTTGAAAAAGCCAGAGATGTTAAAGAAAGCAATCGAGCAGCTAGACAGAGTAATAGGCAGAGAAAGAGAGATAGAGAAAAGAGGAGGGAGAAGAGAGAGGAAAAAAAAAAAAGCTGAGGGAGAGAGAAACAAAACAGAGAAATTATGAAACAGAAAACAGAGGCAAAAGTTGAAAACAATGAGGATTGAGAAAGCAATCTCTCGATGTCATTTGCATCAACCACAATGGAAATGGAATCCCCCAACTTGGCTTCCTCCTGCTTCTCAATATCCTTAATCCACAACCCTGTATCCTCTGCTTCTTCAACCTATAAAGTGCACCGTTCACAATTTCCATCATCACTCGGTTCTCATGCTGTTGTGTCTTGGACCCCTCTGATTCCAATTCTCATTCATCTCCTCAAGAAACGCCTTCATCTCAGCATCATCAACATCAAATGAAACAACTGTTGAAGCTCGCTAGTGAACTGCCACCTGGGTTACAATACCATCATCTCCTATATCTATCTATCTATCTATCTATCTATCTATCTATCTATCTATCTATCTATCTATCTATCTATCTAGTTTGGCTTTAGTGTTAATTTGCTAAGAAAAGGTGATTAAAAATTTTAAAATTATATCTTTTTAGTGACACATCAAAATTTTTGGATGGCTGACTGATGGATTAAAATTGCAACTTTGATGTAAATAGAATGACTAAATTGGTCAATTTTAAAATAGAAGAACCAAAATATTTATCCTAACAAAATAGAAAGACTAAAATTATAATTAAGTATATTTTAATTAAAAACATTTTTGATAAATACTTTAATTAAATCTTTTATTTTTTAAAACTTTTTTTTTTGGTTTCAGTTTACACATCATCTACAATTATCATTTTTAGATTTTGGATAAAATAGAAACAATTTTTACTTTAAAATAAAAAAATTCATAAAATTATTTAAAAATTTTGTTTATTGAAAAAGAGAAGTGTTTTTTTTTTTTTTTTTTTTTTTACAGGGACTCTATGGTATCAAATGAGTATGTTATATCACGCGACATGACAAACATCTATTATTGAGAGGTAATTTTTATATTTTACCAAATACAAAATATAATTTTTCACATTCTCTCAAACAAACTCGAGAACTATTGATTTGAGATTGTTAACTATGTATATCATTAACACGTTAATTATTCTCATATGGTATAACATACCATATTCACAAAGGTATCTAAAAAGCTCCTAAATAAAAAATATTTGAAAATTGATAAAGATGGAAATATCACATGGGTTAGAGAGAGAAAATTTGATGTCCCAATATATCAAACAACAAGAAGAAAGTATTTTACCAAAAAATAAATAAATAAACAGACATTTTATGATACAATATGAGTATGATATACTATATTAACGTGACAAGTATACGTAAATTTTATATTTTATTAGATAGAAATATAATTTATCTTATTTTTTAAATAAACTTAAAAACAATTGACTAGTACACATATCATTCACACATCGACTATTCTCATATAGTATGACATACTACATAAATATATATAAAAAAAAAAAAAAACATCTAAGAAACCTCTATAAATAAAAGGTATTTGAAAACTGAAAAGTGATAAAGATGGAGAGCGTCGGTTACTTGGAATCAACCAAGAAGAAAAGAGATTTATGTAGTGCATTCAGTTTGTCTCACTTACCGTGGAATTGCAAAATCCATAATTCATCTTGACCATCCAAACCGATTTTCTTAAAAATTACAAGGATTTAATGATATTTGAGTATGTCATATTACATTAACGTAACAAGTATACATAAATTTTATATTTTATTAAATATAAACATACTTTATCTTATTTTTTAAATAAACTTAAAAATAATTAATTTATATATATATCATTTACACATTAATTATTTTTATATAATATGACATAGGATATAAATATCGAAATCTCCTTTATCATCCGATCTTAACTTTTGAATTGAACCGACTATGATGTGTTTTTTGGCTTTGGTTCGGTCGGTTAATTGCGGTCCAGTAGTTTTCGCTCACCCCTAGAGCTCCCCTGCAAAACTCTATAAATAGGGTTACATAGCTTGCTGCTTTTATAATTTCTCCATCATCTTCAAGCTTTCTATTACTAGAACCCTTCCAATTACTTTCTACTTTCAATGGCTTCGTGTCACCCTTTACTTTCAATCTCTTCCACCAAACAGTCACCGTTTGTTGCATCCATGATCTCTAATATGAGAAGAACCCCATTTCTATCAAAAAATGGATATAGTTGTTTGCAAAATAAAATCTATTTTACTACTGTCTCAAAACAAAGTAGAAACCACAACGTAAGGGCCTCTCTCTCTCTCTCTTATTCTTATACAAAAATTTCAGACTTCTTGTAGCTGACCTTATTAATTGATTTTGTAGGACGTCGATGATGTTCATATCAGACATGCAAAAGCTTTGAAGGAAGTTAAGCACATCCTGGGTAACAAGGTAAAGCAGAATGCTATTGAAGGTTTATCTATCATTGATTCTATCCAACGGTTGGGGATTGAATACCACTTTGAAGAGGAGATTCATGCTGTTCTGCAGAGGCAGCCACTGATGTTTGGCTCCCAAAGCTATTGTGGCAACAATGATCATGAGCTTTCTGAAGTTGCACTTCAGTTTCGTTTGTTAAGACAAGAAGGGTATTGGGTTCATGCGAGTAAGTTTGTCTTTCTCTGTGAAGGCAATCATTGTGTTATACGGTCATCTACTTCTAGCATGTTTGGTTTTGCTCCCAACTCCTCTAAAAATCAATTCCAAGGTTACTTCTCATAGGAGTTGGGTGTAACACGAAACAAGCACCAAATCTATTGTAAATATATGAAGGACTAACTCAAATTCTGAAATCATTACTAAAATGGGTAAAAACACCTAAGTGAGTTTTCTCTGCCCATATTAAATTATAAGGTTTTACCCACTAGGTGTTCACTAAGCTTATTATGTCTACATCATAACATTTGAAATTTAACATAACCCATTTAAAGTTCAACTGAATCACACTTGCCCACTTATTTTTTTTTTTTGTATACAAGTAAGATTCTTTATAATTCTACATTTTTAAGCGTACAACATTTTTTTACTTTGCGACTAAATGCCATTAATTCCTTACTTGGTTACCTTTCTTAACACGTGAGACCACATGATGATCAAAACTAATATTCAATAATCCCCCTTTCAAGTTCTAAAGAAAAGTCAATATTTTAGAATTACTCATGCTAGTTTTTTTTTTTTTTTTTTGAAAATTGTGTGGATTGGGTGCAATCATGCAGAGTTGGTTGAGGAGTTCTAAGCTACTGCACCGAAATGTGAAATAAGTCATATCTCACATTTTTACATTGTTTTAATTTTATACTATATCATAAAGTTTAAATTAAATATTAAAAATATTAAAATATTTACAATTAGGGTATTGAGGTAAATAAGTTCAAATGATATTGAAGTATGTAAATTGAAAAAATGCATTATCTATGTCATTTAGCCTAACTTTTGACATGACATTAATTAGTGGTGTCATGACCATGAGAATGGTCACATGTTAAAGTCGTGTCATTTTTATCAATTATCATGCTTTTAAGTCTTAAGAATTTTGAAGGAATATTTGAGGTAAGAGATTAATGATACATGCATATTATTTTACATTAGTATAATTAATTATCATAATTCGAATTTTGTTGGATCCATTTTATTATTTTTTTAATTTCTTAGATAAATTGTTTAGTGTGAAATTATATGTGCTGTGTAACTAGTATTTCTATGTCGATAAAATCAATTACAAAGTTTTTTCACCTAACACTTGAAGAAAATTTGGTGATGAATGGTTATTTTGTTATTAGATATTCAGGAAAAGCAATTTGATTTTCGAACTAGCAATATGCTAACACTTTCAATCTCATTAATTGCCCTGTACTGATCATGGGCCTGCCTATTAATGCCTATCTCAGACGTGTTTGACAACTTCATGGACAATGAAGGAAAACTCAAACAGAAATTTTGGGGAGACACAGAGGGATTGACTGGCTTGTTTGAAGCCTCACAATTAAGCATTGAAGGAGAAAATTTTCTTGATGAAGCTGGAAACCTAAGCCGCAAGCTTCTTAATGCATGGATGTCAAGATTTCCTGACCATCCTCAAGCCAAAGCAATTGCAAACACACTGCAGTATCCTATTCACAAAAGTTTGACAAAATTCATGCCCACAAGGCCACAATTGAAAGCTTCAGGATGGACAAGTTCTTTACAAGATCTATCCAAACTAGATACCCATATCATGAGTTCCTTGCAATTGGAGGAAATTTCTGCAGTTTCTAGGTGAGTTTTCTCAAAAGAAAATTATATTTGGTTTTGAAAACTTTATCGAGTTAAATATATTTTCCGACTTTGAATTATTTTTCAAATATCACTGTAGTCTCTGATTTATTTTTTGTATTACTTTAGTCTTCGAGTAATTACTTTGTCTACTAAATCAATCTTTTAAGTAATCACTTTTACTACTACAGAGGATTGATTTGGCGGGTGGAGTAATTATTTGAGGATTAAAGTGATACAAAAAATAAATTATGGACTAAAATGATATTTGAGAAATACTTTAGGGACAAAAATAATATTTTAATTTTTTCTATTTCTCAAACTGCTATAATTTCAAGCGTAGGTGGCTGGAAGAACTAGGTTTGGCCAAGGACTTGAAGTTTGCTAGAAATGAACCAACTAAATGGCACATGTGCACAACGGCATGCCTCCCGGGTCCATGCTTTTCGGAGGAAAGGATTGAGCTCACAAAACCTTGGTCACTTGTTTACATAATTGATGATATTTTTGATATTTATGGAACAATTGATGAACTCACTCTCTTCACAGATGCTATCAACAGGTACCAACATTCATTATGTACATTATGCTTATGTAGACATCTCTTATCAATTAGGAAAAATATCTTTGGATGCAGATGGGACTTGGAAGCAATGGAGCAATTACCAGACTACATGAAAGCTTCTTTCAAGGCTCTTTATGACACTACTAATGAGTTTGCCCTCAAGGTCCAAATAAAACATGGATGGAACCCTAGAGACATTTTAATTAAATCGGTAAAATCTCGTGTATATTGGAAACATATTTTATGTATTGTGTTTGTATGAGATAAAAAAGTATCCCAGGCTAGCTGGTATTTGACATTTTTAAGCTTTCTTGGTACAGTGGAAGACACTGTGCAATGCTTTCCTGGTTGAAGCCACATGGTTTGGTTCAGGGAACTTACCAGAGGCTGAGGAGTACTTAAAGAATGGGATTCTCAGTTCAGGGATTCAAATGTTGATTGTGCACGCATTCTCTCTCATGGGTGAGGGTATTAACAAGAAAACTGTGTCTCTTATGGATGGGTTTCCAAGCCTAATATCTTCAACAGCCTCTATATTTCGCCTGTATGATGATTTGGAAGCAATTAAGGTAACTTAGAGAAAAAAAATTAAAAAGAAAAAATTATTCCCAAGTTCTAGAACTTAGCAAATTAAATAATTTGATATACTTGAACACTTTTATAGCATTATATATAAGATACTCCGACTTATTAGATGTATACATCTAAAATATTTGCATCATGAGAATAGATATGATACCTACGAATTAGGTTCAACGATTAGGTATCTTCTAAATTTTAAATGATTTTTAATTGTCATAAAAAAATGGGAAGATCTTGAAATCTTAATAAATTGTAGTATTTCACATACTGTGGTGTGGTGAAAATACTTGCAGGATCAAACATCCTCGTAATTAGGAAACAAGTATTGTCTCCACTTTAAATATCCCAAATTAGAAGATAGGGTATCTATAGTTTTGTGGATACACTGTTTAATTTTAACTTTCAACTAATGCAGAATGACAACCAAGATGTAAAAGATTGGTCCTATTTGAAGTGCCACATGAAGGACCACCCAGAAGTTTCAGCTGAACAGACAGTACAACTCGTAAATCAGAAGCTTTCAGATGCTTGGAAACGCCTCAACAAAGATCGCCTGATAACCCCAACAAACACATTTCCGCCATCTTTCGCTAAAATTTGTGTGAATATTGCTCGGGTGGTACCTCTGATGTTTGAGGACTATGTCAAATTTTTGCTTCATGGTAGTGGTTGGTTCAAGGGTGTGCCTCAAGATCAGGCCCTGTGTGATAATAATAGCTAAATTTAGATGATTAGATGGCTTCTTCACCTTAATAATCATATTAGATCATAAAATACCATACTACCAATGTTTTGAAGTTTTTTACTAGAACCAATGTTTTGAATTCTCAACATAAAGGTAAAAATAAACTATTTAGTTGCCCCATCCACATCTAGATAGATTTGTTGAGTCTCTCCATTTCGGGATGGAGCAACCCAAAGTATGTATCGTCCCATCACCTTGAGAATCTGCAAATAAGTTAGATGATACAATGAATGTCACTTCATCTATTATTGGAGTGACTTGACCCCACCGGATTTTTGAAGGCAAATAATATTTTTACATATATATGTTAGTTGAAATTATTGAACTCATAAAAACCCGAAAAAAGAAAAACATAAGCAATCCAATTTTACATATGAATTTGACATATTTAGTAAAAAGGATAATCCCAAACATAATTGGTTTTCACTTACTACATAGTGTCACACTAACTAAAGTATTAGAATCCAAGACATACAAAAAGAAAAACTTAAGCAAGTCATTAAAACAAAAATTGTATCATATCAAATTATCAATTGTATTAGTGTGTTACAACATAGCATTTCGTAGTATGTAAATAACATTATTCAATCCCACAATACATTTGGAATAGTGGACGGACCTGGGAAGAAAACATAGCACATGAAGGAAGATCCACCATTGAATGTCAGCTAAGAGGAAGAAAAAACACAGATAAAAAGACAACATTAAGAGAATAAATTATGATTTTTTCTTCTGATTTCCCTACATAGCTTTGCTTGAGGACAAGTACCTTTTTCCGGCTGGGGGAAGATGTCATGAACCTGCCACGTTCTTGTTACTTGTCCATGTTCTTGCTGGTGTGGGTGTAACTGGACTTCCAGACACCATTATATTAGATGGAGCCCCAATTCAAAACCTAAAGAGTTGGGTTTACGACCAATACAAAAATGAGTTAGCCTCTACACATGTATCAACTTTTGTGGTAGTTTGTTATTTGGTTTGGGTTTGTTTGCTTAAATCACAAGATATAATGGTTAATTTCTCAGATGATGACGAACTCTGTCACTGTGTATTTTCAGCAGATTGTAGAAATCGTTATGAATTTTCAATACCCGAAAGATATTTTGGGAATTGCATAACAATTTTTCTTGTACCACTTAAGCGGAAGGAGCTAGTGGGAGAGTTAGGGTTAGTTCAAGCAGTGAAAGCTATTGGAACCAAAGTTAAAGAATTGGAAGGTGGAGCTCTCAAAGGTGAAGAAAAATGGATGATGACTAATGAAGAAATAAGGGAATTAGGGCAACAAGAAATGATAGTAGCTGCCTCCCCAAATTTTTGTGTCTATAAAACTGATTTTGGGTTGGGGAAGCTCAAGAAGACTGAAGTTGTCCATATGGATAGACCAGGAAACATATCACTTTCACAGAGCAAAGATGAAGAAGGTGGAATTGAAGTTGGTTTGGCACTTCCAAAACTTCAAATGGATAACTTCAATGTCATCATTAAACAATGCTTAGAACAAAACTAATATTGTCTTCAAGGAGACACACAAGTAGTTGAGTACTTGATATTTCATTGTAAAGGTACCGAGTTCAGTTTCACTAGAATTTTGGGAGGGGATAAACTACTTCATGTAGTGTAACCTCCAATGAATAATTAAAAAATAAAAATAAATTAATGTTAATTTTTTTTTTCTTTTCTTATACAAGCAAATAATGTTGACTTTTCGTATATTCGTTTTACTTTTTTGTTTTCTTGCTATGACCAAACTCCTTTTAAACAATGAATGCGTGAGATTTTATCTAACCGTTCATGAGAATCATGACTTTTAAGACAGACAAATATATAATAGTGTTAGAATATTTTCTACTAAGTACTCACTTGACTGTAGTATAGATCATAATTTACAAAATATAAAGGACAAAGTAATAAATATGTAGGATATAAAATTTTATTTTATATACATAATTTTTTTTAGATTTTTTTTCGTTTTCTTAATACGGATGTCAATAAATTTATATATTTTTTAAACTGAAAACTTTAAAAGTAGAGATGTAAGTGATGAATTAATACTAAAAAAGAATCAAGTAAATGAATTCAATCATTTTAGATCACGTTCAGATCATCGTGATACAGTTCCAACATAGTGTAATAATTCAGTTAAAGAATTGAAGCTTAGCAAGAAAATAATTTTATTTTTTTTCAGTTTTTCTGTCATTTTCTGTCCTCCAAGTTGGATAAATCAAAACATAAAACCCATATTTTTGTCAACATCGTCTTGAGGATAGAGCGTCTCCTAATTATGGGATTATTTATCGTCTTTTAGGTTTTCGATCTCTGTTTATTGGGAATTTTATTCTGTTATTTAGTTGTGTTGGTTCAACTAATCACTTTTATTGTTAGAGTTCTAAATTAGGTACAGTGACAAATCCATAGATAATTGAATTGGAGCCAAACAGTAATGGCTGGGAAGCCAGACTATAAAAGTAGAGATTCTAATTAATTACCAAAGCAATTTGGTAAAACATGTGGCTGATTGGGTATATTGAAGGAGCAGATATTTTTGGATTGCTACAACACCAGTGGTGAGACTCTGACAAAAATGTTGTTTATTAAATATTTTTATAGCGTATTTTATGCAATGATCAAGAATTGGACTTGAGTTAGAATGTAGGAGAATATTGTAGAAGTTTTTGATGTAAGTGTCTCATTAGGCTATTTTCTTAATAAAATATTTGTTATTTAAAAGAAATGTCTTCTATTGTGTTTGGTTATAGGGGTAGAGCGACAAATGAGTGAATGTTGAATGAATGGGTAAAAGTTTTAAGGATTGAAAGTAGGAAGCAATGTGAATGACCTGTGAGTTTAGTGACACTTCCTTTAGTCATAAGAACAAAAGGGTCTAATGTCATGGGTTTTGATGAGGATCATCAAGGAGCACCAGTGGATCCTCTACACATGTCCAGAGGGCCAATTACAAGGGCTAGAGCTAAGAAGATACAATCCACCTTGGGAGGGCTGATTGAAGAAGCTTGGGTTAGTGAAGACTTGGACCAAGAGAGCATACAAAGGTTTGTGAACATCATTCAAGCCATTGAGGGTACAACTGGGCCGAGCATGGAGCACCAAGTTGGGACACTGGACCAAGTTATCACTTAGAGCTTTTTTTTTTTTTGTGCTGAAAAATGCCACTTGTGTTTTTGGGTTTTAGTTGTTTTAGGTTCAAATAATATATTCAACATTTTAGTAATTGAGACTTTAGTTATTGAGTCTTTTACTAAATTAGGGTGTTTTCTAGGTTTGACATAGGTTTGCTAAAGTATTTTGCTTTAAAGGGAGGTCAGCCCCCTTGTGGTGGTCATAACTTTGAACAATGAAATGAGATTAATGAAATGTTTATTTTTTTGATTCTTTTGAAGAACTTTGGAACTTATTAAGAATGGTGATTATTGTGGTGTTCAACTAAGACTTATCATTCACCCCTTATCCCCTCTTAAGTGTGGCGTTTATATCATTCCTGGATACCTTTAGTTCCCACTTCGCTAAGTGATAGGTCAAGGTCCTCTTTGTTTTGATTTTTGTTTAAAAACTTGATTAGATGTTCTTGGGCACTTCGGATTTTCTCTAATTGTTGTTGGGTCTCGAGGCAAGTCTGAGAGGTTCATATCATTTGGTATTAGAGCCTCACCTCGTCTGGTTAGTGTGCCTCGTGGGTACGGTTCCTTGCACAAGGATGTGTAGTTTAAAGGGGTCAGGCCCCACAAGTTTGGTTCCCTGCATGAGGATGTGTAGTCTAAAGGGGTTGGGTTTGTTAAGATCTCACATCGGTTAACGAGGGCGGTCTTTGGAGTCTTATATATGGGTTAACAATCCTCCCCTTAGGAGCTATCTTTTGAGATGGAGTTAGACTGGTTCATATCAGGTTTTATTCTTGTTATGAATTCTCTTAATTTTTCTTAATATATTGCGCTCCTATGTAACCAAAAGAAACAAAAGAAGCAATATCTCCATTGGCCTTTTTCTGAGTTCCTCTTCTTCCTTTGGTGTCGTAGACCTTCTCTACTCTACCAGTGTGATTGTTTATAAGAAATACTTTTATTGCTTAGATGTTTGGGTATTTGGGTTTATGCTTTGCTTTTCTTGATTTCACTCTGTTTGTCACAACCTAACATTATGTTTTATACGTTGTTGNAATTCTCTTAATTTTTCTTAATATATTGCGCTCCTATGTAACCAAAAGAAACAAAAGAAGCAATATCTCCATTGGCCTTTTTCTGAGTTCCTCTTCTTCCTTTGGTGTCGTAGACCTTATCTACTCTACCAGTGTGATTGTTTATAAGAAATACTTTTATTGCTTAGATGTTTGGGTATTTGGATTTATGCTTTGCTTTTCTTGATTTCACTCTGTTTGTCACAACCTAACATTATGTTTTATACCTTGTTGGATATAATGGTAAATGATTTTATTGAAAACGGTGACATAATACTTCTGTCTCTTGCACTAGCAGCAAACTCATGGAAGGTCATCAATGAAGTGAAATTTAGGAACTTAATTTGCAAAGTTTAACTGTTAAGAACCAAATTGAAAACCTACGCACAATGAAGAATTCAGAACTAATTCAATAGGAGCCAAAGACAATTTTGAGGGGCACCATGATGTACAAACTCTTCTATTTCTCAAGTTAAATGAATTTTTTTTTGACAATTTCTAAAGTATTTATTAAAACAATTTTAAACATTGGAGGGTTGAGTGTCCCTGCACATTAGTGGAAGATCAACATACATTATTATTATATTTATCTGTATTTTGCCTTATGTTTATGTATTATGAAAATTATTTTCGGAGTTCATAAGAAATTTCACTTAGTATGACATGCATCAATTGCAATGTATATCTCTAACTTATCCAACTATCCATCTCTTCTATAAAACTTAAGTACTTGGCCAGAAAAAAAGTTTAAACTTAAATCACGATACCGTTCCTTGTCATTTACATTTTTCCCCTCACAAAATAGTATTGTTAAGTTAAATATAAGGGTGTAATCAGTTAGGGTTGAAATGTTTAGAGTAGTATTCACAAACCAAACCAAACATAGAGAATTGGTTTAGATTTGCTGGGCCAAATAGGACCTGTTTTTCTGGGCTTGTCATTTAGAGGCCCAGCCTAACCTTGAGTGCATGTTATATGAGCTAATCGTCGAGCCTATTTTGTCAGCTCTAAATATATTTTTATGAGACTAAGCCTTATGGATTAAATACTTGAATAACACAAAACATGGGCCTCTTTCGAGAAATTGGACTTGGCCATCTTCCTTTTTTATTCTCTTTTTTGTTCTTAAAGATTCAACCACATAAATTAAAAATGAGATAAAAGTAAAATTTTGAAATAATCTTAAAAAACATTATTTTTGAGAATTTTGATGTTTTAACAAATAGAATGAGACAAGATAATTAGATAAAGATAAATATTTTTCTTCCTATTTTTTAAAAGAAACTTTAAAATTTATTAAAAAAAAAGACATTGTGTACATGTAATATTATATTTTGTTTATAAAATACCAATATTTTTTTAAGGTAACTTAAGAGTCTAGGCCGGGTTTGACCCAATCTTTTTGTGCGTCGAATACAAAATAATCTTCTTATAAAGAGAACCTTGAGATTAATTGGTCCATAGCCCAATTCGCATAAAACAATAATATTTAACTAGCCTCTAAGTAGGTAGAGGATGGGACAAGATTTTCTGACAAGGAAAAAATAAAGAAGAAAAATAATTAAGTGTGAGTGGGGGTGGGGGTGGGTGCATCGGAAAAAAGAAGAAGAGTAGTGTAGGTTGGGCGGAGGGAGAATAAACAAATGATTAGAAGAAAAAGAGTAATGTTGGTAATTAAATTATTATTGTCTAACAATTTTTAAAAGAAATAATTTGAAAAGATTCTAAATTTCAGTTTGATTTTTCATCAAGTTCATATTTTTGAACTTGTTAATTGAACTGAACAGTTTGAAGAAGAATTATAACTTAATGGAACATGCTCTTAGTCCTAAAGAATTATAAAAATATATATGGACAAAGAGAAGGCAAGACTATTTTGCAACACTTTAGATGTGAATTATCACATCTAAGTAATTTTTATATTATATCATATTAATACAATTAACATATTTTAAATTTTATTGTACTAATATTTAAGTATATAAAAATTAAATAAATTTAGTACAATTTAAATTATATTAATTGTGTCAATATAATATAATTTAAAATTATTATAGCATAAAAATCACTTAAATGTATCGTTGTAGGATAGTCTTGCCCAAAAGAAATGCNAAGCATAAAAAACTTTTAAACAAAAGACAAAGAGAAAAGACAATATCAACAAATGATTCGAGGGAATCCTTTATGATCCTGTTCTATTAAAATCATATTCACGAGTTTATAATCATATAGGGTATTAAAGGTATCCTACCTCATGTTATATGCCATGATTTTTTTATATTATTTTATTTTAAACTATTTTATAATAATATAATTGATGAAATGTAAATTTTTGTAATTTTTTTTTCTATATAGCTCATACATTAATTTAGTATATAAAATTTAAATTATATTAACTGTATTAATATAAGACAATTTAAAACTAAAACAATATAAAAAACCATGGAGATCTCCATGGTGTATGATAGAAATACCCTATCATATAACATAAAGTATTGTGGCCTAATGATAAAAGCATTCACTTACTTTGCTCAAATAATTGAATTAAAGTCATTTTCAAAACATATGGTAGAGCTGCACCTAGATATAGTACAGTTAGGAGACTAGCTCGTTCACTGTCCTAGAATCTACAGCTGAATTCAACCACATTGCCGCTGATTACCCACGAGACATTAGGGACTTGCACCCCTTAACACCAGAGCTACCCTTTGCATGTGACTTGGAGGATGGGTCAAGTGCACTCCCTATCATGGCTAGGGGTGTAATCGGTCCGGTTTTCAACCCAAACCAATACCGGACCGGCCAGAAGAAATTCGGTTCGGTTCGGTTCGGTTCAATTTTTCAAATTTTTTAGAGTAAAACCGAACT
The DNA here is from genome assembly GCA_003255065.1 of Cercis canadensis. Lineage (NCBI taxonomy): Eukaryota > Viridiplantae > Streptophyta > Magnoliopsida > Fabales > Fabaceae > Cercis > Cercis canadensis. The sequence goes on from QAOA01007109.1 coordinate 129,053, forward strand.
GAACCGGTTTGGTTCGGTCCGATTTAGTCGGTTTTGCCAGTAAAAAAATTGCCTTCAATACCTAAGGAGCAAAGCTTTGAGCTGAGTATAAGCATAAGCATTCACTTGAGTCTATTAGTCATTTGAATATACTTTCAACCATCACAACAAATAAATAATCTGGTACACCAAATTTCAAGTTCAATCTCAAGACCAGAATCAGATCTAGCATGCCTGATAAACCATAAAGCAACTGAGTCCAGAAGAGCAAGTCTCTAAATGCATAATCTTTAAGAGTATATTGGAATAGTATTGTACCTAATAGGGAACCCACTGAACCAATCGAAAATATAAAACCATCATTTTCATGTATTCATACTAAAGCTTCTTATACAAATGCACCTGGCTTTCCACCTTGATCTCACATAGAAGACTATGCCACCTATGCTTATCCACTGATGCTATATTACAAGAATATGTGACTTTTTATTGACAAGACATAATCTATATCAAGCACCTTAATTTTTTTTTTTTGTTTTATCATCAACATTTGCTCAGTTTCAACTACTAGTACTATGCTTACCAACCATTTATTTAGCTTACCAGTTTCACATAAATCATCCAAGCAAATATCCAGCAATGATATAATAGCTGTAAAATAGTGAACAAATAATCTAAAATTCTAAACATCTTTCATCTAGTACTTAGTGCCAACAGCAGCAAGAGCTCCACCCAATCCCTGACTTATTCCATAAACAACAGCAGCAATAGTCCCTGACTTATTCCATTCACCTACCTGGATGAATATAGAGTTAACAAAATAAGGTTTACCATATATGATGCAAGATAGAACTGATGCTTTCCACAATAACTCTTGGCCAACTCCTCCAAGTAAATAATGAAAATAGAGCAACATCCACAATTTTATTTCAATTTGTAGGGTTATTCTCAAATGGGTCAGATCTAGCTATTGCTTTCATTATTATGATTGCATCAAGAAGATTGAAGCCAGAAAATTGATAACAACTAACAAAAGAAAGCAACTTCAATTTTATAGGATATCAAGCTATTCTCAAAAGTCACCAAAAAATCTTATGAGAAGAATGCCTAATATTGCAAGGTACCTAGAATTAGTTTTGAACTTGAAGGAAATTCTTCATAAACCCCAATCCACCCACCAATTAATAACAAACCAACCTCCAAATTTAGAAAACTAAGCTCCAATAGCATCATACCCACCATAGAGATAAAAGGAAAACAAATGCAGCAATGGAATTTAAATCATTTACAAAATTTATCCCTGAAAGAAGCAGAATAATTCTCCAGAGATTAACCAAAATCTATGTAGAAACAGAGCTTCATACCTGAGCCGTTGATTGACCAAGACTTGGTCCAAGTCTTCAATAACAACACTGCAAGGATAAAAGAATAAGCTTGCTGACGACAAAGAAATATACAAGAAATGGCAGCTTCTAGTTCCTTATTCTAGTCCTTTACTGCTCCAAGGATAAAACTTTCTTCAATTAATGAGTTGAGGAATATTTAACAACCCAACTGAATCCAAAATCAACAGAAGAATATAATGAAAAATCACTTGAAGGCTTCTATTAGATACAGAGAGAGTTGTCGCCGCCATCAATAGAGATCCAACTTCAGTACTAAGCTGCTCCTCCTGCTTGCTAGCATCATCGTTAGCAAGCCTAGAACGCATAGACATGTTCTCCATGACCATTTTCTTTGATTCCAGTTTCTGTTACATCTCCTCAAGCTCATTCAATCGTCCAAATGCCTATCCTGCAACAAGGTGACCGACGATGTAGAACAGAGAGACAGAAGCAACCGACGACGGCGAGAGAGTAGAGCATGAGACCGAGATGGATTGAAGTGAGAAGCTGAGGGAGACTGAGAGGGTTAGGGATTTCTAGGGATTCAGAGAGGGAGAAAGGCAAAGACTGAGAGAAGAGAAGAAAAGAGGAATTGGTAATTTCTGAAGTTCAAAAGACTAATAAAACGACGTAGTTTTAATATATCCGGTTCGGTTCGGTTTTGTATTGGTTTTTTCCCATTCAAACCAAAAATTGAACCGACCAATTCAGTTTTTCATATATATAAACCGAGAACCGGACCGATCCTCTCGGTTTGGTTCGGTTTGCCTCCGGTCCGGTTCGGTTCGGTCGGAATATAATGAAAAATCACCTGAAGGCTTCTACTAGATACAGAGAGAGCTGTCGCCGCCATCAATAGAGATCCAATTTCAGTACTAAGCTGCTCCTCCTGCTTGCTAGCATTATCGTTAGCAAGCCTAGAACGCATAGACATGTTCTCCATCACCATTTTCTTTGATTCCAGTTTCTGTCGCATCTCCTCAAGCTCATTCAATCGTCCAAATGCCTATCCTGCAACCAGGTGACCGACGATGTAGAACAGAGAGACAGAAGCAACCGGCGACGGCGAGAGAGTAGAGCATGAGACCGAGATGGATTGAAGTGAGAAGTTGAGGGAGACTAAGAGGGTTAGGGATTTCTAGGGATTCAGAGAGGGAGAAAGGCAAAGACCGAGAGAAGAGAAAAGGAATTGGTAATTTCTGAAGTTCAAAAGACTAATAAAACGACATAGTTTTAATATATCCGGTTCAGTTCGGTTTTGTATTGGTTTTTTCCCATTCAAACAGAAAACCGAACCGACCAGTTCGGTTTTTCAGATATATAAACCGAGAACCGGACCGATCCTCTCGGTTTGGTTCGGTTTGCCTCTGGTCCGCTTCAGTTCGGTCAGTTTAGTCGGTTTTTCGGTTTTGGCTTACCTTACTCATGGCTATTCAAGTCACATTCTCACCCTGCTCTGGATTCTGTATATGAGTCATCTTTCACCATGCAGTTGCTGATGGAAGAGCATTTCATCATTTTATGAAATCATGGCGTCCATTTGTAGAACTGGAGGATCCCTTGAGGAGCCAGAGCCATTGCATAGCAGAGTTGAAGTTGAAGATACATATGGGCTGATCGGGCAGAATTTCTTAAAAGAGTGGTGGAATTGAGAATCCAAACAAGGCACGGATAAAAAACCTAACAATCATATTTTTAATGATTATGTTCGGGCCACAATTATACTAAGCCAAACCCAAATTTAAAACCTAAAGACTTGGGTTTCCCACCGATATAAAAACGAGTTAGCTGCAACACATACATCTACTTTTGTGGTAATTTGTTCTTTGTTTTGGGTCCGCCTGCTTGAATCAGAAGAAAGTATGATTAATTATTCAAGTGATGATAAACTCTGCTTCTGCATATTTTCGGCAAATTGCCGAAATCGTTATGAATTTTCAATACCCTTAACGTATTTCGGAAATTGCTTAGCGTTTTGCTATGTGCCACTTAGGAGGAAGGAGCTATTGGGAAAATTTGGGTTTGTTCAAGCAATGAAAGCTATTGGAACAAAAATTAAGGAATTGGAAGATGGACCTTTCAAAGGTACAGAAAAATGGATGCTGATTATTAAAGAAATAACGGAATTGGGACATCAAGTGATGATAATAGGTGCCTCCCCAAAATTTGGTGTTTATAAAACTGATATTGGGTGGGGGAAGCTGAAGAAGACTGAAGTGGTTGATGTTGAAATCCCAGGAATCATATATCTTGCAGAGAGCAAAGATGAAAAAGGTGGAATTGAAGTTGGTTTGGCACTCCCAAAGGTTCAAATGGATAATTTTAATGCCATATTTAAACAATACTTAGCATTAAACTAATCTTATGTATCTTCTCCTAAAAGCAAATAAAGTTGATTTTTCATATATTGGTTTATTGTTTTCTAACTATGAACATGTTGATACCCAATTTTGTCCTAATAAGCTTATAAAGAACAAATACAAAAAATAAAGTGTTTGAAATACTTACAATAATAATAACTTAAAGAATACAAAAATACAAAAAAAAAAATATTACTATTATTAAAAAAGAACAGTAATAAATAAATAAATAAAAAGCAAAGAAGAAATGAGTGCTCAGTGAGGCCACACGCAAGGCAGCAACCCGGCTGCTGTTCATCACTCTGGCACCACTCCTTCCAGCCATGCCTCTTGCAGCTTGAAAACAGGAAACAGGAAAATCACATTAGTGCAACTTGCACAATTCTTCAGCTATAAAGGGAGACACATACTAGAGAAATTAGGGGAGGAATTTTTGGAAAAAAAAAAAAAAGAGAAAACGAAATAGCAACCAGAGATAACACAGAAGAGAAACTCCAAAAAATTTATCATTCCAAGTATTAACACTATCTCATAATTCTTTTCATGCTAATTTCTTCTCACGAATTTAATTAAAAAAAGGGAAAATTATTAGCTATTTGTTTTACATTTTTTTTTTGGGCAACAAAGGGGTTGGTACTGTCAATGGCAGTAGCTTCACCCCATTTCCATTAGCACCCAATCTAGAGAGAGAAACATCACCAAACAGAGACACCATCATAGAGAAAAATCAAGTCCCACCCCAATTTCTTAAATTTTTTTTAAAGAGAGTTATAAAGAAGTTTAGAGAAATAGAGAGTGAAATTTCTTACCATTGTCACTGATTGTTGAGAAATAAAGCTGAGCCTATGAGATTTATGTATTTTCTCCACCCTCTACTTCTTGTTTTCTCCTCCATCGCCGTCCCCCCTTCTCTGCTCCTCTTCTCTAGTTCTTGTTTCTTTCTTTTGCCCTTTCAATTTGTGTGTTTGCCTTTTCAATGCACTATTTCCCTTTTTGCTTTTATTTTTACTTTTTTTAATTGCTTTCACTTAGAATGTCGGTCATGTGGCTGCCTTTGTCCTTTTTTTTTTTTTAATTATTTTTCTTTTTATTCTCTTTTTCATTATCTTTTGTCATTATTGGATCAACCCATGAAATGGGCCGAATTTCTCAAATTGCTCCATAGTTTCTTAATGTTTACTTGTTATTGATGAGTTTAGACTTTAATAATTTGAATAAGTCTCTTTTGTTGTAGTTATTATTAGTTCATAGTTTAGCCCACTAAATTATTACTTTATTATTATTTTATTTATTTTGTTAAAATGTTAATTTTGTTTGTAAATAAAGTTAAAGCCAACGATGGATTAAGTTAAGAAATAATTGTGTTAACAATTTTTCTTAATGTTCCTGAGGTGAGGAATAATTCATTAGTTATGTTAGAGGTACTGGAGTGACTAATGAAAATTTCAATATTGCTTTGGTTATTTTATTTACTATATTTTGACACTTTACATTGCATTTTATATAATTTTATCATTATTCACGCTGGAATAAGATTACTGACGAGGGAATAATCAAAATTAGCCATAATGATGGCGACACTTTGACATTCTAGAGGTAAAGAGTGTCACTTTAGTCTTTTCATATATACTGGTGGACTTAAAGAGAGATCTCTAGTAAAAATCTTTACCGCGAAACTCAAACTCATTTCTTGAACGCATAATAAATTATCTTTCTTGTATTTAGTTATCACTTAGTTTGTAAGGTCGCTAAAAATCGCCTATGACGGAATAAATTAGGAGAAGATTGTAATGACAATCACAGACTCTACCCAATAGTCTTGAGGCGTCTTTCTAAGTTTTACCAGAGGTACTGGTAGGACTTAATAACACAGTAATCTATTTTAATGATCAATTTCATTCAACAATTTTTTAGATGACATAAAATTAAATTGGTAACCGTTTGCTAGAACAGGCGTCATAGGGTGCTAACACCTTCCCTACATGTAATCAACTCTCTTACCCGAACTTTGATAACGGAGACCAAACTTTTTTTTTATAGGCATCCAATCATGCCTTAAATTGATTGGTGGCGACTCCATTAATTTTCTCCAATCATTTTTTTTAATTTAAAAATTTTACAAATTTACAAATTTACAATTTTACACTTATTATTCTTTTCGCCGCCCCGCGTCATCGTGCTCCCGAAAAGGACGTTGCGATAGACCACACTATTTTTTTTTCAAATAAAAAATATTTTTTTTTCATGCTTTGACCAAACTCTTTGAAAAATATGAACATTGATTACTTTTAAGGTAGACAAGTAAATAATAGTGTTACAGTATTTCCTACCAAGTAGTATGGATCATAATTTTTAAAATATCAAGGACAAAGTAATAAACATGGTAGATTTATATATATTTTAGTTCCTAGGGATGTTAGTCAATTATATATTTTTTTAAACTGAAAATTTAAAAATAGAAATAAAAGTAATAGATAATACAAGTGGTCGATCAATATTAAGATTATATTTCAGATTTTTAAATTTTGTATTAGAATTTAAAATCATAACTAAAATATTAAAAAAAAGTATAATAATTATTAATGAACATTTTGGCTTTATTTTAGTTCCTAGAGATCCCTTTATTTTAAAGTGAAATAATTTGATCCTCTTATTTACATAAAGTTGTAAATTTGATCTATCTATTAATTAGCCATCCAATAAATAATAAAAATAGTTTATGTATCACTAAAAAATATTTTTTATTATTGGTAATCACCTTTTCTTAACAAATTACTCTAATTATTAAGTCAAAATTTAAAAGTAAAAACAGAAAACAAAGGCAAAAGATGTAAACAATGAGAATTGAGATTGCAATCTCTCAATGTCATGTGCATCAACCACAATGGAAATGGAATCCCCCAACTTGGCTTCCTCCTGCTTCTCAATATCCTTAATCCACAACCCTGTATCCTCTGCTTCTTCAACCAATAAAGTGCACCATTCACAATTTCCATCATCACTCGCTTCTCATGCTATTGTGTCTTGGACCTCTCTGATTCCAATTCTCATTCATCTCCTCAAGAAACGCCTTCATCTCAGCATCATCAACATCAAATGAAACAACTGTTGAAGCTCGCTAGTGAACTGCCACCTGGGTTGGCATACCATCTCCTATATATATATATATATATATATATATATATATATATATATATATATATATATATATATATATTTTGTTTTAATATCTATAGTTATTTTNCTACTAGATTCATGTCACAACTAAGAGGATGAACGAAAAATTATATTATTGAAGTGCAAAGGATATAAGTAGGAAATTCGACAAGACCCGATACTAATTATTCACACTATATAGAAGTCTTAAAAAAAAGAATTGTTAAACATTTTATAGGAAAACCAAAAACTTTCAAGAAAAATCTTCAGAATGCTTTAACAACCTGAGATGTAAAAAAACTCTCAGATTTAAGATTGTATAAACATGTACTCTTTTAAAAAGTATTTTAACGAAATGGTTGCAATGCAGCTTATTATAAAGGAAAATTCATTTCTTGGTTTGAAATCTTTTTGCAGAAAAGGTCAAAGTTAGATTGAGAAATATCATATGAAATTAAGGATTATCTATAACACAAGTTTCGAAACTTCTTCAATTGATTAATTAGTTAAAACTATTAATCAAGAGATAGTAGTTCAATGTAATAATATAAAATTAAAAATAAGATAAATGATAATTCTATGAAATAGAATTATTACAGCTCCAATTATACTTAAGTTAGCTAGTTCTTAAGTTAGTTTTGCATAATTTCTCCCAGTAGCCCAGCGCTCAGCATTGGTTCATCAGCGCTCAGCGCCAGGCCTCCATAATGCTACACACGTTTTCATTAAGCTAGCACTCAACACTAGGTTCCTAGCGCCCAACTCTGGCGCACACTCTGTTGTGCCGTTTTGCTGAGTCTTTTAAGTTCTAACCTAATGGTCAGAATGGAGGGGAGGAGAGAGGAAAAAAAGAGGAAGGAGCCGTCGGAGAGCAAGAGGAAAGAGCCGGAGCACGATCGGTGACGATTGGGACTCAGATTTCATCTAGTTTTTATTCTCTTCTTTCATGATGAACTCTATTTTCTCTGTTTTTCTCTTATTTGACTATGAGCAGCTAAGCCCTTTTAGTTAGGGGATTGATGCAGCTCGATTTTTGATGAAGCTTTACTGTTGAATAATTTTATTTTAATGCAAATCTATTTGTTAGAGTAGATTTTACCGTTCTTAATGCATTTGAGTGATTGGCCGTCATTTGAATGATTTATTGGCTCATATTGATACTAGGGGATAGCAAGATATGAGTATGCTCTTGTAATCAAATTAGGGAAATTATCGAACAACAAAAGATTTGTATCTAGAATAATTTATTCTTCAGTGATTCAAAGGCTATTTTGTATATGAAATAACCGAAATCAAAATCGAGCAAAATCAACCCTAGCCTTCTTTTGTTCATCGTTAATCTCTTAGTGTAATTGCTATTAAGTTGCTTTTGCTTTACTATTCAGCTTTAATTAATCAATCGTTTGCATTCATATTTTTAGAGCTTTCTTCGATCCAAATTATTGATCTTTCCAAATAGAATCATTATTAGCGAAATTGGTAGTTAGCGCCTTGATCCCTGAGGAAGATACTCAACTCATCTTTTTACTACTTGTGTGACCCGGTACCCTTACTTGTAAAAATCACATCAATAAAAAAGAATACTAACAAAGAAAAAAAAATTAGGAAATATTCGCCAGCAAATAGATTATAATTATAGATTAATTTCTCCTTCCTCAAAAGATAAAAAAAAAGTTCAAACCATTTAAAAAGGAATTCATAAATAAAATAAATTTAAAAAATAATAATAGAATCGAATCAAGCAAAAATACAAAATCAAATTGCTAATGATTTAAATTCTATAAGATATTAAGAGAACTTGATTGTCATATGTGTGCTTAAATCTAAAATCGGAAGAGAAATTTTCCAAGGAAGAAGAAGATAACTTCATTAAATGCAAGTAAAGAATTAAAAGAAGAATTTATCAATTTTTTTTTGGAATTTATCAATTAAAAGAGAACTTAGTTGATGATATGGGCCTTCCCTCCACGTGATCAATTTGTGCAACACCCCATTGTAGGCAGTTTTGGAAAGCAACAAACTACGATGATGAGCTTGGATCTAAAGTTATTATTCAAAATGCATAAAACAATATATACATCGACCTTATGTTCCTTGACTTGAATGCAGCTTCACGTAAGTGGGCATTTGGTGTCATAGCAGAGCTTCTCAATATTGCAATTGATGAGGCCCAAAATGGCATGGTGGGAACTTTTTTCTTTGTAGATAAATATTTAAATCCAAAAGATGAAAGTCCTGCATTATTGATTCAAGATGATGGTGGTGGAATGGATCTAGAAACAATGCATCGTTGTATGAGTTTTGGGTTTTCAAATAAGAAGTCAAAATCTACAATTTGAAAGTAATAAAATGGCTTCAAGATTACCAGTACGTGACTTGGTACATATGTCATTATCTTTAACTGTAACTTGAATAATATGATTTGGACTTCTATCTCACACATTTTTTATGTGAACTTGTCTTGATAGAATACTAGTACCCATGGTGAACTATGAGTGAGCAAGGAATATAAAATCATGTGATTGAAATTATAATGGCAGAATATGCTTCCAAGCTAAAAGTTCAAATAACTACCTTAATAAATCTTCTTAGAGTGATAACTACTGGATTCACGGCCTTTTGACACAAATATTACAGTGTACAAAACTAATTACCTAAATGTAACTGATGAACACACTTTTTATACAATAGTTATTCCTCATACTTAGTCTTTTAAACCTCTTTTGGGCTGAATTGCATAGACTTAGACCTCATTTCATGACTTAGNAACAATTCGGTGGCAGGTGGGCCCTACCAAACACGCCGACAGGCCCACGACGTGTCCCAATTGGCCAGATTCCCTCCTCGTGTGTAGCATCTTCTTTGCGTGTTGCAGGTTCCATTGTCAGTTAATCCGTTGACCTTTCATGCATGACTGAAATGTGGCAATGCCCTGGAAGTCCTGATTTTGGCCCAACCGATCAATGACATATGGCACTGGCATGCAGATTTTTTCCTCTTTCTTCCTTCTTCCTCCGGCCATCTCCCTCATTTCTCATTTCTGCTTTTTCCCTCTTCATTCAGCCTTTCTTCTTCTTGCCCATCTTCATCATTTCTTTGTTTTGTTCTCTCATTCTTCATCTCTCACTATTGTGAAATTTTGGTTGATAAGATTTTAGTTCTTAACCCGATCTTCATTGTGAGCTTGTCATTGTAATTTTTTTGGTACCTCTTTAAGAGTGTGATTATTGAGTTTATCTCCATTAGATAAAATGGCAGATCAAAATCTACTACCAAGACCGCAAGACTTAACTTTATTGACTGAACAGAGAAATCACATATCGACAAGAGTATGGGATACTGGAGTAAGTATTTTTAAACACTATAGTTGATTGTAGTTTTTAAATACTGGAGTAAATATTATTGTGAGATAATTTTTTCTTTTAATTTTTGTAGATATAGTTGATTGTAGTTTTGTTTGGTAAGCACTGTAATTTTGTAAGTATTAATTGAAACAGGTTGATATAGTTGTGTGGCCCCGATCTCAAACTAGAATACGTAAGCCTGACGATCGGGTTATGGAATATGTGAGAGTGGCAGGTTTTGGTGGGATTACAGAAATAGAACCCACACAAATAGATATTCAATTAATATTTGCATTAGTTGAACTGTGGCGACCAAAAACATATACATTTCACATGCCTGTGGGTGAGTGCACTATTACACTGCAAGATGTGGAGATATTAATTGGTCTACCTATAGATGAAAAGGCAGTGACAGAGTATACTGGTTATGTGTGGAGTAATGTTTGTTAGGAATTACTAGGTGCCCCATTGGACTCGGCTTAGTTGGTGGAAGACTAAAGTTGAGTTGGCTATTTCGCACATTTGATCAATGTCCATATGATGCAACAAATGACATAGTGCAAAAATATGCCAGAGTGCATATACTTCGTCTGATCGGCATGTGGCTGATGTCTGATCGAACTAGAAATTTTGCGCATGTAATGTATTTGAAGTTGTTGGAAGATTTAAACGAAGTGGAGAGATTTATAGCTGGGGATTAGCTTGTCTTGCTTCTCTATATAGGAGTCTCTACAATGTTTCTCTTGAAGAGGCTGATAACTTTTCAAGCTTTTGTTTTTTACTCCAGTGTTGGGCATGAGAGAGATTCCCATTTATAGCTCTGAGGCGAGTCGATCGTGATCCGACTGGGCCACTTGTGACCAGGTCAGTATTCACTCAATGACAACATAAAACATCTAAGAAAACTTCAAATCAAGAAAAACAATGGCCACTGGCCTCAAACAGAATGGATACTTGGCCAAAAAGTTATGGAAAAAGTGGCCAAAACCCTAAAAAGAACAAAAACTCAAACACAAGGAGGGTGAATTAGGGGGAAGTTAAAAGTCAGTTTTACTACTAATACTATTGATTCAAAGATAGAACATTCCCCGGCAACGGCGCCAAAATTTGATGAGCTGCCGAGGCTCCTCAAATTAATTAAAGTTAAGGTTGGTTACCTAAGCTATTTGCAGCATAGGGCAGCCCTAAGTCGAACTTAAGGTTTGTTCTATTTAGTGAATCATATTAAGAAGCATGTAAACAGGGGGGGTTTTGTTTGGTTTAGGTGCTTGACAGAAATTAATTGTAAGTGGTAAAGTTTTAGAGAAAGCAACCAATCCAAGCCTTAACTGATTCTGATTTTAGTTCATCCTTGATTTCTAATGATCCATTCAATTATTAACCATATTCTTGGCCTTTAAAACATATCAAGAAGCCTCTCAATGTTCTATGGATTTCCACTGGCTAAGCAACCAGAATTCGGTTTTAACTAAGACTAAATGAATTAAGCAAACATTCAAGTCTAGTTTTACCTAAGTCCATGATCCAGCCAAGGTGATTAATCCATCCAAAAGCTCAGAAACATTAATCAACCATACAATCCTCTTTTATCACATGCAATTAAGCAATCACACNACACAGCTTGGTTGGGGAACTCAACAAAACCCTCCTCAGCCAGGTTAGGGGACTCAGCAGGGTGGATCTCAGCCGGGTATATCTAAGCAGGGGGTAACTCAGCAGGGTTGGAGACCTAAACTTGGGTGGACTTATCAGCCTGTTGATCTGTCTCCAGATCGCTACCGGGCATTTGTCGCGAGTTTAACCGGGGTCTTTGTACAGCATGGTTAGTTACCGCCAGTGATACACCCTCAGATGGCTCCTGAGGCGACCATGTCATCGGGTAGTGCATCTGTGTCATTAGAGTCACGATCGTCGACGGCAGTCTGCAACACACTCTACTAGGAACCCACAACATTCTAGCTCGAGGTCTGAGAGCTTATCATAGTCTGAACGTTGCACCGATGTCCATACTTCCTCGATCGATGTGCCATACCAGCCTAACCCAGTTCAGTTCACACAGGACCCGAGCTACTTCGAAACGCCAACATATGCAGATTATGCGGCACTATCTCTTACATATCACTTATTTGGCATTGATTCTACTGTTCCTCCATCAGTGATTGACACATACGCGAGAGCCTCTTCACAAACTCTCTTTCTAGAAGATTGGACATTGCCCACAATGACTCCTTCGACAGGACGCCCGCCCATAGATCCGACAATGACTGGAACGAGACTGTTTCCCTCTGGGGAGGCATATGATGATAGGACACCACCACGAACACAACTTGCCGAAAAAGTGCTGCCACTACGTGCGAGAAATCCTCCTAGATGTGGGACAAGGGGACATTTGTATCGACATCACCGTTAGCACTACTTTGTTGTTGTTCATGAAACATTAATGTCAGTGAGCTTTGGTTCGGTCGGTTAATTGCGGTGAAGTAGATTATGCTCACCGCTAGAACTCAATATATAGGGTCTTGCTATTTTTAGAATTTCTTCATCATCTTCGAGCTTTCTATTACTAGAACCCTCCTAATTACTTTCTGCTTTCAATGGCTTCGTGTCACCCTTTACTTTCAATTTCTTCCACCAAACAGTCACCAGTTTTTGCATCCAAGATCACTAATAGGCGAGGAACCACGTTTCTATCAAAAAATGGATACAATTGTTCGCAAAATAAAATCTATTTTACTATTGTCTCAAAACAAAATAGAAACCACAACGTAAGGGCCTCTCTCTCTCACTCTCTCTCTCTCCTATTCTTATACAAAAAATTCAGACTTCTTGTAGCTGACCTTATTAATTGATTTTGTAGGACGTCGATGATGTTCATATCAGACATGCAAAAGCTTGGAAGGAAGTTAAGCACATCCTGGGTAGCAAGCTAAAGCAGAATGCTATTGAAGGTTTATCTATCATTGATTCTATCCAACGGTTGGGGATTGAATACCACTTTGAAGAGGAGATTCATGCTGTCCTGCAGAGGCAGCCACTGATGTTTGGCTCTCAAAGCTATTGTGGCAACAATGATCATGAGCTTTCTGAAGTTGCACTTCAGTTTCGTTTGTTAAGACAAGAAGGGTATTGGGTTCATGCGAGTAAGTTTGTTTTTCTCTGTGAAGGCAATAATTGTCTTATACGGTCATCTACTTCTAGCATGTTTTATTTTGCTCCCAACTCTAAAAATCAATTCCAAGGTTACTTCTCATAGAAGTTGGGTGTAACACCAAACAAGCACCAAATGTAATGCAAATATATGAAGGACTAATTCGAATTCTGAAATCATTACTAAAATGGGTAAAAACACCTAAGTGAGTTTTCTCTGCCCATATATCATATTTTTACATTGTTTTAGTTTTATACTATATCATAAAATTTAAATTAATTATTAAAAAAATTAAAATATTTACAATTAGGGTATTGAGGTAAATAAGTTCAAATGATATTGAAGTACATAAATTGAAAAAATGTATTATCTATGTCATTTAGCCGAACTTTTGATAAGACATTAATTAGCGGTGTCATGACCATGAGAATGGTCATATGTTAAAGTTATTAGATTTTTATCAATTATCATGCTTTTAAGTCTTAAGAATTTTAAAGGAATATTTGAGGTAGGAGATTAATGATACATGCATATTATCTTAAATTAGTATAATTAATTATCATAATTCAAATTTTGTTGGATCCAATTTTTTTTTTTTAATTTCTTAGATGAATTGTTTAGTGTGAAACTAGTATTTCTTGGTCGATAAAATCAATTACTAAGTTTTTTCACCTAACACTTGAAGAAAATTTGGTGATGAATGGTTGTTTTGTTATTAGATATTCAGGAAAAGCAATTTGATTTTCGAACTAGCAATATGCTAACACTTTCAATCTCATTAATTGCCCTGTACTGATCATGGGCCTGCCTATTAATGCCTATATCAGACGTGTTTGACAACTTCATGGACAATGAAGGAAAACTCAAACAGAAATTTTGGAGAGACAAAGAGGGATTGACTGGCTTGTTTGAAGCCTCACAATTAAGCATTGAAGGAGAAAATTTTCTTGATGAAGCTGGAAACCTAAGCCGCAAGCTTCTTAATGCATGGATGTCAAGATTTCCTGACCATCCTCAAGCCAAAGCAATTGCAAACACACTGCAGTATCCTATTCACAAAAGTTTGACAAAATTCATGCCTACAAGGCCACAATTGAAAACTTCAGGATGGACAAGTTCTTTACAAGATCTATCCAAACTAGATACCCATATCATGAGTTCCTTGCAATTGGAGGAAATTTCTGCAGTTTCTAGGTGAGTTTTCTCAAAAGAAAATTATATTTGGTTTTGAAAAGTTTATTGAGTTAAATATATTTTCCGACTTTGAATTATTTTTCAAATATCATTGTAGTCTCTGATTTATTTTTTGTATTACTTTAGTCTTTGAGTAATTACTTTGTTTGCTAAATCAATCTTTTCAGTAATCACTTTTGATGCTACAGATGATTGATTTGGTGGGTGAAATGATTATTCGAGGATTAAAGTAATACCAAAAATAAATCATGGACTAAAGTGATATTTGAGACATAATTTATGAACAAAAAATACATTTTAGTTTTTTCTATTTCTCAAACTGCTATAATTTCAACCGTAGGTGGTTGGAAGAACTAGGTTTGGCCAAGGACTTGAAGTTTGCTAGAAATGAACCAATTAAATGGCACATGTGCACAACGGCATGGCTCCCGGCTCCATGTTTTTCGGCGGAAAGGATTGAGCTCACAAAACCTTGGTCACTTGGTTACATAATTGATGATATTTTTGATATTTATGGAACAATTGATGAACTCACTCTCTTTACAGATGCTATCAACAGGTACCAACATTCATTATGTACATTATGCTTATGTAGACATCTCTTATCAATTAGGAAAAATATCTTTGGATGCAGATGGGACTTGGAAGCAATGGAGCAATTACCAGACTACATGAAAGCTTCTTTCAAGGCTCTTTATGACACTACTAATGAGTTTGCCCTCAAGGTCCAAATAAAACATGGATGGAACCCTAGAGACATCTTAATTAAATCGGTAAAATCTCATGTAAATTCAAAACATATTTTATGTATTGTGTTTGTATGAGATAAAAAAGTATCCCAGGCTAGCGGGTATATGACATTTTTAAGCTTTCTTGGTACAGTGGAAGACACTGTGCAATGCTTTCCTGGTTGAAGCCAAATGGTTTGGTTCAGGGAATTTTCCAGAGGCTGAGGACTACTTAAAGAATGGGATTCTCAGTTCAGGGATTCAAATGTTGATTGTGCACGCATTCTCTCTCATGGGTGAGGGTATTAACAAGAAATCTGTGTCTCTTATGGATGGGTTTCCAAGCCTAATATCTTCAACAGCCTCTATCCTTCGCCTGCATGATGATTTGGAAGCAATTAAGGTAACTTAAAGAAAAAAAAAATTAAAAAGAAATTTTTTTTTCCCAAGTTCTAGAACTTAGCAAAGTAAATAATTTGATATACTTGAACGCTTTTATAGCATTATATATAAGATACTCCGACGTATTAGATGTATACATCTAAAATATTTGCATCCTGAGAATGTATATGACACCTACAATTAGGTTCAACGATTAGGTGTCTTCTATATTTTAAATGATTTTTAATTGTCATAAAAAATGGGAAGATCTTGAAATCTTAATAAGTTGTAGTATTTCACATACTGTGTGGTGTGGTGAAAATACTTGTAGGATCNGTAGTATTTCACATACTGTGTGGTGTGGTGAAAATACCTGCAGGATCAAACATCCTCGTAATTAGGAAACAACTATTGTCTCCACTTTAAATATCCCAAATTAGAAGACAGGGTATCTATAGTTTTGTGGATACATTGTTTAATTTTAACTTTCAATTAATGCAGAATGACAACCAAGATGTAAAAGATTGGTCCTATTTGAAGTGCTACATGAAGGACCACCCAGAAGTTTCAGCTGAACAGACAGTACAACTCGTAAATCAAAAGCTTTCAGATGCTTGGAAACGCCTCAACAAAGATCTCCTGATAACCCCAACAAACCCATTTCCGCCGTCTTTCGCTCAAATTTGTGTGAATATTGCTCGGGTGGTACCTTTGATATAGGATTACAAAAGCAATTTATAGCCCATCAAGGTTTGAGGACTATGTCAAATCTTTGCTTTATGGTAGTGGTTGGTTCAAGGGTGTGCCTCAAGATCAGGCCCTGTGTGATGATAATAGCTAAATTTAGATGATTAGATGGCTTCTTCACCTTAATAATCATATTTAGACCACAAAATACCAAACTACCAATATTTTAAAGTTATTTACTCGAACCAATGTTTTGGATTTTTAAGATATAGGCAAAAGTAAACTATTTAGTCGCTCCATCCAAATCTAGAGGGATTTGTTGAGTGCCTCCATTTTGAGATGGAGCGACCCAAAATATGCATCATTCCATCACTTTGAGAATCTGCACAGAAGTTAGATGATACACTGAATGTCACTTCATCCATTATTG
Organism: Cercis canadensis; assembly: GCA_003255065.1. NCBI lineage: Eukaryota > Viridiplantae > Streptophyta > Magnoliopsida > Fabales > Fabaceae > Cercis > Cercis canadensis. The sequence continues at coordinate 145,845 of QAOA01007109.1, forward strand.
GAGTGTCTTGATCCCACCGGATTTTTGAAGACAAATAATATTTTTATTGATATATGTTAGTTGAAATTATTGAACTCATAAAAACTCGAAAAAAGAAAAACATATGCAATCCAATTTTACATATGAATTTGACATATTCAGTGAAAAGAATAATCCCAAACATAATTGGTTTTCACTTACTATATAGTGTCACACTAACTAAAGTAGTAGAATCCAAGACATACAAAAAGAAAAACTTAAGCAAGTCATTAAAACAAAAATTGTATCATATCAAATTATCACTTGTATTAGTGTGTTACAACATGGCATTTCGTAGTATGTAAATAACATTATTCAATCCCACAATACATTTGGAATAGTGGACGGACCTGGGAAGAAAACATAGCACATGAAGGAAGATCCACCATTGAATGTCAGCTAAAAGGAAGAAAAAACACAGATAAAAAGACAAATTAAGCGAATAAATTATGATTTTTTTCTGCAGATTTCCCTACATAGCTTTGCTTGAGGACAGGTACCTTTTTCCGGCTGGGGGAAGATGTCATGAACCTGCCACGTTCTTGTTACTTGTCCATGTTCTTGCTGGTGTGGGTGTAACTTGACTTCCAGCCACCATTATATTAGGTGGAGCCCAATTCAAAACCTAAAGAGTTGGGTTTACGACCAATACAAAAATGAGTTAGCCTCTACACATGTATCAACTTTTGTGGTAGTTTGTTATTTGGTTTGGGTTTGTTTGCTTAAATCACAAGATATAATGGTTAATTTATCAGATGATGACGAACTCTGTCACTGTGTATTTTCAGCAGATTGTAGAAATCGTTATGAATTTTCAATACCCGAAAGATATTTTGGGAATTGCATAATGATTTTTCTTGTACCACTTAAGCGGAAGGAGCTAGTGGGAGAGTTAGGGTTAGTTCAAGCAGTGAAAGCTATTGGAACCAAAGTTAAATAATTGGAAGGTGGAGCTCTCAAAGGTGCAGAAAATTGGATGATGATTAATGAAGAAATAAGGAAATTAGGGCAAGAAGTAATGATAGTAGCTGCCTACCCAAAATTTGGTGTCTATAGAATTGATTTTGGGTTGGGGAAGCTCAAGAAGACTGAAGTTGTCCATGTGGATAGACCATGAAGCATATCACTTTCAAAGATCAAAGATGAAGAAGGTGGAATTGAAGTTGGTTTGGCACTTCCAAGAGTTCAAATGTATAATTTTAATGCCATATTTAAACAATACTTAGCATTAAACTAATCTTATGTATTTTCTCCTAAAAGCAAATAAAGTTGATTTTTCATATATTGGTTTATTTTTGTTTTCTAACTATGACCAGACTATTTTTTTTTTTCAAATAAAAAATATTTATTTTTCCTTGCTTTGACCAAACTCTTTGAAAAATATGAACATTGATTACTTTTAAGGTAGACAAGTAAATAATAGTGTTATAATATTTCCTACCAAGTAGTACGGATCATAATTTTTAAAATATCAAGGACAAAGTGGTAAACATGGTAGATTTATATATATTTTAGTTTTTAGGGATGTTAGTCAATTATATATTTTTTTAAACTGAAAATTTAAAAGTAGAGATGAAAATAATGGATAATACGACATATGGTAGAGTGGTATTAAGATTATATTTAAAATTTTTAAATTTTGTATTCAAATTTAAAATCATAACTAAAGTATTAAAAAAAATATAATAATTATTAATGAATATATTCAATACTTAATTGACTTTCAGATTGAGCATCATGATACAATTCCAACAGTAAGTAGTATTGGAGCTCAGCAAGAAAATAATAATTTCTTTTCTGGCTTTCTCTGATTTTCTCTACTTCCAGTTGGATAAATGAAAACATAAAACCCATGTATTTGTCATGATCGTCTTGAAGATTGTGAGTCTCCTTATTATAGAGCTATTTATACTTTTTTAGATTTTTTATATCTATTTTTATGGATTGTCAATCCAGCCATTTCCGACATGTTCAAAGGTGATCCACCAGGTAATGTCCAATTGAATTGAAGGATAAGGTTTGCTAGCACAAGATACATATGGGCTTGAGCAGATTATCTTAAATGAGTATTAGACAGCTTGTATAGGAAATCAAATAACAGATTCAGTTAGAGTTTAGTTAGAGTCAGTTATTATAGCTTAAACCTGATTGGTTGTAGTTTATTTACAGGTAAGCTTTAGGTGCTTTATATATTACTGATGTATTGTGTAAATCATTCATTCAGAAAATATGAAAACACTCTTCACATTTGTTATGTTTTCTCTCTGATCATCTCTGGTTTAATATGGCATCAGATCAATCTTGCTCTTCCGTTTCTGTGCATTGAAGATCAATTATATCATCTTCATTCTTTTTTTTTTCTCTCGACTCATTGATGGCGAATCCCTCCATTGATGACGCTTTAAATCCAATGTTCCTTCATCCTTCAGATTCACCAGGGCTGAATATAGTCTCGCTGGTGCTTACAGGCGACAATTACAATTCATGGCATAGAGCCATGCGCATGGCATTGCTGGCCAAGAACAAGCTTGGCTTTGTAGATGGATCAATCCAGGTCCCTGAGGCAAGTAACATTCAACTTTCATTGGCTTGGGAAAGGAATAATAACATTGTTGCTTCTTGGTTGCTAAACTCGGTGTCCAAAGAGATCATTGCAAGTGTGATCTATTCTGCCATTGCTGCAAACAAGAACGGTACCAGCAACAGAATGGCCCTAGAATTTTCCAACTTAAGAAAGAATTGGTTAATCTTTCTCAAGGCTCAATGATGGTGGGACAATATTTTACCAAGCTCAAAGGGATCTGGGAAGAACTTGGGGAATATCATCCAAATTGTAACTGCACTTGTGGAGGTGCAAGATCAGTTGTTGAACACCTGCTCCAGGAACATGTGCTATGTTTCCTAATGGGGTTAAATGATTCTTTTTCACATGTCAGAGGACAAATCCTCTTAATGGATCCTTTTCCCCCAATGAATAAAGTTTTTTCTTTGGTTGTTCAAGAAGAGAAGCAAAGGGAAATTGGAAATCTGTTGACTCATTCTGATGTTCAAGCTGCCTATGCAGTCACGCACTCAAACTCAAGAAACAATTCTGATGGCTCGTACTCTAGGAATAATTCTGATGGCAAGCAAAGATTTGCCAAGAAAGATAGACCAATGTGTGCTCATTGTGGCCTTCTTGGACACATGAAAGACAAATGTTACAAGCTACATGGTTATCCACCAGGGTACACGCCAGGATACAAGAAAAGCAGACAAGCAGGCAATGTGAATCAACTTTCCAATGTTAATCAGAATCAATCCATGGAACATCCTCTGGAAATGTCTTCACAGCAGTATCAGCAATTAATTCATTTGCTTCAGAATCAGTTGTCACAAGCTGCAATTCCTGATGTGGACACTTCTGAAGAATAATCCCTACTGGTATGATTCTTTCTATTGTTAATAAACATTCAGTTGTCAATTCTGACTCTTGGATCATTGATTCTGGAGCAACTTCCCACGTTTGTCACTCTTTAAAATTCTTTACTTCTTACAAACATTTGAGTAATCATTTTGTTACTCTTCCAAATAATTCACAAGTTTCAGTTTCTGCTGTTGGCATAGTCAAATTGTCACCTGATCTCATATTAAATAAAGTCCTTTATATACCAGATTTTCATGTCAATCTCATATTAGTCACTGCCTTGTTGAAACATTCTTTATTAACTGTTACTTCCCACAATGATTCCTTCCAAATCCAGGATCCCAAAAGATCAAGGATGATTGACAGGGGTGATCTGTGTGAAGGCTTATACATCTATCAAGCCACCTTGGGCAATCAACAAGTTGTTGCTGATATAGGAAAAGTCCATGTTGTTCAAAATTCTTCACAGAATTCAATTGTAAACACTCAATTTAGTGTTCTTTCTTTCAATTCTTCCAATTGTATTTCGGAAGTTCATAATCCCAGTCATGCTCACTTGTGGCATGCAAGATTAGGTCATTTGTCTGATAAAGTGTTAAAATTCATCAGTAATAAAATTCCTTTTTCATATCCAATGCATTATTCTTCAAATACTTGTCAAGTTTGTCCCCTTTCTAAGCTTAGAAGATTATCTTTCACTTCTTCAAAAAATATGTCCACTAATTCTTTTGATCTCGTGCACTGTGACATATGGGGCCCTTATCATCATCCCACTCATGATGGTAAGAATTACTTCCTCACAATTGTTGATGACTGCACACGGTTCACTTGGCTTTATCTACTCAAGCATAAGTCAGAAGCTACAACTGCCATTATCAATTTTTTTTTGTTATGATTAAAACTCAGTTTGGCAAGATTATCAAACAGATACGAACAGACAATGCAAAGGAGTTGGCTTTGACCACTTTTTTGCAAAAAGAAAGGATTATTCATCAGTTTTCTTGTCCCTATAGACCTGAGCAGAATTCGGTAGTTGAAAGGAAGCATCAACATTTGTTGAATGTGGCCAGAGCCTTAATGTTTCAGTCCAATATTCCTTTGAAGTTCTGGGGTGAGTGCATAGTCACTGCAGTTTTCCTCATTAACAGAACCCCATCCCACTCCTTAAAAACCAATCCCCTTATCAGATTCTTTACAGCAAGGAACCTCTTTATGATGCCTTCAAGGTATTTGGATGTCTTTGTTTTGCATCCACTCCATTACATGTCAGGAATAAATTTTCCCCCAGAGCAGTACCTGCTATATTCATGGGCTACCCTTTAGGTTACAAGGGATACAAGTTGTACAACCTTCAAACCAGAAAGTTCTTCATCTCACGTGATGTCATTTTCCATGAAACAATATTCCCTTTTCAAGCTCTCTCACACATTAATGAGGCACTTGATATGTTTCATGATGTTGTCATCTCAAATCCTCAACCTGACAGTACTACTGCTCCTATTGCCACTATTGATGCTCCAGTCACAGATCTTGCTCATGTCACAGTCCCTAAGATTGCACACCCTCGAAGAACAAGTAGAACTATCATAAATCCTACTTATTTGTAGGATTATGTATGTTCCTTAGCAGATCCCAACATTCCTTATCCAATTCAAAAGGTACTCACCTATGACAAATTATCCACTTCTTACAAAAACTACATTCTGCAAGTGTCCGACATCTATGAGCCCCAATTTTATCATCAGGCAATCAAGTATCCTGAGTGGAGGGCAGCCATGCAAGAAGAATTAAATGCCCTTGAAGCAAATAATACATGGACAGTAGTTCCACTTCCTAAAGACAGACATACTATCGGTTGTAGATGGATCTATAAAGTAAAATACCATGCCAATGGTCACCTAGACAGGTACAAAGCTAGGTTGGTGGCCAAAGGTTATACACAACAGGCTGGCATTGATTTTCTGGACACATTTTCCCCAGTGGCCAAAATCACCACTATCAGATTGTTACTCTCAGTTGCAGCAGTAAAACAATGGACCATGCTTCAGCTAGATGTGAACAATGCATTCCTCAATGGTGATTTATTTGAGGAAGTGTATATGCAGTTGCCTTTGGGTTATCAAACTCAAGGGGAGAACATGATATGTAAACTTAACCAATCTCTCTATAGACTTTGTCAAGCCACAAGACAGTGGTTCCACAAGTTCTCTACCACCTTGGTTCAAAATGGTTTCTCCTAATCTCACAGTGATTTTCCTTGTTTACCATTGGAAAAGGTGCAACACTGGTACTTTTACTTGTATATGTGATGAACACACTTTTTATACAGTAGTTAACCCTCATATTTAGTTTCTTAAACCTCTTTTGGGCCTATTTGATTGGGCTTGGGCCTCATTTATGAGTTTGGATCCAGTTGTGCCTAATTGCATTTTTCAGCAACACTGAGCATTTTATGCTGTCTTTGTGTTTCATGCATATCTTTAGTTCTGGATGTCTAAAAATTTCGAGTCATACCTTGTAGGAAAGCTGAGAGAATTATCTACAACTTTTATTCAGGGCTCCAAAGCCAATTCGGACGTCCAGAAGGTTATATACAGCCTGGAAGCCAAAGAAGACATGTTGTCGCAGGATCCTGACCCATATGCAGTGTTTGGACTATAACTTGAGATTTAGGTGTCATATGGACTTGAAACTGTCCCATTAGAAAGCTAAGACGTATGACTTCAATTGTTATGAAGACTGGTTAATCAAATTGTATAGTTTAGATGGTCTTATTGCCTGTCGAAGTTGGCTGATGGTTCCAAAAATCTGTTGGCACTTAAATGGGCTTAACTTCTTCATCACAAGTCCAATTGAGCCCAAACCAAAGCCCAATAAAAGCTGAGGCCCATGAGAACAAGTGTTCCCTAAGGAAAATTTGGGTGTGCATGTATTTTTGGAGGCTTATATGCTCAGAAGGAGGCAGCCGAAATCAGTATTACACACTTAGGATATTTTTAGACAATTTTGCTTGTTTTCTTAGTTTCTAAGTTTCCTTGCTAGATATTTTGTAAACTTGGTTCCTCTTATTCATGGAGGGCTGAATACTCAAATCAATCCAGGTTTTGGCTGTTCTGATTATTAATTCTGAGATTATGCTTTGATTGTTATTCATTTAGTTGTTAATTAAGTTCTTTCAATCCTATGAAATATTCTGTTTGAATTGCTTAATTTCAAATTTGAATATTCATGTGTTAATTGCTTAATTGCATATGATTGAAGAGGATTGTATGGATTAAATGATGTTTCTAAGCTTTTGGATGGATTNATGTTATATCCCATGATTTTTTTATATTATTTTATTTTAAACTATTTTATATTAATATAATTGATGAAATGTAAATTTTTGTAACACATAAAAACGTATTTTAAGCAATGATCAAGAATTGGACTTTTCAAATTGCAAATTATATTAAAAAATTAAAAACAAATAAATGGATAATTTTAAAGGATTGGCACTTCCAAAGGTTCAAATGGATAATTTTAATGCCATATTTAAAGAATACTTAGCATTAAACTAATCTTATGTATCTTCTCCTAAAAGCAAATAAAGTTGATTTTTCATATATTGGTTTATTTTTGTTTTCTAACTATGGCAAAACTATTTTTTTTTCAAGTAAAAAATATTTATTTTTCCATGCTTTGACCAAACTCTTTGAAAAATATGAACATTGATTACTTTTAAGATAGACAAGTAAAAATAATAGTGTTACAGTATTTCCTACCAAGTAGTATGGATCATAATTTTTACAATATCAAGGACAAAGTAATAAACATGGTAGATTTATATATATTTTAGTTCTTAGGGATGTTAGTCAATTATATATTTTTTAAACTGAAAATTTAAAAATAGAAATAAAAGTAATGGATAATACAACATGTGGTCGATCAATATTAAGATTATATTTCAGATTTTTAGATTTTGTATTAGAATTCAATCATAACTAAAATATTAAAAAGAAAGTATAATAATTATTAATGAATATATTCAATACTTAAGACTTTCAGATCGAGCATCATGATACAATTCCAACAGCAGGTAGTATTGGAGCTCAGCAAGAAAATAATAACTTCTTTTCTGGCTTTGTCTGATTTTCTCTACTTCCAGTTGGATAAATCAAAACATAAAACCCATGTATTTGTCATCATCGTCTTGAAGATTGTGAGTCTCCTTATTATGGGAAGAGATCCAGTCATGTTAACTTGAGTCATGTTGCTTAGATCTAAGCCGTCTATTCCATTTAAGGTCATTTCAACCATTAAAATATATTAATATTTAATGGTTGAAATGAGCTTTAATGGAATGGACGGCTCAGATCTGAGCAACATGACTCAAGTGACATGACTGGATCCAAATCCCCTTATTATAGGACTATTTATACTTTTTTAGATTTTTTATATCTATTTTTATGGATTGTCAATCCAGCCATTTCCGACATGTTCAAAGGTGATCCACCAGGTAATGTCCAATTGAATTGAAAGATAAGGTTTGCTAGCACAAGATACATATGGGCTTGAGCAGATTATCTTAAATGAGTGGTGGAATTAGGGATCCAAAGAGCTGGTGGATGAAAGGCTCAAGAATTATATTATTAATGACGAAGTTCGGGCTACAATTGTATTGGGCAGAGCCCAAATTGAGAAACTAAATAATTGGGTCTTTTACCTATTTTGGTATTCTGGCTACTATTCTAAATTTAAACACCAAATTTATAAGTTTTGAAGAGTTAAGACGACTTTAGTATCACTTAGTCACATGCCGTTTGATTATAATTGGGTCTCTCATTGATACAAAAAGGAGTTAGCAACTACACATATATCAACTTTTTTAGTAATCTTGAGTGGCTCTCACTTATCAGGGAGGTATGTGTTACCTCTTTAATGTGACAGTATTAATAATTATTGATGCGAAAATATTTGATCTTGACCGTTTAAAAATAAATGAGCCCAGATTAATGCTTTTACATCACCACTCATCTAATGTTATCACGTTAGTATGTGAGAAACCTCATTTATTTTTTGATTTGGGTTGCTTGGTTAAATCACAAGATAACATAGTTAGCTACTCAAGCAATGACAACCTTTGCTACTGTATGTTTATGGCAGATTGTAGAAATTGTTACAAATTTTTAATACCTGAAACGTACTTTAGAAATTGTATAGCATTTTACTACGTATCACTTGGGATGAAGGAGCTAGCAGGTGAATTTGGGTTAAGCAATGAAAACTATTCTGAAGGTGCGGAACGATGGATGCTGACTAGTAAAGAAATAAGGCAATCAGGGAATCAAGGTTGTCTCCCCAAAATTTGACCCATTAAAATGAAAAATTAATGACCTAACATTTTTTTTTATGCACAAAAGTTTAGGGTTAGGAGAGATTATCTCATTCTAAGGTTAGGGAATGCTACAGGTCTCAATAAAAATTTATAGTAGTACTTATAAATTGGCTACTAAAAGGGACTACTCGCGGTGAAATTTGAACCTAGGCTTTACAAGCGAAGTAATTTGATCCTTACCAACTGAATCAACCCAACAACCTAACATGAAACATTAAAGAACTAATTCATCATGCATATATGTAAACAACTATCAGATTTTATTTCACATGGTATTATAACCAATTAAGATAAAATACCA
>QAOA01007117.1:6495-49698 GCA_003255065.1 Cercis canadensis
TTTTTTTTTTTTTTGTATTCGTCTTGCTAGTAATATAGTTGCCTACCAACTAGCTCGTTGGTCTCAACAGCTTGATGATATTGTGGTTTGGATTGAGGATCACCTCCCTTCATCTTTGATGTTCTTTTTGCAGAGAGGGAGACATTATTTCCATACCTTATTTTGTTAATACCATACCCTATTTAATGTCTAAATATAATATAGACTAAATTACCTTTATTTAATTTAGAAAGTTTTTAAAGTTGACTAATGATGATATTGTTTTTCTAATTTTTATTAATTATGGCTCTTTTTTTTTTTTTTTTTGCAATTATCTCTAATCTCATTCTTTTGTAAAGGTTAAACAAGAGAAAACACAATTTATTTCTCACATTTAAAAATTTCCCCCTCTAAATTGTGGGATTTTTTCGGTATTTGTTACTAAATACTTAAATACTAGGATATAGAGACCATGATGCTTAAAAGGATTCTCTCGTTTATGCTTAACTAGTCTTGTATCTATTTGGGTTTTTCGTTGAGATTAGATGGTGGGTGACGTTTTCCAATGATATGAGGACAACAGAGAAGAGGGCGATTCAGGGTTTATTTTTTTTTGGGATGGGGTTCTCTTAGAACACTAGATAGAACCAGACCGGAACTTGCCCTTTTCCAAATATAAGCCTAAATAGGATATTTTCCCTCCACATCAAATGGTGCAGCCAGCACTAGTTACAATTGTCTCACAAAAACTAAGATCCGATCCAATTAAGGATCTTGGTCTTCATAATATTATGTGTTGTAGGACTCAAACAGAACAAGAGCAAAGCGTGTTGGAAAGGCTGAATTGTCAATATCAATACTTTCTGTACAATATTACACCTTGCAGCATTTTCTTTGGACACTGTCAGGTACTCTTAGCTCCAATATTACAACCCACGAGGTATTTAACAATAAAATTGTATTTTCTCTTGTTTAACTTTTACGAAAGAATGAGATTGGAGAGAATTGAAGAAAATAATGGAATCACATTTAATAAGAGTTAAAAAAGAGAATATCATGACTACTCAATTTTAAAAACTAATAACGATAATTTAGTCTACATCATATTTAGACATTAAATAGAGAGTGACATTAGCAAAATAAGGTGTGGAAATCGCGGCTCCCTTGCAGATATTTCTGTTCTTTAATGTTATTGTCTTTTTCCCTTAAAAAAAAAAAAGAAAAAGAAAGCTCTACTCTAGCCCTAGGAAAGCAGAGCACTTAAAAAAAAAACCTTTGAATTTCCCTCAAATACTGAATACAACTTATTCCCAAGCTATAAGTGAGCTATCCTAAGCTTAATTAGATACATTTGTTATGAATTCAAATCTTCCCAAAAGGGAAAGTTCCAACTTTTTGTTGCAATCTTCATGAACCTTCTATCTAAATAAGCTTAAATCACTAAAATTATAATCATCTAGCCATTACCACATGACGTGATTGTTTCCACTTTTTTCGTTCAAAAATATTTATCATATTTTTTCTTTCACATCAATGATTAGGGTTCACTTAACTCAATTCATTTACACTCTTAGTCTTACTCTAAGATTCATACGTTCATCTTTCAACAATTGCACTTCTTTGTCACTATGAAATTACTTTGACTTTGGGTTCAACCGTCAAGGTATCATTGGGTTAGTTTTTGTATATTGAGACTAAGTTCCTCCTTTGGAGATTTTAAGAACACGCGCCCCCCTCGCCACCCCTAATTGACCATGTGCACACACCCTAGGGAATTGTTTATTGAGCATATATGTGGTCAATTGGTGCGCGCACAAGGTGGGGGGGGGGGGGGGACATGCACCCTTAAAATCTCTAAGGGAGAGACTTAGTTTCAATATATGAAAGCTAACTCTATTATATCTTAAGTTTGAACCGAAAAGGAAAAAAGATGAAAAAGAGATGAGTGTCAAAGTAATTTCATGGTGACAAAGAAATGCAATTGTTGAAAAGATGAACGTATAAATTTCAAAGACTAAGAGTGTAAACGAATTGAATTAAGTGAACCCTACTCATTGATGTGAGATAAAAATAGATAAATATTTTTCAACAGAAAAAAGTGATAACGATCATGTGGCAATGGCTGGATGATTATTATTTGAGTGATTTAAGCTTATTTAGAGAAGGTTCATGAAAATTGCAAAAAAAACTTGAAACTTTCCTTTTTGAGAAGATTTGAGTTGAGAATAAATGTATCTAATTAAGCTTACGTTAGCTCATTCACAGCTTGGAATAAGTTGTATTCAGTTTTAGAGGGAAGTTCAAAGGGTTTTTTTAAGTGCTCTGCACTCTTCAATGATTTTGGACAAGCAGGATTAAACTTCTATGATTCATATATATTAAAATAAATTATACATAAATAATTATTTTCCTCGATGGCCAAAACAAATAATTATTTTTCTCTAGCGCATAATAAAAAATATCAAATTATTTGTATTTATGGAATTATAGAGAAAACATCTAGATTCATAGAAAATACATTTTGGAGAAAAAGAAATCACACCGACAAGCATTTATTTAGGCAAGTTCATATGTTGGACTAATCACTGTGGAGCTTGATCAAGCTAGGGGAGTCTTCAGTGGTTGGAAACCATGACGAATGCTTGCTTGCCATACTTTCTTGATGCTAAACATGGTATAACCACACTCATGTACTTTCCATCCTTCCAAAGCATGCAATACTCCAGCTATTCGCCAAGCACTCATCACTCTTCTTGGCAGCCAATTCTGTTACACACAGAAAAACTTTAGTATGTTCACACATAAGTTGAAACTGAGAAAAAATAGTACTTTTTTTTTGTGTGCCTAATTTATGCCCTTTAGCTAATATTTAATTATTTTTTACTCATGCGGGTCATTTTAATTCAAGATAACTTCGCCATGAGCACAAAAGCAATGGTAACTCCTATCTCAAATAAGAGTTTTAAATGGGTGATAGTGCTAAGCCTCTTTCTAGTGGGGTAGCATAGTAACTTAATTCTTCAAGAAAAAAAATTATAATTTTTGGAAGATTAATTATAAAAGAATAATTTTCCAAAATTTCAAAGTACTAGTAATATACTATTATAACATAATATTTCTTCAACAAGGTAAAACTATGCTAGCTACTAACCTCACAAGAATGCATGTTCAGAAATGAAGCAGGAGTCAGCATTGCAGGTGTGCTGTGGTAGAAGCAATCTTTTCGCATTTTCTTTGGAGGGAATTGAGATATTGGTATGAATAATGATCCTTTTGGTGCTTTCATCTGTTCAACTTCATCCCATTCTTCTCCAACCAGCCATATCTTCGAGATTCATCATGTTAATAATTTTAACAAAGATAATATTATTCGCTAGACTCACTATTTAAAGGTATATTACTTTTGCAAATAATTTTTTGGACATGGTAATATGGGAAAGTTTAAATTGTATTGAAAAAAAAAACGAGATTTGACTGATTGAAAGTTGAGGACAGATTGAGGCTTTACTTCAAACACTCAAACAAATAGTGATTTTTTTTTTTTTTTTTTTTTTTTTTTTTTTTGTTGTAGTTTCAAATTTTCCGAATGAGTTCACCTTTGTAGTATGGGTTGTTGAGAGAGCCAAACTTCCTTTGCACTTTGTGATGAGCCTTTGTTGAAGCTTCTCATGCTCATCTTTGTATAATACAGCTATCTGCCGTAATTCCATCCATGATTAATTTTTTTTTAAATCATAATGAATATCACATACTAGTACAAGTTACATAAACTAAACTTAACAGAACTTATCTAAAATTTTAATTTTTTTTTTGGTACTCCTACATTTTTTATTGGTTAAAATATACTACAAGTCCATATAGTTTGGACGAATTTTAAATTAAGTATCTATAATTTTTTTCTCTCTTTTGGGGTTCTTATAGTTTAATTTTTTTCAATTGGGTCTCTGCCGTTATCCCTAGTTATAACTTCGTCAGTTTAATGCTGACATGACAAACAACTTGTCCATATGGCAATAAAAAAAGTTGATATGACGCCAAAGTGGCACAAAAATTGTCACCTTATCACCTTTCCTCTTCTTCCCTTCTCTCTCTACCTTCTCCTTCCCTTCTCTCTTTGAAGAAGTAAACAGACACAAAAGTTCTGTACATAAACAAAAGAGTGTTTTCCAATTCATCTTCATATTCCACTCTCTGTTTAGCTTCAACCAATTCTGGGACATTGAAAATAATTTGATTCCTCCATATACTCAAAGGATGCAAGCTTTCTGGGGTCCTATGTTAAATGGCTTACACCAATAGTAATCCTCCATTACCCATAATTCAACCATAGAATTTTCCATGTCGAAAGAACTTTGAGAAAACAAAGCAAGAGAATCATTATGCAATGTAATCTTTTTGTATGTAGATGTAGCTGTTGAAGCTGGCATTGCAATCTTTGTGTACTCTTCATGAACCAAGTCAAAAGAAATAACCACTCTCCCAACTAACACATCCACTTCCTCAAACCCCATACAGAAAATAGATCCATTAGCACTGATAGACTCATCCGGGGCTAGGTCAAATACAGCTCTTAAATTATCAGCTTCGATTTTTTGATAATGGAACTAAAACCAAATCCCATGCACTAGCACCAAGGGAAGAAGAAGAAGGTAGAGAGAAGGGAAGAAGAGGAAAGATAATGAGGTGACAACTTTTGTGCCACTTTAGCACCATGTTAGCTTTTTTTATTATCATATAGATGAGTCATTTGTCATATTAACACTAAAATGACATAGTTATAACCAAGGGTAACAACAAGGATACAATTAAAATAATTTTAAACTATAAAGACCCTAAAAGAGGAAAAAAAAAAAAACTATAGAGATTTGATTCAAAATTCATCCAAACTATAGGGACCTGCAATACATTTTAACCTTTTTTATTTGTATAGCTAATTTACTACTAACTGGGGTATAAAAAGTAGGTAGTGTGCAACAATTATTCACTAATTATTAAGAAATAAGGTTAGCAGAATCGACGGTGAATGCGTCTTTGTTAATCTGATTGGGAATCAAAAAGGATAATTGGAGCCTTGTTAATCTCTTAGTGCCTATCACGATAGTTACATACAAAAGTTAGAACAGCAGTCATATGAAATCTAATTTGACATTTTAATGCTTAGAGATAACTGTACGTTTATCGACAGAATATCATATAGTATATATCATATATATTGAATTATTTTTATATAGTTTGAAAGTTATGAAACACTTTCAAAAACGACAGAAAAGAAGAGAGAGAGAGAGAGAGAACCAGAAGCAGATAGAGGAAGACATAGAGTGAGAGACAAAAAAGGGGAGAGGGTAGAGAGGAAAATTGAAGGTACCTGAACATTTCTTTTGCATAAAGCATTGGCTATAGCAAAAGAAATTTTAGTAAAATTGCCTCTGATAAGGACCTGATTTGTGCCTTTGGGGATGCTGTTCAGCACAATAGCAGCAGCTAAGCTACTACCATCTACAACCTTTATCCTCAACTTTGGGAACCTTTGAATATAACGTTCAACATAATCATTAAGCTCTTTTCTCTGCATACAGGAAATATTTAGGCCAAGTTGATATTATTTATACACTTTTCAGAAGCTACCACCAAAAAAAAAAAAAAAAACTTAATTTGTTTCTTCTAAAAAATATAAGCCAGAACACTTCTGCTAGTTTATTATCAAGAAACATTATACCACCGCACTGCTTTTGTAACATATAAAGGAAGTAGGTGCATTTCAAATGAAAAACGTGATTTAGATATTGCAAAAATAAAATTAATAATTAAATAAAATAATTCTTTGAGATTACCTGATTTAGAAGACCTAGACTTAGCACCTTAGCGCCACTTAACTCGGCCCCTAGTATTGCTTCTTCAATTATGTTGCTCAGTGTCAAACTTTGCCCCTTCAAGAAGTACTGTAAAGCAAGATGTCGATACAGTATATTAGTCCACAGTAAAAAAATCCTAAAACCCCTAAGTGGGTATATCCCTCATTTTCTCCAAGTCCCTCACTCACTCAAGTCTATCTCACTTTCTCTCGCCTCCCTCTCGCACCGCTCTCTCTCTCTTTAGCTTTGTTTGAAGTAGTGAAAAATCTAATAAAGCAAAATGGAAGGCAGTTCTTACTTGTATATTAAATCTTGGTATAACCCAAGACTGTAAATTGAGCTTTTTGAAAGAATTCCTCTCTAAAACAAAAGTGTGCCCACAGATTGAAGTGATAATCATAGAACAAAATGTCAAGGGCCACATCAAATTCAGGTACCATTTAGATGTTTGAGGCTTTGAGGCCAATGAAGCAAACCCTAATCTTAGATGATATATGGAGTCTGGCGTTGTTAAATGTGTTAAGTGCACCACATTTGGTGATTCCTCTGGTCTTTTTAAACAAGTTTCATAAGTAGCATCTGTGGATATGTCCACGGTACCATAGATGTAGTCATATATAGGCATGAAAAGTGAGTAATTTTTCCTGAATAGGGTGTGATGTAGGGAGTGAAACCTGCGGTATAACCAAAAATAATTGTTAATTCAATTCGTCAACTTCAACAATAAAAATGTACTAAGAAATTACTTAGTAAACAAAATCTTATAAATAATTAGACAGCCAAAACGCGTAAAATAGACTTTTGATAACTTATGCATATAATACTTTCATATTCATGATCATAATAACAGTAGAGGACTTCATTGAATAAAATATAAGGAATTAGCAAACAAAACTTGGGAGCTATAAGACATCATTTACCTAGGAGGATGTAAAATTTCTTTACTTACAAGTATGCCTACCTATAGTCATTAAAATACACTACTCTATAATCATTAACTGATACCAGAATATTAATTTAAAACGCATATAATAATAATACTACATATGAATATTTCATAAAATAATTTATAATTTAATTAATAACTAAGTATCTATAAAAAAAATATTACGAAAATGAGATTCATTAAAATTTTATTTCTCATTTCAACTTTTACCTTTTGTGCCTTTTGCAAATGTTTACTGGAGGTATCCTACTATTAATACTTATAAAGCAATAAAATATAGATGATTGATATTATAATTTTAAGAAAGTCATAATTTATTAAATATGTTATGGTTTATGTGGGTTTTTTTTTTTATTTACTATTTCCCACGAGATGGTCCTCAAATATTTGGTGTGAGACTAATCCTCGCTCGGGATTCAACATGTCTTAGTCACTAGTGCTTCTAANTAGTGCTTCTAATAGGGTTCAAACTCCTGACATTACCTCAAAATTCATCTCATATAAAACTCAATTTGCGAACTAAACTGCCCATATAGTTTATGTGTGTCTCTTTTACATATCCCAGAATGGTACTACTTCCCTCTTTTTACCCCAAATTAATTTTGTAAAATACTCTTAAAATTTACAATTTTATAAAAATGACATATGGTAACACAAAGACAAGTACAAAAAACACAATTAGTCAATGTATCTCTTAAAAGGGTTGAAGCCCCATATTCGAATCCACATATCCCCCATGCTCCCATGTCCCCATCTAAAAAGTGTAGCTCTATCTATCTAAGGATAAATATATATAGCAACACAAGCACACACAACACAATTAATATAGGCATCTTCCATTAAGATTGAAGTCCCTTTTCAAATCCCTATTTCTCCAATCCCTCGTTAGAAGATCTAGGTAAGTCTGTCTATGACAAAAAAACAAAGTATTAACAATTTTTCAATGACGACAAATAATCATGAAATAATTTAAATCATTTGATAAAGATATTTAGAGTTTTTTAATTTAATATAATTTATTTAAGTATTTATTGTATCACAATTTCTTATCACATTTAATGTCATATACTAAAAGAATAAAGAAACTTTGAAAACTATTTGAGATACGAGTTAGAAAACTTTATATATAAATGAATTAAAGGACTCCATGTAATACATGACACTGGTTAGCTGGTTTTATATCACTTCAAAAAAAGAAAAAGAAAAACAGACTATCCGGTTTTATTGTTCATATATTTTGGGTTGCATTATAAATGACATCAATTTTTTTGCGTAAATGGGAAAAAAATGGGAAAGGAATGGAAGTCCAAATTGTTGGCAAGATCAGGTATCAATTCTAAACGTGGATAGGGGAGAGGAGAGGAGGAATGCATAAAAGGGAAGGTCCAAATAACGTGTAGGCCAAGGTCTTCTGGTCCCCTAAATTCATCCTTGACTAGAAAGTTTCTCATTACTCCAGGCTAAAACTCACAACATATTTAGTGCTACTCCTTTTCAAAACTTAATTTGTGTCTACTCAGCACTGATCTTTTTCTTATAAAAACAAATCCAAATGTAAATAAGTAATTAATTCTATATCATATTTCAAGTAAGAAAACAGCAAAGTATATTTGTCTAGGTTTTATTTTATTTTAATGAAATATATCTGAAGAAAAAATGTGTTTTATCGTCACAAACCTATTTTTTATTATTATTATAATGACTTATATTGTTTTAGACTCTTTTTTTTTTTTGGATTCATTAAATGGTACATGAAATTGAAGCCTATCCTCTATCATGATTCCACCCTTAGTTGTAATGAAATATGAGCACAAGACCTTCCTCATGAAATATCTAATATTCAACCAATAAGGAGTCTCTTCATGGACTATTATTTTAAACATTAAACTAAGAACTTAGTTAGTGAAAGAAAGGTAAAATAATAACTCTCTACATAAATAAATATTGGAGTAAAATAGCACTTCAACCTATATATTAATATAAGAAAATTGTCAAACTGCTCAAAATATTGGTGTAATTTCTTATTCCCTTTGATGGGTCATTTCAAGTCGCACAGATCTACCATAATCCGAAAAAAATCATGTTGTGTCAGAAATTGCCACCCTTGGACCACCAAGGTGAGATATGGGTGAGCATTTAGGTTAAAGTTATAGTCTTGATTTCTTTTATTCCAAAAGAAGAAATCGCAACTTTATAAAGAAACTGCTTTACTATTTTTGTTAATAAAATAAAGAAAAAAATGCAGACTTACGTTGGTGTGTAACAGAGATACTTTAAGAAGGGAAAGATGCTGAAGAGTCTCTTTGGAAAGTACTCAAAGTTGCAATGACCCAAGTTGTTCATGAAGTCGATATAAGTGATGTAACCGTAAAGTGAAGCTACAGAGGCAGTTCTTGTGAACAGCGCAGTTAATTGTGGTATTGCAAATAGTGTGAAATATCCTAAATGCTCAGCAAAAGGATGTGCTACGGCTGCCAAGGAAACAAATATTTCAAAATGACTTATGTAAAAGTTGTAGATTTGTGATCATAATATTGAAGACTAATATAGTAAACCATTTTATCTACTAATTTGTGGGTTCAAAATCACTCTGAACCTGTACTTGACCTTTCAAATTATATGCATGCTTGAGTTTCAATCAATGCATGCTATAAGATTAGTTATAAGTTATCGTTTTCGATAAGATCACTCCTGAATTCATGGTCTACCAATTCACATAAGAAATTTCATTTCCAAACTTCTAAAATCATGTTTTTGTACACAAAATTTTGAAATATTTTTAGGGAATTCATCATCAGAGTTCAAATAAAACTCTCAAAATCTGAAACTTCCATGAAGTTAATTTTAAAACAATGAATAAAATAATTATCATTCATAATCAAGGAGCTCTCAGATTTTCATTACTGTAGCCACCAGCATTTCCATTCCTATTTCCACTTTTTCCACTATATATGTCTATTACCTTTACAAACTTCATCTTCTTATCTATGATTTTTGTTCAAATCCTCGTAACAACTTAAATACAATAGTCTGATTGGTCTAGGTACTTAATTTTCGAGTTCAAGTTTCTAGGGCTTCGTTCAATTATAATGTATTGAAAGTCCTTATACTAATTTTAGGATTCAAAAACCACAAATGTTTGATATCTAAAATAACAAACATTTTCATACACTACCAAACAAACTCAAAGACTACAAGATACTAACTCCACTTAATGTAATATAGAGCTTTAAGTTCCTCTGCCATACGTATATATGGCTAAGAGTTTTTCCAATTGAGATATAATCTGTCTTTGTTACTAATTTAGAGATATGGAGCTGTTCTGGATGCTGAACAAACAATTAATTGAAGAAAAAATAATAGCATACAGGTTATAGGCTCTGTGACAATAGAAGAATGGTGGTGAGAATGGTAGCGAGAGTAGAGGAAATGATGATGAAGTGCTCTGTGAAACCAATAGTAAAGGAACTCCACTGGACCAGCATGTAAAAGTGCTATCAGAACAGCACCATCTGTTCTCCACAAGGGAGTGTGTTTTGCCACAGGAAATATCATGTAACCAATATAATACAACAGTGCTGTAAACAATATCTGGTCATCCCTGCAACCAAAAAGCTCAATTTCTTAGAAGGAAAATGAATCTTTTTAAGGTAACATTTCTGTCACATTCGTCACTAAAGACCCTGTTAGTGAAAGATTGCCCGTTTGCAATTTGCCTCAAAATATTGTCACAAACTTTATATATATATATATATGTGTGTGTGTGTGTGTGTGTGTGAATATTGTAAGAGATGAGTTTGATGAGAAGAGTGAATTCCCACCACTGGATAGTGCATAGACTAAAAACTGAAGTGAGTATCGTATGAATTGAGCTTTTAATCTTAGCCATTTTTGGATGATCCACTCCGCTGACTCTTATGGTGATAGAGAGAGAGAGAGAGAGAGAGAGAGAAAGAGAGAGGTGATGAATTTACCAATTGCGTTCTCTGTCAACTTGTTCGAATTCAAGGCCTTTGTCAACGATCCTGTTATTGCCTTTGACAGTTCGATAACGAGAAAGAGAAATCCATATCTGGTTGTGAAGCATTCTCGCCAGTACAAATGGAAATATGAGGTAGTACACTGGGTCCCGCTCATTCAACATGAAAGCATATATGCTATGGGCAACCCATGGCGTCAAGATCACGTACTTCAATATCGATGGACAAAAAAAGAAGCAAGAGAGGTCAATGTCAACTTCAATATAAAACGTCAATGTCTTCAAGGAAAAATATGAAAAAATTAGTTACTCAAGCATAAATCAAGTGATAAGAAAAGAGCTACGGTTAAACTGTTAGGTATAATCTAGTGATGAAAAGCTTAAATAAAGTAAAACTCCTATTAGGGTAGAGGTGATAGATTGAATTTCGTAATAAACTAAAACTTGAATATATTATACATTAGGGCTAAGTTTAGGTGGTTGGATAAATAAAGGATTTCGATAGTGAAAGTACATGAAAAATCAGAAATTATGGGGATGACTTGTTGGGACCAATGTTGTTTACATTTATACCATCATTGAAAAAAAATGGTTCCTGCCACACTTTCATCCAAGGACCATCATTGACTTGATTCATTTGGATAGCTGCTAGATCCGGTTATGCAGCAAAATTCCTTAAATGTAGAAACTAGGTTTAAGTTATTAGTCGCCAAAGAAAGAAAATATACGAAGTATTATAAAATTTGGTAATCACAATTGTTTCCACAACTGCTTAGACATGTGGTACTCCACCATATTAACTTGAGCTCAAGCTGAAATTATAGAATACACACCAAGAAACAGAAAGATAAGGGTAGATCTAGATGTAAAGAGAGTGAGAGAAGAAAATGAAGAAAAAATATTGGCAGAGGCGTATATTGATAACCTTGAAGCTCCCAAGACGCTTCCAAGGCCAATCTGTAAGAATGCCAGGTTTTGAAGCCATATTATGAATTCTGATTGTAATGGTTGAAATGATGAAATCAGAGAGCTATATATAGGGTGTTCCTGAATCACCATAAATGCAGTTACAGATTCTGGAAACAGTTAACTGCTGCAATACACTAATTATTTGGTTTCTGGTTTGGATGACGAGAACTGTTCAAACTTAATAAGTTGCGTTTCATGTGGTGTGCATCAAACAAAGATTATCTAAAAGTAATAATCAGCTTTCATTAAGTTGATGCTAAGAGTTCTTAATCGGTTTATACCGCTCCTGGGCTTAGAAACTAAAATTAATAAGTGATTGAGATGTAAAATGCTAAGAGATATCTATACAAATAAAGAATGATGATTCTCTTCTTTCGTGTCCACTTTTTCTTTTCCTAAAATCTCAAATATTTATATTTTTCCATAAATAAAGATAAGAATATTTTTGTAATTCTAAATACACAAGCAAAAATAGTTTATGCCTATAATCCACTCTTTAAGGAGACAATTTCTCATTTTTTAAAAAGGCCTTATGTTTAGAGAATGGAGATTTGAACTTGAGGCCTTGGCCTTATTAAAGATTACTTGATCAATTGTATTGTGTGTGCTTGTGCACAAGCATTATTCAATTTATAGAAATAATTCATGTCATGTTGTCCTTTTATTGATTCCATTTCATAGAGTAACAATCACTTGACTTATATATATATATATATAAAAGTTTTTTTAACAAAATATAAATGTTTATTTAAGAGAACTATATATAATCACACGTGGTAGCACTTATAATTAGAACATGGTCCCCTAATGTTTATTAATTATAGCCATGGTCATTTCATTATGATGTACAATGACATACTCAATAATTAATACAAAGTGTTTAAAAGTGCATTACTAATCATGAGGATGGTCCCTGCGTGACATACTTAATACATACATTTATCAATGAATTTAAATCGAAGTGGACATATCTATTAATGAAACATGAAAATAACATCTTATCAATATTATATGAAATAAATGTCTGTGCTACACAGAAAGAGTATATAAAATTTATATCGATTAGAAGAAAAATAGCGAGTCTTTTTTTTGTTTTTTTGGATACTTTTAAATTTAGATGGCTCTAATTTTAGATATGCATTTCTCAGCATAACAATAATAAAGGGTAGTGAGATATATTGTAGCAAAATAATATTTCTCAAATAAAAATTGAGGCTGATCCATGCATTTAACTCTCTTGGGGGCTCCGTCATATGATAAAGGCATGTGTGGTGGACAAAAAACGAGTACTAGTATCGGAGCACGTCATCGATTTTAGTCTCATTTATTGTATTATAGCTGCAAACTTAGCAACCATCATAGGTACGATGCAAATACCCCACAGAGAGAAATGTCCCTATCCTAATTCCTTCTTGTTCAGAAATTATATAAAACAAATTAAGTGACAATACAATTAGTTTTAGAGTTTAAATTTGATTCATTATTAATGTAAAACTATTATACACTATCATTTGATTTTATGTTGTCACATCATTAAATCAACTAAGATCTTTTACCCACAAGTAATGTCTTAATTTAACAGTTTATTTTATATATGGCAACATGTAATTGTGTGATAATATAAAATAATTTTACACCTTTTATACTTCAAAATTAAGTCTTTAGTTTAAACCTTTAATATTCATCTTCCTTATTGTTTTTATGAGAATATTCATCATGGTTGATTCAAAATGTTATCTATTTCTTAAATAGTTAGTTAATTGTTTAAATACATGTGATTTTTAGATTTAAAATGTGTTATACATATAAGTACTATGATGAATAAAATTAATGATCACGATTAAATAAGTAACAAATTTCATTTGATATATTCATTTTAGTTAAAATTATAAAATAAAAAAAAGATGTTAAATGTTCTAACTATGGATATTAAGAAATTGGGAATTGAACCTGAAATGTCAACCCTAGAGGAGATCACTGGCCTTTAAAATTGAGGTAGTGCTATCAGCCTTGTTAAAACTTATATTCTAGACCAAAGTAACCCATGATTTTAGGCTCATTGTAGAGCTCTCATAAATTGTATTGACACAATTTGAGAAATAACAATTATACAACAGCATTCATGGCATAATTAAATTGGGTTACACATAAAAGGTTAAAGAAAAAAAAATTAAGTGTAAAATACTAGTTAGTATGCTACAATTTATGCACATTAAGTATTGCTTAATTGTTTTAACTTATGCTGGGCTATTTTGGTTCATGAAAGCTTTTGCGTAACCCCTAAGATTACTTATATAAACAATAAAAGTTTTGAGAGGTGGTAGTATTATCCCTAACTTTTGAGAGGAGATAATATAGCGATTTTCACTTTTATTTATTTATATTTTTTGAAAAATTCATCATAAGAATACCATTTACAGTAGTTAAACTATCTATTAGAGAATATGTAAGTGCTTTCTGTCCAATTTTGTGCGCAGATGAAGTGGGGAAGTTGCATGTTCCAGTTGATATGGAAAAAAGAGTACTCGTTTAAAAGAAATTTCGTAAGAGAAGGAGAGAATCCAAACAACAACAAAAAAATCCTTGGGATTTTGTCACTTTCTGCAACAAATACCTATTTCTTTCTAAACAAGAGAAATGAGTGTTGGGCACAAATACCTAATTGATTAGAGTTTTAAAAGTTGAAAATTTGCATTAGGCTAAAATTGGATCATTACATTTTCTTTTTTCTTTTTTTAAAGGGAGAGCAAAGCACTGGGAATGGAGAGATGATAATTTCCTGCTTGGGAAGGTGGAACTGCTTTCTTAGCAGAACTAGTTTTCTGCACTTTGGAAGAAGTTGAGGTGGTTGCTGCTTTTCTCTTGGAGCCAGAAGGCTGCTTCACAAGAGAGGGGCTGCCAGAATCCTCAAGAGGTACATAGCCAGACAATGGTTGTTTGATGGTGAGATGGCTTGGCAAGGGTTCCTCCTTGAACTGAGAGAGATTGACATTAAAATGTCTACAAATTCAGGAAATCAGCATGCCATAATTAAGGCAAGCTGGCTTTCTCTCGAGTCCCTCCAACTGTCCATGTCATTGTGTTCAGAATCAGTTTTGGAAGGTTAAGGGGTAGCTACTATTTGATGTGGTAAAAGAGATAAAGGTCAAAGGTGAAAAACTCTTATTGTCTACCTGCTCTAACAAGGAAATTGGTGGTAACAAATTTGGCTAGAGTGTGGGTGACTAAGTTCATGTAGTGTACAGTGGATACACGGCCCCCTTTGTTCTCTTGAAAATCACAAAGGGAGTCCATTGCCTCAGAGAAAGGGACAAAGTCAGCAGGCCAGGTCTTATGAATGTACCTCTCATCACTAACAACAGGTACATCAAACAATTGTTCAAACAGATTCTCATTCAGCACAATTTCTACTCCAGCAACATGTTTTCAAATATACACTCCCAGATACTACTCCTATAAGAGGTTGAAGATGAGCATAGAAAAGTTTTACTAGTTGTGGTAGAATTGGTTCCTCAATGGCAAATAGCTGCTGCTAACCCATTGCTGCTACTATTGCATCAATGGCCTTGGTGGTTTCAGTTTCCTTTGCCCATTTCAACACTGAGCTAGAAACCACCTTCCTCCAAAAAAAAAAATATTGCTTTAAAAATGTGTTTCAATGTCTTTGGACTTGAATAAAGACCCAAGAACACGAGGAGATGCTGGTTTGGGCACAAAGACTTTCTTCCTTGTTGTCATCTTGGTCTTCTTTAGTTTAAGAGTGCTATGAATGTTATAGGAAATACTCCTAGAGGGGAGGTGAATAGGAGTTTCTCGAAAATCTCAATTTAAATGAACAATCAAGCATAACTTAATCCAAGTTCTAAGCAATAAGAATTCGTTCTACAACTTAAGAGCTAGTTCCAGAATTGAATAGATAAATAGACAAGCATAGATTCATTTCACAGAGATAACACATATGAATCAATCCAAAAAAAACTCAACAGACTTAACTCAACACATCCATTACATTCTGTAAAGCATAAATAGTAAGGAAGTAATGAGGAGAGTTAGGAAGATCTTAGCCACAAATTTATAGTGGTTCAGCACTAAGGCCCACATCCACTTCTCCCAAAGCTTTGGGGTTCCAATTTGATGAACACACTTTTTATATAATAGTTATCTCTTATACTTAGTCTTTTAAACCTCTTTTGGGCTGAATTGCATAGACTTGAACCTCATTTCATGACTTTGGATCCATTTGTGCCTAATTGCAATTTCCAGCAATACTGAGCATTTTATGTTGTCTCTGTGTTTCATGCATATCTTGAGTTCTGGATGTCTAAAAATTCCGAGTCATACCTTTTAGGAAATCTGAGAGAATTTTCTACAACTTTCTTTCAGGGCTCTAAAGCTAATTCGGACGTCCAGAAGGTCATATTCAGCCTGGAAGCCAGAGAAGACATGCTATCGCAGGATCCTGACCTACATGCAGTGTTTGGGCCATAACTTGAGTTGTGGATGTCATATGGACTTGAAACTGGTACCATTGGAAAGATAACAGACAGAGCTTCAATTTTTACGCAAACCGGTTCACCATATTTTACATTGAAGATGGTCTTATTTGCAGTGGAAGTTGGATTCTGTATGTCTAAAAATTCTGAGTCATACCTTGTAGGAAAGCTGAAAGAATTGTCTACAATTTCTTTCAGGGTTCCAAAGCTAATTCGGACGTCCAGAAGGTCATATGCAGCCTGGAAGCCAGAGAAGACATGCTGTCGTAGGATCCTGACCTACATGCAGTGTTTGGGCCATAACTTACGTTGTGTATGTCATATGGACTTGAAACTGGTACCATTGGAAAGCTAACAGACAGATCTTCAATTGTTATGAAGACCGGTTCACCATATTTTATATTTAAGATGGTCTTATTTGCGGTGGAAGTTGGCTGATGGTTCCAAACACCTATTGGCACTTAAATGGGCCTAACTTCATCATGACAAGTCCAAATGGGCCCAAACCAAAGCCCAATTAAAGCTAAGGCCCATGGGAACAAGTGTGCCCTAAGGGAAATTTGGGTGTCCATGTAATTTTGGAGGTCTATATCAGCACAAAGGGGCAGCCGAAATTGGAATCAAGTCATTTTAGATATTTTAGACAGCTTTTGAACTTTCCTTAGTCTTTAAGTTTTCTCTTGGATATTTTGTAAGAACTTGGCTTCTCTTGTTCATGGAGGGCTAATTCATCAAATCAATCCAGGTTTTGGCTGTTCTGATTATTGGTTTTGAGATTATGTGTTGTTGTTATTCATTCAATGATTAATCTACTTCTTGCTTCCTCTGGACTATTCTGTTTGAATTGTTAAATTCGAATTTGGATCTTCATGTGTGATTGCTTAATTGCATGTGATAAAAGAGGATTGTATGGTTGATTAATGTTTCTGAGCTTTTGGATGGATTAATTACCTTGGCTGGATCATGGACTTAGGTAAAACTGGACTTGAATGTTTGCTTAATTCATTTAGTCTTAGTTAAAACCGTATTCTGGTTGCTTAACCAGTGGACATCTATAGAACATTGAGAGGCTTCTTGATATGTTTTAAAGGCCAAGAACATGGTTAATAATTGAATGGATCATTAGAAATCAAGGATGAACTAAAATCAGAATCAGTTAAGGCTTGGATTGGTTGTTTTCCCTAAAACTCTACTACTTACCATTAATTTCTGTTAATCACATGAACAAACAAAACCCCCTGTTTATATGCTTCTTAATATGATTCACTAAATAGAACAATCCTTAGGTTCGACTTAGGGCTGCCTTATGCTACAAGTAGCTTAGGTAACCGACTTTAAACTTTAACTAATTTGAGGAGCCTCGGCAGCTCATCATCCACTAAGTTGAGGTTAATTTTTCCAAGCTTCTCCAAGCTTTTACAACTATGGTTTCTCACACAAAAGCTCACCAAGAACTTTCTCCTTCTAGTATTACAGCTAGAAGTCCCTCACGGATTTCCTACTGAAATCCTGAGTTAATAACACTCAAAAATTAATTGAGCTCCATTAAAGTTCTCTTTCTCTCTAGAGCAGATTTTACACAAATTTGAACATAGAGAAGAAGAAGTTTATCAGTACAAAAAGATGAAGATGAAAAGCTGCTATCGCACTCTAAAAACTTCCTATGTTCTTCCTTTTTTCTGCTTCTCCTCTCTGTTAGCCTCAAAAAGCATGGGAAAGCTAAATATGAAGAAGAAGGCAACACGTGAAGATCAATCTTCACCCTTGATAATGGGACAACTGTCAAGCTAAGATGAAATCCAATTCCACTAACTATTCTCTTGTCTTGTAGTGCCAAAGAAGTTACTTTTTACTAACTTCCCTTGAAAAGTGGATCTCTACTAAACCTTCATAGGGAAACTGTTATATCACACGTGAAGTGACATTCTGACAAGTACTTTGAGATCTAAAGATTTTACATGCATAGCAACAACTAGAAGAGAAGAACTGGTTTAAGAACTAGTTCTTACAATCTAGCAGAACCAATTCTTAGCTTTCTTTGCTAACTTGCACTTAGAAAAATACTTAAACACAACACAAATTAGAAGATATAGAATCATTTGTTATCATCAAAATTAGGAAAGAGAATTGTGGAACTTACATGTTGGATGGTTGATTTTTCTTTGGTTCAGGAGGTACATTCTCCTTTGATCTTCCATGAGATGAAGGGTTTTCTGCTGGTAAAGGAGAAGTAGGAGTTTCTTTAGTATCATGCCATCTGAGATAAAGAATAGCAGGAGGTCCTTCAAGGAGGTTGAATCCTCTAATTGATCTAAGAGAAACTAGTTCCCCTTCTTCTGCATTAGGCTTAGAGGTTGATTGAGCTTCTGTTTGATCATTTATGGGAGCTGCAGATTCTTCTTGCATGGGTTGTTTTCCCTTGGCGCTTGACCCACCATAGCGGGAACCTCTGTGCAGAGCTTTTTGCAGAGAGTCTATGGTGTCTTAGGAAGAGGAATCAGACACAACAATGGTTGTATAAAGGGTGTTGCTTGCAACTGCCTTGCCTTTTCTTCATATTCTTGATTAATGTCTAAGAGTATTTTTGAATCTCATTGTAATGTAGCTTGATTTAAAGAGAGAATGGAGAGATTTGTGGTAGCTTGATCACATTCAGAAACCGATTTAGAATGTAGCTAGATTTTAGGGAGGAAAAAGCTTTGATTATGAAGTTGTGGAGCGAAAAATTAGGGATTATAGGGTTGTGTTTGAGGAAGACAACTGAAGAAGCAATTGTCCAAACATAGCATTTTGCACAAGAAAGAAAGTTAGGAATTAATGAAATGGTGCGCTTTGACTATTGGAGCAGGAGAAACACAGAGGCCCAGCTGAATGGCCCAAATTGATTTAAATAAGGACCCAACTTTTTACTAAAAAGACAATAAGCTTTCAAATTCAAGGCCCAGCTAGATTTTCATAGATATCCAGCGAAGCAAGTAGTTTTCAGAGAAATAATAAAGTTGAAGGAGAGAACTAGCTTGCAAACCAGCTTTAGTACAAAAGCAACATAGTCTCAGCAAACATGGTTAGCTCACATATTTATATTTATTTGAAATGAAAATTTAGTCCTCAATGTCATGTAGATTTATGAAATGTCATGAATATGCAACATACAAGTTGAACCTAGGGTAAGCTCATCTTCCTAAGTACATGTCTTAGATAACATAACCTATCTTCTGCCAATGCCTTAGTGAATATATCAGCAAGTTGTTCTTTAGTATTGATAAAAGTTAGTTCATTGTCACCTTTTAAGACATGATTTCTAAGGAAATGGTGCTTGATATCAATATGCTTTCTTCTAGAATGTTGAATAGGATTTTTGGCTATATTTATGGCACTAGTATTATCATATAACATAGGAATTTTGGTTAGAGAAATACCATAATCAGCAAGATGTTGCTTCATCCAAAGGACTTGAGAGCGACAATTTCCATCTGTCATATATTCAGCTTTAGTAGTGGATTGAGCTACAACATGCTGCTTCTTACATTGCTAAGATACTAAATCATTTCCCAAGAATTGACAGCCTCCACTGGTACTCTTTTGACTAATGGATGATAATCACACTTTTTATACAGTAAATAACCCTCATATTTAGTCTCTTAAACCTCTTTTGGACCTATTTGATTGAGCTTGAGCCGCATTTCATTTGTTGGTTTCCAATTGGGTTTAATAGTGTTTTTCAGCATTACTGGGAACTTTACACTATCTCTGTATTTTGAGCATAACTTGAGTTCTAGACATTTGAAAATTATGAATCTTACCTTTTAGGAAACTTTTAGGAAATCTGATAGAATTATATACAACTTTTATTCAGATCTCAAAAGCTAATTCGGATGTACAGTGGGTCATTTTTAGCTTGGAAGTCAGCCCAGAGATGTTGTCGCTGGATCCTGACCCGGGTGAAGAAATTGAGCCATAACTTGGGCTGTGGGTATCTTATCGACCTGAAATTGGTACCATTGGAAAGATAAGACATAGATATTCAACTCTCATGAAGAATGGTTCTCCAAATTATGGCTTTTTAATAGTGATTTTTCCTATCGAAGTCAACTGATGGGTCCAGAGAGCTGTTTAGACTTAAATGGGCCTAACTCCCTCATTCCAAGCCCAATTAGGGCCAAACTGGGGCCCAATTAAAGCTGAGGCCTAGGAGTTTAAATCTGACCTAAGGGTAATCTAGGTGTGCATTTAATTTAGGGGTTTACAAATAGGTTAAGGAGGCAGACGTTTTCAGCATTCTAGGCTAGACAGCTTTTAGACATTTTTATTTGCCTCTTTTGTTCATTGTGGAGACTCATTGATTTATGGTTTTCTTTCTCCATTGGAGCTCGGATTTGATGACCATGGAAGAATAGAACCTTTGTAACCAAGCTAGACTCCTTATGGAATTCGGTTTGATTTTGAGATTATATACTTAATTGAATTAAGTTTAATGCAATTGTGTTCATCTTTGGATTTCTGCCTTGTCTTGATTTTTATATGGATTATGGAGATTTCTATTGTTCTTATGAATGTTGAGGTGTGAAATAAAATTTAGATTAATTGATCTTTAAGTCTGTTGCATGAATCCATTGAAGGTTTGCTAATTGAAGTTCAGTTTTAGGTTAAACAACTCATTACTAATTTTGTGTGATTACAAATATTAGTGATGCATGTGGTTAAATCGGATTCTTGATAATTCAGTAGGAACACTTAGTCATAATTAGAGATTTTGGTTATGACTAAATTCAATTAGCAGTGTTGCATTAAGACTCGATTAACCATGTTCAATCTAGGATGAATCAAACTGGTTCTTGATAGATGTTTAGCTAGGTTGCTTTTTTATCAATAGATTTAATCCCTGTTTAATTCTGCAATTTAATATTTGACAATATATTCAGTGATTTAAAATCTCTTGTTAGTAAACTTGAAGTTGTTAATTAGTCATTGCATTCCTTGGATTGATTACTTTGTTAAATTTTGATTACTTTTTGTCAATTACTTTCTATCGATTATTTTATGTCCATTACTTTATGTCAATTACTTTTTGTCCTTTACTTTCTATCGATTACTTTTTGTCGTTTACTTTTTGTCGTTTACTTTCTGTCGTTTACTTTCTGTTGCTTACTTTTTGTTGATTACTTTTTGTTGATTACTTTTGTAAATCAAACCCCCTATTAATTAAACTCCCTAATTTGATTCCCTAATTAGAGTGGTCCAATGGTTCGACTCAGTGTTACCTTATGTTACAAGTAGCTTTGGTAAATTGGATATAAATTGATTTAATTTGATTAGTCTCGGTAGTTCATCAATGGAACAATCAGCATAATCCGAATCTGTATATCCAACCAACTCGAAAGAACTAGGTTTGCTGAACCATATTTCTACATTAGAAGTAGCTGCCAAGTATCTAAAAATTCTTTTTACAGCTGTAAGATAGGATTCCTTTGGTGTAACTCAATATCTAGCACATGAGCATACACCGAACATAATGTCTAATATGCTGGAAGTGAGATAGAGTAGAGAACCAATCATGCCTCTATATTTTTTCTAACAAACTGGTGTTCCTTTCTCTTCCATATCTAGCTTTGAAGATGGACTCATAGGAGTAGTTATTCATTTTGAATTTCTCATTCCAAACTTCTTGAGTAGCTCCTTTGTATACTTGGATTGGTTTAGGAATATGACATCAGAAGTTTGCTTTACCTGGAAACTGAGGAAAAAGGTTAGCTCACCCATTATGCTCATTTCAAATTCCCCTTTCATAAGCTTTTCAAAACCCTTGCATAACAACTTATTAGTAGATCCAAAAATGATATCAACACAGATTTGTACAATGAGAATGTCATGCTTAATATGCTTTGTGAAAAGAGTAGTATCCACTTTTCCTCTTTTAAAACTATTTTCCAAAAGAGACTCACTAAGTCTATCATACCAAGCTCTAGGAGCTTGTTTAAGACCATAAAGAACTTTAGAGAATTTATAAACATGGTTTGGATACTCTAAGCTTTCAAAACTATGAGGTTGCATTACATACACTTCTTCATTAATAGAGACATTTAAGAAAGCACTTTTCACATCCATTTGAAGGAGTTTGAAATCTTTATAGCATGAAAAAGCAAGTAGCATTCTAATAGTTTCTAATCTAGCGGCGGGAGCAAAGGTTTCTTCAAAGTCTATACCTTCTTGTTGATTATAACCTTGTGCTACCAATCTAACTTTATTTCTTACCACTTTACCATCTTCATCCAGTTTGTTCTGAAAGACCCACTTTGTGCTAATTATACTATGCTTATCCGAATATGAGGCACAAGAGACCAAATTTTTTTCCTCTCAAATTGGTTTAGTTCATCTTGCATTGCCACTATCCAAGCTTCATCTTGTAGAGCTTCATTTATGTTGGATGGCTCAATGAATGAGAGAAAGGCTAGGTTGACATGATGATCTATGAGTGATGCATAGGTGCTAATTCCTCTGTTAGGATCACCAATGACTTTGTAAATAGGATGATTCCTAGTAGTTTGGGTTTCCTTTGAAAGTATCTCTTTAGCATTCTGTTGTGGAGTTTCTTTCTGAATTACTTATGTCTGGCCTATTTCCTCTTGTTTTCTGCCTAAGTGGCCACTGTAATACTATCCTACAATATTTCATCATCCTCAAGAGTAGGTGTACTCAAGGGAAGGTTAAATTCATTAAATATGACATGCATTGACTCTTCAACACAAAGATTTTTCCTATTGAAGACTCCATATGCCTTGCAAGTTAATGAATAACCTAAAAAGATGCCTTCATTTGACTTTGCATGAAATTTACCTAATGATCCTTACCATTAGTCAAGATAAAGCACTTGTAGCCAAACGCATGGAAGTAACTCACATTAGGTTTTCTTCCTTTTCACAGCTCATAAGGAGTTTTCTTTAAAACTTGCCTAATCAGGCATCTATTCAAGATGTAGCAAGTTGTATTTACAGCATCTACTCATAAATACTTAAGAAGATCATTTTCAACTAACGTGGTTATGCTCATTTCTACCAATGTCCTATTCTTCCTCTCAACTACCTCATTTTGTTGAGGAGTCCTAGGACAAGAGAAATTAAGGTGGATACCATGGTTTTCACAAAAACTTTTGAAAAGCTGGTTCTCAAATTCTCCACCATGATCACTTTTTATGGAGGAAATGACACTACCTTTTTTATTCTAGACTTTCTTGTAAAATCCTTCAAACACATTAGTAGTTTCATCCTTATGAGAGAGAAAGTATACCCATGTGAATCTAGAATAGTCATCAACTATCACAAATCTATACTTCTTACCATTTAAGCTAGTTATGGATGTAGGTCCAAAATGGTCCATATGAAGCAGTTGGAGTGGCCTAGAAGTAGAAAGCTCTTTCTTAGCTTTGAAAGATGACTTAGTTTTCTTGTCTTGCTAATAGGCTGAGCAGACCTTATCTTTTTCAAAAACCAATTTCGGTAAACCAGAAACTAGTTCTTCCTTGGCCAGTTTAGAAATCAGCTTGAAGTTTATATGGGCAAGTCTTCTATGCCACAACCAGGAGCTGCTGCTTTGGGACAAGAAACATGTTTCATGTTTGAAATCTAATTCCTCTTTGGAAACTGCATACACATTTGAGCTTCTATGTCCCACAAACAACATTTTATCACTGCAATTCATGAATAATGTAATGTGATGATTCAAAGACAACCTTGCAACCTTTGTCACATAGCTGACTTATGCTTAACAAGTTATGCATTAAACTTCTACCAAATAAACATTTTCAAGAGTGAAAGAATTACTCATACCCACTTTTCCTACTCCAACAATTATCCCTTTGCCATTATCTCTGAGAGTGACATATCCCATATCTTTCTTTTTAATAGAAGTGAACTTGGATATATCTGCAATCATATGTTTGGAACAATTGCTGTCCAAGTACCAAAAGTCACTCTTGGCTTTGAAACACACCTACAAAGGAGTTTAGGAGGTCTTAGGTACCCAAACTATTTTGGGTCCTTGGTTGTTAGTGGCAAAAGTACTCTAAGGTACCCAAATCATTTTTCTTGCTACAAACAAATTCTTAAAACCATAGTTATACATAAGATGCCCTGCATTAGCACAGTAAAAACATGTTTTCCTTAAAGAATAATGAGAAGTCGAGGCTTTGACAAAGGAGTTTCTAGAAGTAGAATGAGAAGCTATTTCTTTGACAAATAAGTTTCTAGATAACTTTAATAGTTGAGGTTCATTATAACCCAAACCTACTTTGTCTTGCCCAACTCTTTGTCTCCCTAGCAAAGCATTCAAGTTACCACGCCCTTGAACAAATTTTGCTAGATCCTTTGACAGCTCATTTACTTTCTTTTTCAAATTATTGTTTTTTTAAGAGAATAGATGGAGTGAGAAGCTGGTTTTTCTTAAGAGAGTCATTTCTATTTTGTAAGACTTTAAACCTTTGAATTAAATTAGAACTCTCTTTCTTTAGAAAATCAATTTCCTTAATCTGCTCCTTGTCTATTTTCTTAAAAGCTTCAATCTTTGCAAGCCTTTTTCATAGTCAAGAGCTAGATCTTCAAAAGCATTATTTAGCTCTTA
Source organism: Cercis canadensis (assembly GCA_003255065.1). Classification (NCBI taxonomy): domain Eukaryota; kingdom Viridiplantae; phylum Streptophyta; class Magnoliopsida; order Fabales; family Fabaceae; genus Cercis; species Cercis canadensis. Next base: position 31,327 of record QAOA01007117.1, read on the forward strand.
ATAAGAAGGAGAAGGACTTAGTTCAGATTCAGAATCACTTACCTCATTGCTACTGTTTGTGTGTGCCATGAAATAGAAGTTTACTAGGTTATCTTCATCCGAGTTCTCACTATTTGAGGTTGAATCAACATCACTCCTTGAAGCAATCATAACCTTATTCTTTTCTCTTATATAGAACTTCTTCTTTTTGAGGTTAGGACAATATGATTTGATGTGTTCAAACTTCTAGCATTCATAGCAGATGATTGGTTCTTCGTTGTTTTCAATGAAGAAAGTTTTTAGAGACTAGAGCTATATCTTCATTACTAGAAACTGGTTCTTTTGTAGGAAACTAGTTTCTTGAATGGTGCTAGCGAGAGCTAGACTCTTCTTCTTGTGATATTCTAGATGATTTTTCTTTTCAAATAACATCATTTGATGTATCTTTCACTGTCTTCTCAGCTGGTCTACAGTCATGTCATTTGTTTCAACATATTGGAGGAGAATCATTACCTTTGTTTCCCATTTTTCTATCAAGCACCTAAGTAACTTCTTTATTTGCTCCTTTTGAGTGTATTCTCTATCGAGACTCTTGAGATTATTTATGATCCCAAGAAACTGAGCAAACAAATATTCCAATGGTTCATCCTTCTACAGGTGAAACATTAGTTATTGAAATCCGAAGATATCAATTTTAGCTTCCTTCACAGGGCTTATTCCTTCATGAATTGATTTGAGTCAATCCCACATCTCCTTTGTTGAATTGCATAAACCTATGTGCTCATTGACGGGTGCCGAACCGTATAAAATTAAACTACTAATTGCAACTAAATTGTAGTATAGGATGCAACCACTGTCGTCTCCCAAGGATTCACCAGAGAACAGCTAATCTACTAAGAACTTAAGCAATAACAGAATAGGGGGGGATTTGTTTGAATGCAAAATGTTAAGAATCTAGAAAGCAGTAAACTGAATTTATCAAATAAGAGAAAACGCAATCAACTCAAGCAGGCAACTAAACCTGAATCCATCCTTGTTCACTTAAAGATAACCTAGATCTAATTTAATTCTTGGTTAAGTGTTACCTGGAACCCCTAACAGTAACACTTAGAATTCCTACTGATTTACCAATCAGGATTCAATTAATCATGGAATTAAGACTCTAGGCAACCGCTCTATATCACTAAGTCCAGATTAATTTAATAACCAAATTATCCAAGTTAACCATATATTAAAGACCTTTAAAGTATGATTATCAATCTGATTACTGTTATGAATCTAATCAACCAATTAAATTCATACAAAGCATGCATGCAATCAAGGTACCATTCAATCACATGAAGAAGGGAAGAAACAGTAATTCAAATTAAATTAAATCAAACCCGGTTAAAGCACAGAAACTCTGGATTATTAAGTTTGGCTCCTCTTGAATTGATTACAAAAGAACTTAGCTTTCCATGGAAGACTTGAACACAAAGCCAAGGTGGAAAAATGAACTCAGCAAAGGAGGCAGCAACTGCTCAAGGTAATTTCGTATCTCTCCTGGTTCTTCTATTTTCCTCAATAACTTGAGAATAAATACTAGCTAGCTGCCTCCTCTAGGTTTCCTAATGGTTTCCTAATTACAAAATAACCTAGTTTCCTAAATTATTAATGGATAAAAACGTGATCAAGCCCTAGTGTCATGTGTGCTGGCCCAATAAGCAGATGTTGGCCCAAATAAATATGCTCTGGTCCAATAGGCAGGCCTAAGGAAAGGAATCAGTCAATGCTGGGCGGATGCAGAAAATCTGGACTGCTTGCACGCGAATTTCAGTTATCCAAACGCAAGAATCAGCTTCTGGGCTCTTCATATAAAATGTATAATTTTCTGTCAGCTTTCCAACGAAACTGGAATTACATTAATCGGACATCTGTAGCCAAATATATGGTGAAAAACATGATTACTGTTATGAATCTAATCAACCGATTTAAATTCATACAAAGTATGCATGCAATCAACGTACCATTCAATCACATGAAGAAGGGAGAAACAGTAATTCAAATTAAATTAAATCAAACCCGGTTAAAGCACAGAAACTCTGGATTATTAAGTTTGGCTCCTTTTGAATTGATTACAAAAGAACTTAACTTTCCATGGAAGACTTGAACACAAAGCCAAGGTGGAAAAACGAACTCAGCAAAGGAGGCAGCAACTGCTCAAGGTAATTTCGTATCTCTCCTGGTTCTTCTATTTTCCTCAATAACTTGAGAATAAATACTAGCTAGCTGCCTCCTCTAGGTTTCCTAATTACAAAATAACCTAGTTTCCTAAATTATTAATGGATAAAAACGTGATCAAGCCCTAGTGTCATGTGTGCTGGCCCAATAAGCAGATGTTGGCCCAAATAAATATGCTCTGGTCCAATAGGCAGGCCTAAGGAAAGGAATCAGTCAATGCTGGGCGGATGCAGAAAATCTGGACTGCTTGCATGCGAATTTCAGTTATCCAAACGCGAGAATCAGCTTCTGGAGTCTTTATATAAAATGTATAATTTTCTGTCAGCTTTCCAACGAAACTAGAATTACATTAATCGGACATCTGTAGCCAAATATATGGTGAAAAACGTAAGCAGTGCCAGAATTCAACAATTAAGCAATTAAAATCTATAAGCACCAACAAGTCCAAATCTAGAAAACATGTTTAAAGGCCATAAAAATCACTAGAAACACACACTAAAAGACTAAGTATAAGGGCAACAAATAGTGTAAAATAATGTGTTATCACTCATACTCCTTTAGGGAAACAACACAAACTATATTATATCTAGCTTTGGAATTCAAGGTGTAAGTGAGTTCATCTTTGACTGTGAACTTGATTTCTTCCTATAGAACTTCTACTCCATCAACTATTTATGTTGGTGGTGTCATCTCATTCCTCACAATGGCCCAGACCTTGAAATCTAAAAATTCAAGGTACATCTCCATCATTTCCTTCTAGTACTTGTAGTTGTCACCATTGAAGTATGGTGGTTTGTGAGAAGAATGAGCTAAAATTTGCATGTTCATGTTACCTACAAAGATTGAAACTTTGAGATCTTTAAATTAATGTTGTTAAACCTATTAATAGAGCATGGTGCTCTAATACCTATTGAGCGTGTAGGTATGCTCCTAGAAGGGGTGAATAGGAGACTAAAACAATTATTTCACCAATCGCAGAATAAAAATGATTTCTAGAATAACCAGTATATGTAGATACCGTATTTTGTCTGGGTCTTTTTCATGGTATAAAAAAAAATTGAAAAAAAAAGAGATAAATTCTTAATTTCTAATTAGTGATTTTTTATTTTGTTTTTTGGGCTTTTGTAATGAAGTAAACCTTAGGCCTAGTCCGTTGTTAGTGTAGCCAACTTTTTTCATTTAGCCTATTTTTCAATAATTAAATTTTTGCAAATAACAAATAAATCAAAAATATAAAAATAATTTTTTAAATAGGTTTTTGTGTCACTAAATCTAAGAGCACCAATAGGAGAGCAATGAATAGATTTTCATCCTCTCCCGATTGGTCCAAATTCAAACATTATCTTCTATTTAGTAAATAACTAAAACAAAAAAAGAGAAAAGACTAATTAAAAGAAAAGCAATGGAGATGAGCGGTTGAGATTAAAAGGCAAGAAGGGCAAGATGGGAAAGGGAGACAAAAGAAAATATCTAAATGGAGAAAGAGACCCAACGTGAAGAAAGAGGAGGAAAGAAACCAATTCAGCAAAAAGGAAGAAAGAAAATTGAAAGGGAGAAAGAGAAGGAGCTTGAACCAGAGAAAATGAACTTGAAGAGAGGGGTAGGTGAGAGACTTGCTCATACTTTCTTTAATTAGACTCATTGCTCAATAACTAGGTAAGGTTTCCCCTCTTCCTTTTCCATCTATTTTTCTGATAATCAATTTCATTTGTGGATTGACGAAATAAAATGGCAAAAAATAGATAATTGAATGTTATTTTAACTTAACTTCCGTTTTGATGTTGTTGCAATGTTGGTGAGCTGATTTTGAAATATATACTTGAGTGTTTGCTGGTGCATATCATGATAATTGGAGTTGAGTACCAAATGTGAAGTGATAATTCTATTTTTATAGAAGGCCAAGATTATTGTTGTCAAGTGTTCATGATTGGTTTTCTTTATTTTGTTATGGGTTGAGAACTTTGTTGGTGTTTGAGCCACGATCATACCATACTTGAGCATGAATTAATGCATTGAAGCATCAGAATTTGACATTCCCAGTTCTGTCAGTCCTCTTTGGCAGAACTTGGTTGTTCATTTCTATCTTGAGCTACATAGCTCCGATTTAAGTGTTTCTTGTATCATTAGAATCGTAAGACAAATATCTTCAAAGTGTCAAATTTTCAAAATTTTACATGTCTAACTTGCTCCTAGTTTTGATTTGAATTTGGCTGTTCATTGTTGCATTGACACTGCTGCCCTATCTTCGGCAGTGTTAAGTCTTTTGTCTCTAATTTGAGTTATACAACTCTCAATTGCATGATTCTAATCTCAATAGAACCATAAGAAATATATCTTAAATGTGTGAAATTTTTTTAAAAAAATTCATGTCTAGTTTGCTTCCAGTTTCGATTTGAATATGGTTGTTCACTGCTGCACTATCTCCAGCACTGTTCAATCTTTTATCTGTAATTTGATCTATACAACTCCAAATGCATGATTATAGTCTCAATAGAACCGTAAGATATATATCTTTAATATGTACAATTTTCATAATTTTTTCATCTTTAGCTTGCTCCCAATTTTGATTTGAATATGGCTACTCACTGCTGCACTGACACTGTCTTATCTCCAGTAGTGCTCAGTATTTTATCTCTAATTTGAGTTATGTAGCTCCAAATTGCATTATTATTATCTTGATAAAACCATAAGATATATATCTTTAATGTGTAAATTTTTTAGACTTTTTGCATGTGTCCCCTACTCCCAGTTCTGATTTAAATTCAGTTGTTTTTCTGCATTGTCAAGTCGGTTGATTTTTTCTGGCAGCATGTAATCTTTTAATTCTTTCTGGAACTACAGAGCTCATAATTTAGCACCATTTATCTTGATAAAACCATAGGATATGTGCCTTTGATCTGTGCAATTTTTAGATTTTTATTTTATTTTTCCACTGTTTCTAGTTCTAATTTGAATGTGGCTGTTTTGGATTATGCCTGAGTGCCTTTTCTTAATTTCCCATTGTTCCATTTTTGTAAATGTTAGTTTGGTTCTAAGCATTGCATAGGAGTTGTGGGCAATTCAATTTGGTATTTTTTGCATTTGCCTGCGTAAGAGCTGATTGGTTGTCTTATTTTTGAGCGGTTATCTTAAATTCATTCTTGAGTTCGATTTGGAATAATTATTGGGTTATGGAATTCCTCTAAGTCATGGTCATGGTTTAATGGGTGAAATTTGGGATCCTTCTTGTATGCTTGAGGCATGAGATATACTTGAGATGATAATATTTAGTTGTGAATCTTTTAACTTGTAATTGGTGTTTCCTTGAGTAACTTTGCACATGACTGAGAGTGATTGTGATCGTGGGTAAGTTGGAGGGCTCTGCTCGAGAAGGCTTTGCTGCAAGCGAGGAGTAAGACACTTTCATTTATTTTACTTTATTTTTTCGAATGTAATTAAATTCCCTCTCTTCGAAACAAGTTTTGTAATACTTAAAACCATCTTGGGCATGTATTAGTGCATTGAAGCATTAGAATTTCACATTCCCAGTTCTGTCAATCCTCTATGGCAGAACTCGGATTTTCATTTCTATCTTAAGCTACATAGCTCCAATTTAAGTGTTTCTTGTCTCATTAAAATCTTAAGACACATATATTCAATGTGTACAATTTTCATAATTTTACACGTTTAACTTGCTCCCAATTTCGATTTGAATATGACTGTTCACTTTTGCACTGACACTGCTGCCCTATCTCTGGCAGTTTTCAGTATTTTGTCTCTAGTTTGAGTTATACAGATCCAAATTGCATGTTTGTTATCTCAATAGAACCGTAAGATATATATATTCAATATACAAAATGTTCATAATTTTTTCATGTCTAGCTTGCTTCTAGGTTCAATTTGAATATGGCTATTCACTGCTGCACTGACACTGCTGCCTTATCTCCAGTAGTGTTCAGTCTTTTATCTCTAATTTGAGTTATACAGCTCCAAATTGCATGATTCTCATCTCAATATAACCTTAAGATATATATTTTCAATATGTGAAAATTTCAAAATTATTTTTATGTCTGGCTTGCTCCTAGTTTCGATTTGAATATGGCTATTCACTGCCGCACTGACACTGCTGCCTTATCTTCGGCAATATTTAGTCTTTTATCTCTAATTTGAGTTATATAGCTCCAAATTGCATAATTATCATCGTGTTAGAACTATAAGATATATATTTTCAATGTATGTAATTTTTATATTTTTTTTCATATCTCCCCTGCTCCTAGTTCTAATTTAAAGTTGGCTATTTTTCTGCATTGTCAGGCCTGTTGATTTTCTCTGGCAGCATGTAGTCTTCTAATTATTTTTGGAGCTATAGAGCTCAAAATTTAGCACCATCTATCCCAATAGAACCATAAGATATGTGTCTTCAATGTTTAAAGTTTTCATATTTTTTACATGTCTCCCCAACTCCCAATTTTGATTTAAAGTCGGCTGTTTTTCTGCATTATCAGGCCTGTTGATTTTCTCTGGTAGCATGTCGTCTTTTAATTCTTTCTTAAGCTACAAAGTTTGGTATTTAGCACCATTTGTCTTAATAAAACCGTAGGATGCATGCCTTCAATGTGTGCAATTTTTAGATTTTTTTGTATTTTTCCACTGTTTCTAGTTCTAATTTGAATGCGACTGTTTTGGATTATGCCTGAGTGCCTTTTCTTAATTTCCCATTGTTCCATTTTTGTAAATGTTAGTTTGGTTCTAAGCATTGCATAGAAGTTGTGGGCAATTCAATTTGGCTATTTCTGCATTTGCATGTGTGAGAGTTGATTGGTAGTCTTATTTTTGAGCGATTATCTTAAATTCATTCTTGAGTTCCATTTGGAAGAATTATTGGGTTATGGAACCCTCTAAGTCGTGGTCATGGTTTATTGGGTGAAATTTGTGATCCTTCTTGTATGCTTGAGGCATGAGATATACTTGAGATTATAATATTTAGTTGCAAATATTTTAACTTGTAATTGGTGTTTCCTTGAGTAACTTTGCACATGAGTGGTCGTGGGCAAGTTGGAGGGCTCTGCTTGAGAAGTCTTTGCTGCAAGCTAGGAGCAAGAGACTTTCATTTATCATACTTTATTTTTTTGAATGTAATTAAAGTCCCTCTCATCTAGACAAGTTTTGTAATACTTAAAACCATGCATTTGCACTGCATATAAAAAATATATATGTGTCGCGTAGTATCCGCATGCCCCTTCACTTATCATAGGACGATAAGGCGAGTCAGTCCTATATAGGATGCCTTTCTCTATCCGACCTAGGTGAAGGTATCGCCACCCTGGACGATTGCTTTATGCGATGAAGGGGTGGGAAGAATTTAGGTCTCGATGGAAAAATCATGCATTGCATGTTTAAATACTCTGTTTTTACTTTTGTTAGATATTCTTGTAAATATATTTATTATTTTGGGGTAAATAAAATATACACTTTGGCCATATTTATGTTCGCATAATTAATTTAGGGTAATCATCTTTAGATGGATGTTGTAAGGTGCCTAACACCTTTCCCACGTATAAATAGACTGCCAACTCCTCTCTGGTTCGCAAACCGTTTTTTAAATTAAAAATGGGTTTTTCAATTGTTCTCCATTTTCTTAATATAATTGGTGGTGATTCCAAGTTTTCTTTTGAAAACTAATATTTTTCTTGAAGTTCACCATCTGCGTCGTAGCGACCTTCAGGTACGTTGTTAAAGTGTAAATTCAAAACTTGCTTCAAAGCTAGTTATATATGAATCTAGAAAATATTAGCAGAAGCAAAGAACTGAAACCAAAACTTTAGATCTGATAATATAAACCAAACAAATGTTCAGAGGAAATAATCAGATGATTAAATTATTATCATAGATAATGAAACAGATAATTAATAATGGAGAACAAGATAACAACTCAAGAGATGGAAATCATAACCAACTTAATAAGCACAAAGAGCATCAGAATTGATTATGCAATAGAAGATCATAATGTAAATAAAATAATCAGAGAATATTTAAGAGATAAAGGTTAAGAGAATGAGCCCATAATTTTTATAGTGATTTGGCCAAAACAGAGCCTACATCCACTCTCCCAAGGCTAGGGTTCAACTATCAACAAGGTTATTTGTCCAAGCTTCTTACAGGGCTAGTCTTACAAACATCTTAACTAGAAAACTCTCTTTAGTTTCTTAAGAGCTCACTAGAATCTCTCTCCATGTTGTCAAAAGCAGACAGAGGTCACTAATAAGTCAGTTTTATACTGCTTATCTTATATTTATTTAACTTGTTAATTATTTGTTCTAGGGTATTTTAAATTTAATTCTTATGAATTAATGTTTCTTTTATAGGTTTTTAGTTTAGAAGTCTTTGGAAGTCACTTTGTTGCTTTTTGGTGTCAAAAAGAGCAAATTCAGGCAAATTTGGGATGAAGGCAACAGCTTGGGCGCCGCATCGCCCTATGGTCAAGAATCAGCAAACTGAAGACAGAAGCTAGGGCGTCGCAACCCCCAATCTAGGCGCCGCAGCGCCCACCAGGAGGCTGCAGCCCCCTATCAGGAGGCCGCAGCACCCTTCAGGCAAAAACTAGGGCGCCGCAGCGCCCAAACCCAAAGCTGCAGCCCCCGACGGTCAAACTCGGGATTTGACTTCTGAACTTCCTTTTCTCATTAAGAATCCTATTTTATTTTAATTCCTTTTGTTCATAAACTTCCTAGGACTTATAAATAGGACTCTTAAAGTCTAAATTAGGGTTCCACACTTTTGAGAGAAGAGGCAAAAATAGAAGAGGATTCAAGCTTGAAGATCAAAGTTTTTCGGCATCAAAGCGGCATCACCAAGAGTTTAATTCTTCCTCTTTTCTGTTTCTGATGTATAATCTGGTTGTAAGTTTATTTTCTACTTTGAGTATGAACTAATTCCACCATCTAGGGTGGAGATGTAGCCTAGCTTAGGATGGATTGTAACTTCTAATGAATTAATCAAAATACCTTCTTCTTAAATTGAATTCTTCATCTCAATACTTAATGCTTCTCTTTGACTGGCCATCAATATAGATGAGCAGGTGATTACAATAAGACTGGAAAGTTAGTTGTGATTGAGGACCATAGAGATTAAGAACATAGATTCCATAAGGGATAGGAATATACCCTTATGATCTAGGTAGCTAATAGAAAGAACCATAGAACGAATTGAATTCTGAGATTATTCGCAATTCACATAGGAATATAGTGGATTCATAGTTTGGGAATATATTTGTTTGACCTTGGGAAAGGCTAATAAATGACTTAGGGTTCTTGGCTATCAATTAGAAAGATTGTTGATGAATTAGGAATAAAGATTTGGACTAGCTACGGTGAAATCGACATCCTAGATAATTTCTCACCATATTTTTACTCAGTTTATAAGCAATTATTCTCTGTTTACTGTTTTGTATTTAAATATCATCATTATTCACCTATCAATTGTCTAGAAAAAATTAGAATACGTATAATTTTGGTACTTAGTAGCCATAGTCTCCGTGGGACGATAATTTATCTCACTTCTTTATTACTTGATTACGGCACGTGCACTTGCATTCACATTTTTCGTAACAGTCACTTACCAGATTTCCCAATGAAATATGTTGCAAAAATCCTCAGAAGGATATGGTTCCCACAGTATAACAACTCTCACAGAATATTCTCACAAGAAATATAGAGTTGGTAGAAGAGACTTAAAACTAGTTTCTGACAAAAAGCTTTTTCTTCAAGATAACTGATGGTTTCTCTTCTTCTTCCTAACCTTAGGTCTTCGAATTTATAGCAGTAGAAGGTAGAAAATGATCGTTGTTAATGGGTTAGGCTTCTACTTTCTTGATTGTTGGTCATTAAGTCATAATTGAGAGAATATTTCATTTGTAGAAGAAATATCTCACTTTGAAAAACTTTCCTTGTATAGACCTTATTTCCCTTTGAAGTGCTAACTTTTCTCTCTTTAGAATTTCTGATAGGCTTCCTTCCAAAGTGTCTGATGAAGTCTAATAGCTAGTCCTGATGGACTGGGCTTTTGACTTGGAGGAGTCCATGACCTTCTCAGTGTTATTTTTCAGCATCTCTAATTCATGGATAGAACCAGTTCTGTACTTCCACTAGAACTAGTTCCTTGACTAGGAAATTGGTTTTGCTTTAGACCCAAAGGCATTGTTTAACCTGTTTACTATTCATAACCATTTGAACAACTAGGTTAGTAATAATCAAGGCTATTTGTTATCATCAAAACTAGGGTTGGATAACCTTGGGGCCAATAATATCAAGATCAAAGCATTATTCTTATGTGTATTTCAAGAGACTCCCTTATGATTTATTCATTTATTTGTTGCTTCATGTTGTTGATATGCTTATTGTGGAACTTCAGAAGTCACATATTGGTTGGCATAGAAAATTATAACCCTTGCAGAATACTTTAGAGTTCTAGTTGCTTTGTCATCTCAAACAGATAAAGAGATTAAGTGTCACAACATCCCTTTCGGAAGGAGCGCTTAACGATGCAGAACAGCAAAACCCCATAGAGTAAAATAAAATAAATAAGGAGAAAATAGTGTTTATTTAAAGTCTGGGAAGAAAATGTAGAAATTTAGAAAAATGGTTGGAATAATAAATAAAAGTGATAGAGTCATTACCAATCGATTTAAGGTACAATTGAAAACCTATAAAAATATTTGGTCTATGTTACTAGAGTTTGGGTAAGGGAGTTGATTAAGTGTAGAGAAAGTGTTGGCACCATACGATGCATGTTACCTATTTAATTTCATGTCATCTAACATTGTTGAATAAAAAGGGGCCTTAAGTTTATTTTTTTAGAATGAAAGAAAATTTTAAAATTTATATTTTTAAATGTCTCACTTTGTCTTGCATATTATCAAGAATGACAAATGACTATTACAAGAGTGAGTGGCAAAGTGCCATTATTTTTTGGAATAAGATACAAGTCAATAACAAACTTATAATGTTATCGCTTTTTAAATTTTGTTCCTTTTTCACTTTAGTAAAGTCTATAAGAAAAATATTTTTTTTGTTTTATTTTTTTTATTATTAGACCTTGCCAGTGTCTCTGGCCAAATATAAATAGTAGAGTCTCAAGACTATTGGGCAAAGATTACGATTGTCATTATAATCCTCCCCCAATCTATTCCATCATAGACAATTTTTAAGTATTTGTTTCTTTTATTAACTAAATGGTGATTTGAAAATTTGCGGAAATTCAAGANTTGGGCAAAGATTACGATTGTCATTATAATCCTCCTCCAATCTATTCCATCATAGACAATTTTTAAGTATTTGTTTCTTTTATTAACTAAATGGTGATTTGAAAATTTGCGGAAATTCAAGATGTTATACATGTTAAAATAAGTAGTTTAAGAGATAAATTAATAGTTGTGTGGCAAAAAGATTTTTTATTAGAGGTCTTTCTTTAAATCTAAAGCAACGCTCTTCACCTCCAGAATGTCAATGAAGTCGTCATCATCACAACTATCCTTGATTATTCCTTTGTCGATACCTTTGATCCACATTGAAATTACCAGGACAGTAGGTTAAAGATTTGATGTTCTTAGAGTACTTATGCCTAGAAAAGATTTTTATTAGGGATCGATCTCAAGCCCCACTAACGCTTTTGGAAAAACTAGAGATTCCCTTTACCTCCGAAATGTCAAAACATCATCATTGTTATGGCTAATTTTGTTATTCCCTTGTCGGTAATCTTATTTTAGCACTAAGTAAAAAAATATAACGAGATAATGTAAAAGCATAAATGAAAAAAAAAATAATGTACTAATCAAGAATTTAAAAATAGAAAAAATATTGGGAATCTCATTAGCCACGCCAACACTTATGGCATAATCAAGAAATTGCTCCTCACCTCGAGAATGTTAGGAAAAATTTGTTATAACAATTATTCTCTAACTTTTTCCATCGCCGGAAACATGATTATTTTATTTGCAAGACGTAGCTAGCAATTTTGCAAAATAAGTAGAATAAAGCATATTACTACTACTAAAAGAAAATAAATTGAAGAAATAAATAAAATAAAATAAAAACATGAAATAGATTAATAGAACCGCCTAAACCTAAAGCAAATGGCCCAGACCAAATAACAAAAGGAAATTACATAATAGAACAAACTCACTAAATATACCTAACCCAATAAATCAGCAAAGTGAAAAAGAAAGATCACTAGCCTAATCCTAGCCCAAACTCAAAGCAACAAAATAAGAAAAGAAAAAAGCAACAACTAAAGGACTGGCCCATTTCGGACCAAACTCATCCAGCAAAATAAAAAAAGAAAAGTGAAATAACTAAAGATATTGGCCTAACTCGGACTAGGCCCAGCCAGGTAAACAAAATTAAAAAAGAAAAGAAATAAGTTAATAGACCAGCTCAAACTTGATCCAGACCAACCAATAAGGTAAATAAGAAAAAACAATTAAAATGGGTTCGCCTATAATATGGGCTCGAATCAACATGTAAAACAAAGAACATAAAACAGGAGTGAATGCTTTGAATAATGTAGTTTTGCAAACTATTTCCACATATATAGCAATTTTGAAACAATTTACCCCACTACTGCACCTTTTTTTTTTTTTAGGTTGAATGTCACATTTTGGCATAAAAATTGCATAGAGTGTTGAATTTTGGGAGTGCGGCACACATGGAGTGTAACACTATGGCATAGTGCAACACTCCACATGTGCCACACTCCCAAAATTTGACACTCCAAAGCTATAGGCCCCACCAATTCCTATCCACCAGAGATTTGAAGATGTTATGTGACGAATTTTGAAGATGTTATGTGATGAAATTTGATATTGCATAATGACTTTTAAAATTTCATTACAAAGTATGAAATTGCGTCATGCTTGTTATGTGATGACTTTTGAAATTGTGTGACAACTTTTGAAAATGTGTAACGACTTTTCAAATTGCAACTCAAAACTCTATAAATAGGTGAGAAATGCACGATAGTTAGTTGCCAGATTTCATTGTGAGAAAGAGTTGTAAGTTAGTAAAGATACAAAACAAAATTGGAAAGGTTGAAAGTGTTTCATGAGTTTGTGGTAATTGAGGCTAAAGTTTAAACAATTCGAGTTTCTAAAGGTATGTTTATTTAGTTATTTTGGTATATGTTTTAGGAGTTTTTTCTGTATTATATGAATAAATACTGTTAAAGTATATGTTAAATTTATATTAATAACATACTATTAATAAATAATGTATTATGTCAAATTTGTGAAAATTAATTTTTTGAATTTTCTTAACATAATGTATTTACTCATATAGTTCTTGTATCATGTGAAGAAAATTTGTTAAGTATTTATCAAATCTGTGTAGAATAACTCGTGTAGAATGTATGAGTATTCTTAGAAATTGATTACAATGTATGTGTGGTCTTAATTTTGTTATGCAAGATTGTTTAAAATATTTTAAAATGAATATTTTATTCTATGTTTAGTTAAATTAAGTAATATATGATATGAGCTATTTATTTTTTGAGATTATGAATAAATGTTTATGTGATTTATTTGATAAATGATGTTAGAATATTATTATAAATTAATGTATTGGTTGTTAATATGAAATGTTTACATACTAATAGTGCATGAATAAACAATTTAAGAAAAATATGTATTTTTTAATATATTCCAATGGTCGGATGTACGATGGGGCCCAATGCATGATGTATCAGGGTTCGAGCCCTATTGGGTTAAACTTGAAGAATATATGTAGATTAAATAGGTTAAAATATTTTGTCCACACTAAATTGTGTCTTCGAGAAAATCAAGTGGTTGACAAAATAATTTATAGATTTTCGATATCAGCGAATCTATTATTTTTTATTTCATTTCCATTGAAGAGTGATACTGATGTTGAGATGATGTTTGAAAGTAATGCTGAACATAATACTTTAGGTTCGATTGAGATATATGTGGAGGTTAACATTGTGGAGGATGAGATTGGTGGAGATAGTGGCCAACTTGAAGCTATTGATGGTACTGGTCCAAGTTTAATTCCTCATTCATTCTCCTCATACAGTCAAGTGAATTTAGGATTTGAGAGATATTATCAACCAGATGTTGTTACTACTTTTACCAGCCATCATTCTTATCCTAGTTCTAGTCAAATTCGTATGGCACCACGTGCTCACGGCTATGATTATAGTGACCCATGGCTAAGTTCTGATATGAGACAAGTGGGGAGTATAGAAGAAATTAAACTAAGTCATTCTGCTAACGAGAACCGAGTTATGAGTCCTGGTAACTCTCATATTGATCCCTTGATTGATACAAATAACAATGATGAAGATTACAATGAAGGCGGAGATTAAGGGAGTAGCGACTCTGATGGTGAGCATTTATTGGATCTAAATGTTGCTGGTGGTGTTGGTGAAGGAACTGGTTGTAGCACATCGCAAATTGCACAATCACTCCAGTATAGTGTTCTATTTGGTCATTATTTGAATGTCAATCACGACGTGTTTCAGATAATTGATGATATTGTAGGAGTTCCCAATCGAGAGTGGCAAAGAGGGCAAGAATTGTATGTTGGCCAAAGATTTCAAACAAAAGATGCACTGCAACTTGTTGTCAAGCAATAATCCCTCCGCATGCATCAAACATTTACAGTGAAGGAGTCAGATTGTCAGGTGTAGAGCCTCATTTGTCCAAATCATAGTAATGGGTGCAACTGGCGACTTAGAGCTTGCTTAAGGAGCAAAAGCCAATTATAGGAGATCAGGAAATACAATGGTCCCCATATTTGCACGTTCCCCACTCTGACGCAAGATCATAATAAGCTGGATGATAATGTGATTGTGTCTGCCATTTATGGGATGGTTGGTGAGAAGTCAGATGTTCCCATCAAACTCATACAGGAAAGGATAAGAAATTACTTCTCATACCAAATATCTTATAAGAAAGCATGGCGCGCAAAGCAAAAGGCGATTGCGAAAGTGTTTGGTAGTTAGAAAAGAGTGCTACACAGAATTGCCAAGATGGATGACTGCAATGAAAGCCGCGACACTTGGATTTATGGTGGAATGGTGTTTTGATGATTATTGTATTGGGAGTCGCACTAAAGATGAGACTAAGATGTTTAAGCGTGTCTTCTGGACATTTAAGACATGCGTAAATGTTCTTCCTTTTTGCAAGCCAATTATTCAGATTGATGGGACATTCTTCTACGGGAAGTATCGTAGCACATTGTTGGTCACCACGACTTAAGATGGTAATCGTTAACCATTGCCACTTGCACAAACCATCGTCGAAGGAGAAGTTAAACCTGCATGGACATGATTTCTGAGATTACTCTAAAAGCACGTTGCACGAGACATCAAAAATCTGGCATTGGTCTCAGATCATCACGTTAGTATATGGTCCTCTATCAAAGATGAACATTGAGATGGCGTCCACCATGGGCTAACAATTTCTTTGGCTTGCGCCATGTTGTCAGCAATTGGAACAATGCTTTCAAGAACAAATCCCTTAAATGAAAAATATACATAGTTGGTAAAAACATTAATCTTGTTGTTGTTATTTATCAATTAGCCCATTTTTAATTATTGATAGTTATCTTGTTATGTGAATCATTGTAGCATTTTGATAACACATTATTTTATACTATTTGTTTCTCTTATACTTAGTCTTTTAGTGTGTGTTTCTAGTAATTTTTATGGCTTTTAGACATGTTTTGTATATTTGGACTTGTTGGTGCTTGTAGATTTTAATTGCTTAATTATTAAATTCTGGCACTGCTTACGTTTTTCACTATATCTTTTGCTAGAGATGTCCGATTGATGTGATTCCAGTTTCGTTGGAAAGCTGACAGAAAATGCCACATTTCATATGCAGAGCCCCGAAGCTGATTCTCGCGTCTGGACAACTGAAATTCGCTTGCAAGCAGTCCAGATTTTCTACTCCGCCCAGCACTCCGCCCAGCATTGACTGATTCCTTTCCTTAGGGCTGCCTATTGGACCAGAGCATGTTTATTTGGGCCAACATCTGCTTTTTGGGCCAGCACACATGACACTAGGGCTTGATCATGTTTTTACCATTAATAATTTAGGAAACTAGGTTTATTTTGTAATTAGGAAACCATTAGGAAACCTAGAGGAGGCAGCCAGCTAGTATATATTCTCAAGTTGTTGAGGCAAAACATACACAATCAGAAGAGATACAAAATTCCTTGAGCTGCTGCTGCCTCCTTTGCTTAGTTCGTTTTTCCCCTTTGCTTTGTGTTCAAGTCTTCCATGGAAGGCTAAGTTCGTTTGTAATCAATTCAAGAGGAGCCAAACTTGACAATCCAGAGTTCCTGTGCTTCAACCGGGTTTGATTTAATTTAATTTGAATTACTGCTTCTCCCCTTCTTCATGTGATTGAATGGTACTTTGATTCCATGAGTTGTATGAATTTAAATTGGTTGATTAGATTCATAACAGTAATCAGATTGATTATCATACTTTAAAGGTCTTTAATATATGGTTAACTTAGATAATTCGGTTATTAAATTAATCTGGATTTAGTGATATAGAGCGGTTGCCTAGATTCTTAATTCCATGATTAATTGAATCCTGATTGGTAAATAAGTAGGAATTCTAAGTGTTATTGTTAGGGGTTCCAGGTAACACTTAACCAAGAATTAAATCAGATCTAGTTTATCTTTAGTGAATAAGGATGGATTAAGGTTTGGTTGCCTGCTTGAGTTGATTGTGTTTTCTCTTATTTAATAAATTCAGTTTACTGTTTCCTTAATTCTTAATATATTGCATTCAACACAAACCCCCCTTATTCTGTTCTTGCTTAAGTTCTTAAAAGATTAGTTGTTCTGGTGAATCCTTGGGAGACGACACTGGTTGCATCCTATACTACAATTTAGTTGCAATTAGTAGTTTAATTTTGTACGGTTCGGCACCCGTCAAAATTTTGGCGCCGTTGCCGGGGATTTTACCTAACATATTAATCTTCTTAGGACTCTTGTTATTGTTTTATTTGCTTATTGTTCTTGTTTCTAGTCATTGTTCTTCATCATTCTCCTCATGTTCTACTTGTTTTCCTATTTTGTTTTCCTTATTTGTTTAGGTTTTCTTTCCATGTTTAGTGTTTCTGTTCTGTGTTGTTTTCAATTCTCACCAACTAAGATTGAGCTGCAAAATTGTCGACAAGGAAATTGCATTGTGAGAAGCACTATGAGCTGAACTTTGTGCTATTATTGCCCTTGTTTTATTTTCTTTGCCGTTATTTTGTCTCCTTTGCTATCTTCGTCCACTTTCGGCCAAATTTTTATATTGTGTGAGCATTGTGGTGATAGTTTTTTTTTCTTGTTGTTTTGTTTCCTTTGCTGTTTTAGGGTTCTATTGTGTGAATTCTGGTGCCTTGGTGCCAGTTTTCCTTTATTTTCCCCTTGCTTCGATTTGATTTAATAGTTTTTGCGTGTACTATTTTGGCCAAATTTTTGTACTCCGATTGACCTGAAACTTGGTCAGTTGAAAGAAAACGAGCTAAAAATCAATAATCATTATTATACAATGAGGTCTTCGTTTTTAAGCTGAATTCCATCGTTTTGACCACTTTTCTAATTTTTTAAAAATTTTTATTTGAATTTTGAATTTCATTTTCATTTAGTTTTCATCCTGTGGTGGTAGAAAGTTTTTTTAAAATGTTTAGATGGGTCAACTAGTGTTATTTTGGTGTCTTTTTGCTTTTGTTTAGTGCATTTGGTGTGTTTTGATTTTAGTTATTTCCTTTCACTGTTTTATTGTTTGTTTTGTCCTTGTGTATTTTGGTGTTTTGTTATCTTTTTATTCATGTTAGGTTCTCATTCTACTATAAGAGTGAAAAAGGTTGTTGCATCACTTTCTGATCAATAGAGGATGAAGCATAGCATTGTAAATTATCCTCATTGGTGAGACAGTTCACAATGGCCCAACATCAATAACCAGTCCAATTTTGTGGCATTTGTTCTAGCACCTCTCATCCTACCAATGCACGCCCTACATTTTCGGATGATGATTATGAATTTCAAGATCCTTTTGTAGCTGCATGGCAGCATCCTATATATGATCCATACTTCAATGCCTATAACCTTGATTGGAGAGATCATACCAATTTGATATATGGCAATGCAACCCCACCACAGCAGTATTGGCAA
>QAOA01007117.1:50853-215257 GCA_003255065.1 Cercis canadensis
TGTGTTTTCATCTATCAATTTGATACTCTAGAACTTGTTCTGTTTCTTAGTTGAGATTACATTTGCACATGCATGCATAAAAGTGATTAAGGCATTCCTTTCTTTGAGAAGCTACTAGACCAAATAGCTAACCTTGATTTTATCCTTTGATTACCCTTTTTTGAGCCTAATGATCCTTTCTTTCATGTGTAGCTCATTGCAAACCTAAGTGTAAAACCATGTCCTACCCAACCCTTAGGAATTGCAGAACATTGCATTGAATAAAAATGGAGTAAATTCTTACAAAAACAAAGCATCAAGTTGTGGCTGATTGGTTGTGGCTGAAATTGTTAAGTGTTATGCTTTAAAAAAAAAAATGAAAAAAATACAGCAGCAACAAGAGAATAAAGTTTTTTTGGGAAAAGAAAAAAATGAGTTGAAGCCCAAAGTCAAGATGCATAAAGTACTTGAATTTCTCCATAATTAGATGCTCCTTGTGATTCCTTGGGTGCTTTAGCCATTTTTTCCATATTATTGTCATCCATGTACCTTTCCCTATTACAACCCTTTAAAAGTCCTTTTGATTTGTGTTATGCATGTGACATAGGTAGTGAAGACTGAGAAAGTGAACAAGCTTATGGTAGTGTGATTTTGATAGGATGATTGGAGAGAAATACTTACCTTAGACACTTGAGAGAATTGAGAACATTTATTTATCTTGTGAGAGGCTATCTACTTTGACTCATTAAATAAAATTGCCATGTTTTTGTTCTTTAGTTGTCAAGAGATATTGTTCCATGAGTGTTGCTATTCTTTAAGTTTGAATTGTTTTCTTACCTTAATCTTTGCATTCTTGATTTGATTGCAGAGTTATTTTTCTTATTCTAGTTAGTTTGTTTCTTGTGATTTTACCCAGGAGTGCAAAAAGCTATGTGTGGGGGAATTTGATAACACATTATTTTATACTATTTGTTTCTCTTATACTTAGTCTTTTAGTGTGTGTTTCTAGTGATTTTTATGGCTTTTAGACATGTTTTGTAGATTTGGACTTGTTGGTGCTTGTAGATTTTAATTGCTTAATTGTTAAATTCTGGCACTGCTTACGTTTTTCACCATATCTTTTGCTAGCGATGTCCGATTTATGTGATTCCAGTTTCGTTGGAAAGCTGACAGAAAATGCCACATTTCATATGAAGAGCCCAGAAGCTGATTCTCGCGTCTGGACAACTGAAATTCGCATGAAAGCAGTCCAGATTTTCTACTCCGCCCAGCACTCCGCCCAGCATTGACTGATTCCTTTCCTTAGGGCTGCCTATTGGACCAGAGCATGTTTATTTGGGCCAACATCTACTTTTTGGGCCAGCACACATGACACTAGGGCTTGATCATGTTTTTACCATTAATAATTTAGGAAACTAGGTTTATTTTGTAATTAGGAAACCATTAGGAAACCTAGAGGAGGCAGCCAGCTAGTATATATTCTCAAGTTGTTGAAGCAAAACATACACAATCAAAAGAGATACGAAATTCCTTGAGCTGCTGCTGCCTCCTTTGCTGAGTTCGTTTTTCCCCTTTGCTTTGTGTTCAAGTTTTCCATGGAAGGCTAAGTTCGTTTGTAATCAATTCAAGAGGAGCCAAACTTGACAATCCAGAGTTCCTGTGCTTCAACCGGGTTTGATTTAATTTAATTTGAATTACTGCTTCTCCCCTTCTTCATGTGATTGAATGGTACTTTGATTCCATGAGTTGTATGAATTTAAATCGGTTGATTAGATTCATAACAGTAATCAGATTGATAATCATACTTTAAAGGTCTTTAATATATGGTTAACTTGGATAATTCGGTTATTAAATTAATCTGGATTTAGTGATATAGAGCGGTTGCCTAGAGTCTTAATTCCATGATTAATTGAATCCTGATTGGTAAATCAGTAGGAATTCTAAGTGTTATTGTTAGGGGTTCCAGGTAACACTTAACCAAGAATTAAATCAGATCTAGTTTATCTTTAGTGAACAAGGATGGATTAAGGTTTGGTTGCCTGCTTGAGTTGATTGCGTTTTCTCTTATTTAATAAATTCAGTTTACTGTTTCCTTAATTCTTAATATATTGCATTCAACACAAACCCCCCCTTATTCTGTTCTTGCTTAAGTTCTTCAAAGATTAGTTGTTCTGGTGAATCCTTGGGAGACAACACTGGTTGCATCCTATACTATAATTTAGTTGTAATTAGTAGTTTAATTTTGTATGGTTTGGCACCCGTCACATTTCAATTTTAGAAACTCAAATATGATGAATATATGAGGGAGATACGAAGTGAATTGAAGGAGGAATGAGTATGGACATACCTTCAAGATTTTGATATAACAAAGTGGACGTTACACAGGGACACTGAGGGGAGATGTTATGGGCAAATGACAACAAACTTGGTTGAGTCAGTGAACGAAACTTTGAAAAGAGTTCGGAACTTGCCAATTACAACCCTTCTTCAGGCAACCTATTATAGAATGAATGTAATTTTTCTAACTAGAAGAGAAAGGGCTTAGACACAAATGAGCAGTGGCCAACGTTGGACCGATGATGTCATGAACATAATGCAGCTTAATGTGGAGAAGGCATCCATACACAAGTCAATTTCCTCTGATAGGGATAAAGGGTCTTCTGAAGTTGAAGAAAGGTATGACTCATTCACAAGAAGAGGTGGACGCAAGTTTCCTTTAAATCTTGTTGAGAGAAAATGTGATTGTTAAGAGTTTCAAGCTCTCCATATACCATGCTCCCACGCCATGGCTGCATGTGCAGTAATTTCATTAAGCAAATGGACATATGTTGATCCTGTGTACTCTATCCAATCAGTGATGGATACTTATAGGGGAACGTTTAACCCAATTGGAGGAAATTAATATTGGCCTCCAAATGATGGAATGAACCTCATGCCCAACCCTGCACAACTGAGGGAAAAAGGTCATCCTCGTTCCACTCGCATACAAAATGAGATGGACTAGCAAGATTCTTAACACACTACAAGTAGATGTAATTTTTGTCGCATGGAAGGCCATAATAGGTGGAGAAGGCATGAACAGAAGGATAGATCATCCATGAATTTTTTTTTCGTGCAATTTTATTTACTTCCATGCGATTCTGAAATGTAATTTAACATCTTAAGCATAATATTTTGGTCAATTAAGATAAATTTTAATGACTTAGTCTTAGAATATACGAAAATCTTAAAGATTTGCTCACTCTCTCATCCTATATCTAAGAGTCATGATTTATTTTTACTAACTCTTATTATCATAATGACGATTAACAAGTTGTGAAAATGATTTTGCAATATATACCTGGAGACATTTTTGAATATGTGGACGTCACTAGATGTTAGATAGTGAATTTTGGTATCCTTTAGATCCTATGTTGCATGACTCCCCTCAAGGACATAGTATAATGTTGATGAAATGGGAACACAAAGAAATTCAAGCTACAAATTTGCGCGAGTTGGCTATGATCCAAAACATTCGTGCTCCATGGCATTTGATGATACACATGTCAAGGAAAAATGTTACGGAGCTACGATCGGTTTGTATCGCATTAGAGAAGAAAATAATCGTCTAAGGATTAGAATGATGCAAAGGGATGAACATAGTGCAACAGAAGCAATGAAGGATGGTGATATAGCATGTCTTGTCATGTGGAGTGGTCTTAGCAGAGAACCAGAGTGTCAATCTGACATTGAGATGTCAGATGAAGATTGATGAAGCCAAATGTTTGAAAATGTTACTTGTGGTTTAATGTATTTAATTGTATAAGTTTATTTATGTATCTTGTATCTACCTTGACAACATGTATATGTCAATCACATATTTCAATAATGTAGTATTCAATATTAATTCTAACATGTTTAGGGTTTAGAGTTTAGAGTTTGTGTTTTCAAATTTGAGTTAGGTTTGATGTTTAGGGTTTGGAGTTTAGAGTTTAGGGTTTGGGATTTGGGGTCTAAGGTTTAGGATTTAGGGATTGAGATTTAAGATTTAGGGTTTTGGATTTGGGGTTAGGGTTTAGGATGTAGGGTTTAAAGTTTAAGGTTTAGGGTATAGAGTTTGAGATTTAAAGTTTGGGGTTTAGGGTCTTGGATTTAGGGGTTTGGCATTTGGTTTAGGGTTTAGGGTTTGAATACTACATAATTCAAGTTTGGAGTGCCGTATATATTTATATCATCTTATTCACATATAGTTCTTACAATATCTTCTCATATTAGCAGGTCAATGTCGCTTCCATCACATGAGTTTCAGATGAATACAACATAGTTTGAAGATAACGACGAATATACTTGGGATATATGTCATCCCAAGGGTTGTTCCATAAGATATTTGATGAGGAACTTCAAGACATACAAGTAAATCCTTCAAACATTACGAATCTCCCACGGGACTTACGATTGTTATCGAAATCAATGATCCTTTACAAAAAAATCCTTACACACAAAACTGGTGGCTAGTTGATGAGTCAGAGATGTCGAGGATATTGCCCTCATATATTGTTCTTGACATGAGTGTACCTAATTGGAGTACATTAGGAGTTCCCATTGAGTACCCAAACCCAGAGCGAGACCGTTTGGAGAAGTTGGCATGGATGAGAAATACATCCAAGCGTTAAATGACTAGTGGCCATACATGCATCCTTGGCACTATGAGTTGACTAATAGCAATACCTATTTCCTTATTCCTACACAGAAACTGCGTCTCAACATTGTGCGACAACATGGAGTGGCACAAGAGATGCATGTAAGACTGACTTATATACCCACTACAATACATTTCAATGACATGCCAGGGCATCATTTGTGTTTGGAGCCATTACCTATTGATCCACGACGTCATGGATTTTATCTGGCACATGTCAACACGAATGTCGCAACATGGAATTGTAGAGGTGTAGCACATCCAGACTTCTAAGACATTGCACACATGATATGTTGTCTACACGGAGTTAGTGTCTTAATCTTGACGGAGACGCGTTACGAGGGTAACGACTAGATACAAATTCACATCGGACAATCTATTGGTTTCAATAACATGATCACAACCCGGTGTAATGGCTTCACTAGAGCTAGTTGGGTACTTTGGAAAGATGATGTCACACTCATATGTCATCAGAATCATCATCATTTTAATTTAGATTTCGTTTTGAATGTTCGACTAGATCCTCAATGACATCTAATTAATTGCTGACATTATATAAATAAGTGGTAATTACAATGTATTAAATTTGATTACTTGCAAAATAATTTTATTATTGCTCTAATTTTGTAATTAAATAGGGTCAAACGTTATGCATTGAAGACGCGGCGCATCTCGAGGTCTAACAGTGTGGTTGTTGCCAAAGTTTAATAATAATTATTGATGTTTACTTTTATGAACTTGTATTAAATCGAAACATAGCTATAATCACTTTAGGCAAGTATACCTATCATTTTGTAGAATAGCTTGATTGAGTACGGATGTCGATCCCACGAGGAACTATAGCTATTAGTAATAATCCTTTTTCTATTATCTAATCTCAGAAATTCGGTTTGATAAATGACTAACTAATCTAAAATAATATAAACAAGATAATAAAACAATAACAAAGAATTTGATAGATTTATCAATCGAAGGATAGGTCTAAATGAGAATCCCCCTAGGGCAAGCATTGCACTATCATCTTTAACTCAGTGGACACCAATACTTTACTTAGATTGATGGGAATCCCTAAATTATGCCTTAATCTTTCTTAAGCAATAAGACATCTATTCTTAGGTTGAATGACTGAAATCTCTTCCAAATCAAAACCCCTAAGAAAGCATTAGTTTGTGTTTTATGGATTCCCTTAGTACATTGACTCAAATCAGAGGACTTATGTGAATCCTATCTCTAGTGATCCCAAGCAAAACCCATTGTCTACAAGTGATCTTATCCAATCTACAATCTCTCAATCTATAAACTGGAATCTGGTGCTAAATCAATGGCTAGCAACATCAACTCAACACAAATAATAATCATAGACAATTCTAAGAATTAAAGATGTATTCCCATTGAATCAAAAGAATCAAAATACAAATATATTTCTAGGGTTCATCCTATCTAAATCTTTACAAGTAAGTTATGATAAAATCTAATCAAAATAATACAGAGAAGACAAGATGGAATCAGATGAAAACTCATTCTCATGAAGTTCTTGCAATGGGTTGATCTTCCATCTTGCTCTTCTTCCAGCCTCTAGGGTTGGACTCCCGCCTCTGGCTCTGAATCGTGTCTTTGAATGTCCAAAAGACGGTGCTCTTTCTCCCTCTCTTCGATGCCCATATATACAGCTCTAAATGTAGGATTTCACCTTGCAGAAGCTCGAACACGGCCTAGACACGGTCGTGCTCACTTAAGATGGCTGGGCGTGTTGCTTGAAATACTTCTCTGGATCTTGGACACGGCCCGAAACACGGCCGTGTCTCTACAACAGGGGGCGTGTTCCTCTTCTGGGTTGTCTATGGACTGAGGACACGACATCAACACGGGCGTGTTCTTCACTAACCCTGGCCGTGTTCCTCTGGAAACTGGAGAAGAGCTCTCTGGATGCTAGACATGGGCGTGGACACGGCCATGTCACGGCCGTGTTCCCTGTCTGGACATTGAATTCTTCTAATTTCTCTGCTCTTCTGCTCCAGAAATCCTTAAAACTCTTCCTTTTACTCAATCAACCCAAGAAACACCTGAAAACACAAGTAGATGAGTTAAGTGTCATGTTTAATGCGAATTTGCTCAAATCCAAGTAGGAATCCATTGATGAAACATGGAACTTAAAGGTCTAATAAGCACATATCAATTATGAATGCGAAAAACACTCTGATCTCAAAGCATATTATGCAGGATTATATCGTGAATGGGTTTATAGAACCGAAGAGGCCAAACATTTGATGCAACAGTTAGAATCCTTAGGAGATCCCCCTGTTTATAGATTATCTTCAACAATGGATCAAAGGAATCGACATGATTATGAGGCTGTCATTTTACAGATTCGAAATGAAAACAACAGAATGTTGGTTCATAAATGAAAATATTATTTTTTAAAACTTGCTATGGAACAAGCTACTGTTATGAATCGTGAGTTAACCCCTGTATAAGTTGACCACGCTATGAGTTGTCCAAATTACATGACGGACGACGAATAATATTAGCAAATGGTGTTGTCTGTACATGTGTGATACTGTGTTGTAACAATTAATTTGTAACATTAACTTTTTTACTTGTATATACTCATGAAAATGAGTTGATGTCAATTTATTAATTTTAGACATAGTTTTAAATATTCGACTGCACTCGGAATGAGATCAAATAATGTAAACTAACAATTTATCTATTTACACATAACATTAAATATAAATACATATTAATAAGCATAATGAAAATATTACATCATACAAATATTTACACTAAGGCCTCCAGCCACGGCCACGACCATGTCTACGTCAGTCAACTATGAGATGACCTCCTGTCCCACAAGTCCTCGAATGTATCACACGTCGACCACATCCAGTAGGGTTGCCTTGCTCCTCAGCACAAACCTCCTTTGGCATGAGATAGTCATCTAAGAATGCCTAGAACTCTAATACAGTACCACTCTTGTCTGTGTAATCAACACGAGTATCTACCTGTGGGGTTGTCATAGGATTAGCCAACAAATTTGAAAAGCCACCATATGAAGACCTTATCCCCAGACCATCGTGGCTAAGGTCAACACCAAGTGCTGATTGGGGGTACTGTCATGAGTGGCAAATATGTTATGTGAGGGCAAATCAAATCCTCCCGTATAAGCACTAGACACCATGTCCACGGCTGTCGGCTGTTGTGTGACATGTGTCTCCTACTGCACAGGTGGTGGTGAACTGGCCACTTCATTAAGGCTATGGGAACGCCTTCTGGACGAAGAATGTGACATTGACGTTCAACATGACGAGCCTACTGTATCTGTACCGATGCCCCCATTTGCACCGACAACAGGTGCCATAGGCACGTTAGGCAGTGGCATAAACGTGCACCCATGACGCTGGCTGCCATAATCTGATGGAACAAACCCCCATCGGGATCATAGTTGCATCATTTCATCCTGAAAAGCACTCCACTCCTCTGGGGTTAGCTGATGCTGAGATGATTGCTCCTGGAATGGTGGAGGAGGCTACTGGAATGGTGGACAAGGTTGTTGGACTAGTGGAGGTTGCCATTGTGGGGGTGGCAGATACTGGACTGGAGGCGCTTGTTTTGAAAGAATGAACACTCATGAAAATTTCAGTATCAAATAATCATGAAACACGTATAATTAAATTACATAAAATTAGTACCCGATTCTCCATAACAACATTTTTTATACATATCCACCTACGAGTGATGCGTCGAGACCATGACATGTAGTCAAGTACAATTGAGATATTCGACAATTGCACCTGCCAACATTGGTTAGTACGGTCATCCTATGCTACAATGTGTTGTTGGTGGAATTGTTCCCAATTTGTTAGTGTTTTTCTCCTCAACGTTAATGTATGCAGGTCCTTATCATAGATAACTGGCAAAAGGATGTGATGTTGCCCTACAAATTGTCAAAGTACTTGATTTGTGTAATGCGTCTCCACAATGAAGAAACATATGAGAGGGACCCGGATAGTCCAAATGGATGCGTCGGCAATACAATAACCTAGCAATTGACGTAGCATGTCATCGGTATACGGTTGCCATATTATCTGAAAATATTAAATCATAAGACAGTTAAATATTTTTAACTGTTAATAGAATAATAAAACACAATTCTCATTATCAATAACTAGTAAATCTCACTTCATCATCTCTCAGTCTAACAAGTGCATTTCGGTATCCCTTGATGTTGTGATAGGGGACATTTCTACAAACCAAGTCAACATACCACCTACAATGTGAACGATACTCATGAATATTAACCACAATACACAATTCAAAAATGTAAAAATATTAAGCACTAGAAAAATATAAAATAATGATTTTGTAATAATATAAACTTACCACATGCCAAGTGGCCCCAGATTTAGGTTGTAGTCNTCATCAACCACCTACAATGTGAACGATACTCATGAATATTAACCACAATACACAATTCAAAAATGTAAAAATATTAAGCACTAGAAAAATATAAAATAATGATTTTGTAATAATATAAACTTACCACATGCCAAGTGGCCCCAGATTTAGGTTGTAGTCTATAACTCGTGTTGGAGCTATAGTGGGAAACTTCTTTCAAGCCCATATCACCAACAATGTCAAACAAGTAGCTATTTCTTTCACTCCCTCCATGCAACTGATGCATAGTTGTTTGTATAAGCAGGCAAGAACTACAGATCCCCAACTATATTGGCCGACATAATGCATGTTCTCCAATAATTTCAAATATATGACATGCACATAAATCCTTGTGTGGTCAGGGATGAGCCACCCACCAATCAACCTTATGATATATGCCCCTAGCATATTGTTGCACAACTTTATCTGGTGCATTATGAGGACACTCCCTAAACTGACTTCCAAGCCAGATAAGTAGCACCCTCGAACGTTGAATAGTGCCTTCGGGGGGTACTACACCAAGTAATTCCTCACATAGTCTTTCCAGGTCATAGTGTGTGCACCTACTCACTACATTCCCATCAATTGGTAGCCCTAACAACACTTCCACATCCTGCAAAGTGATAGTGCATTCTTTGATTGGCATGTGGAATGTGTGCGTCTCTAGCCTCCATCGCTTCACCAGTGCTTGAACCAATGATTTATCTAAGTGAATGGAATGCATCTTTGCAACACCTCCAAAGCCAGCTAGACCCACATAATGCAACACTCATAGGTCATCTGGTGAGTTGCAACTGTCATGGCTACGGGTGCACAATACTATATTTCGCTGTTTCAAATATCAAATTAATAAGTTTAAACACATCTCTACATGATAATACATAAAGAACAAATATCAAATATTATTCTTTTATACTTTATTTACTTTATTGCATAAAAAATATAGCTACTATATAATGATATAAACATCCTCATCATTATATTAACTATATCTACAAGATTATTTCTATCACTAATCTAACTTAAATATAAATATACATTATTTCTGAATATTTTACTTCAAAATTTTTTCTAAAAAATGTAGCTAACAAAACATACATTATGATCTAAGCATTCTCATTATATTAACTATAGCTAAAAAATTAATTATAACATCAATCACATTAATCTAACTTAACTAGAAACATACATTATTTTTAAGCATTATGATATAAACATTATCATTATATTAACTAGAGCTAAAAAANGTGGCCCCAGATTTAGGTTGTAGTCTATAACTCGTGTTGGAGCTATAGTGGGAAACTTCTTTCAAGCCCATATCACCAACAATGTCAAACAAGTAGCTATTTCTTTCACTCCCTCCATGCAACTGATGCATAGTTGTTTGTATAAGCAGGCAAGAACTACAGATCCCCAACTATATTGGCCGACATAATGCATGTTCTCCAATAATTTCAAATATATGACATGGACATAAATCCTTATGTGGTCAAGGATCAGCCACCCACCAATCAACCTTATGATATATGCCCCTAGCATATTGTTGCACAACTTTATCTGGTGCATTATGAGGACAATCCCTAAACTGACTTCCAAGCCAGATAAGTAGCACCCTCGAACGTTGAATAGTGCCTTCGGGGGGTACTACACCAAGTAATTCCTCACATAGTCTTTCCAGGTCATAGTGTGTGCACCTACTCACTACATTCCCATCAATTGGTAGCCCTAACAACACTTCCACATCCTGCAAAGTGATAGTGCATTCTTTGACTGGCATGTGGAATGTGTGCGTCTCTAGCCTCCATCGCTTCACCAGTGCTTGAACCATTGATTTATCTAAGTGAATGGAATGCATCTTTGCAACACCTCCAAAGCTAGCTAGACCCACATAAAGCAACACTCATAGGTCATCTGGTGAGTTGCAACTGTCATGGCTACGGGTGCACGATACTATATTCTGCTGTTTCAAATATCAAATTAATAAGTTTAAACACATCTCTACATGATAATACATAAAGAACAAATATCAAATATTATTCTCTTATACTTTATTTACTTTAGTGCATAAAAAATATAGCTACTATATAATGATATAAACATCCTCATCATTATATTAACTATATCTACAAGATTATTTCTATCACTAATCTAACTTAAATATAAATATACATTATTTCTGAATATTTTACTTCAAAATTTTTTCTAAAAAATGTAGCTAACAAAACATACATTATGATCTAAGCATTCTCATTATATTAACTATAGCTAAAAAATTAATTATAACATCAATCACATTAATCTAACTTAACTAGAAACATACATTATTTTTAAGCATTATGATATAAACATTATCATTATATTAACTAGAGCTAAAAAATAAATTCTAACACTACTAATCTAAATTAAATTTAAACATATATTATTTCCAAATATTTTATTTCAATGTATGAAAAATATCACTAACATACATTATGATATAAATATCTCATTACATTACTATAATTAAAAATTTATTTCTAACACTAATTTGACTAAACAATATATGAAAATAATATTAATTATGTTCAAATTATAAAACCTACTCGTCCCTCCCACATTGCATTCGAAATATAAGTGCTTTGTTCTATCAATACTAAACTATTTTTCGGACTCGAATATACACCTTGATATGCCATAATAATTAGAACAATACATAAATAACAAGAAATAAAAGATGGAGAGTTGAAGAGAGTTGAAGAAGGAGCTCGACAATGCTAGGAGCTTTAGAGAGTTGAAGAATAGAAGAAGAAGAAGAAGAAGAAGAAGAACAGCAACAACAACAACAATGGAGAGGGAGCTCGACTGGAGAGAATAAAGAGCAAATAATGAAGAGAATGAAGAGCAAAGTGTGAAGAAAACCAGAGAAGAAGAAATAAATGGTGTGGGAAGTTGGCGTGTGAAGTGCTTGGTGCAACATTCGTAGCATGCATGCAGGCTATAGTCCCTTCACGCATGAAAGGTCGAGCTCCTTCAAAGTTTGACTCTTCATTTCTCTGCATTTGGTGGACTTCATGGATAGGTGGGCCCCAGCAACTTGAAGTGTCAAATTTTGGGAATGTGGCACACATGGAGTACTGCACTCCCAAAATTCGACACTCCATGCAATTTTCATGCCAAAATGCGACATTCAACCTAAAAAAAAAGTGCAATAATGGTGTAAATTGTTTCAAAATTTCCGTATATGTGGAAATAGTTTGCAAAACTACATTATTCAAAAGCATTCACTCCATAAAACAGATCAGCCATACTCAAGCGGTCCAACCAATAATAAAGAATAAATGGAGAAAAGAGAAAGCAATAGGGAAAAAGATGATAAACAAAGGTAGAAGAGCTCGCACCATCGACAAAGAAAGAAGGAACAAAACACAGGGCCTGAGGTTATTGTCTTCTCCATCGCACCTCAGACCTAGAAGAAAAAAAAATCAAATCTTAGCCTTAAATAGCGAGTTTAAGGTAAGAATCTCTCTCTCTATCCCTTGATTTCTCTAAGGTTGCTCTTTTGATTTCTAAAAAAATTCTAGGTTTTGTTTTCTCTCTCTAAAATTGGGTGGTTTAGGAATGGGGTGGAACCGCCGCCATTGGCAGAGCCATCCCTCTCGGTTACTCACTCTCTCTCCTTACTTCTTTCCCTCTCTATGTTTTTATTTCTTTTCCTGGCCTCAGAAAAAAATTGTTGAGGTTTTACTCTCTCTAAAAATTGGATTTTGGAATGGGCTGGAAACCGCGCCGCAGGCCCCTCTCAGTCACTCATTGGTGGCCTGAAAAATTTCTACTTCTACACTCAAACTGAAGAAACTGAGGAATTTCTAATTTTTCTATATTGTTACAATGTGATGTTGTTTGTCCGTTCTGAAAAAAAGAATGAAGATGAGTAGAAAATGTATCCGAAGATTAAACCACTTCCCTTTTTTCAAGGATTTTCTCTAATTTTTTAGAATTTTCCCTCTCTAATTAATTTTTCAAGAATTCCTCTTCGATTTCCCTCAAAATTTCCACTGTACCCTAGAATTCTCCTTGTGGTATTATTTATAGCTCAAGAGTATGGTCATTTTGATATAGTTGCTAATCGTTTCTTCTCCTGATTGCAGGTTGTGCAGCCATTTTAGGAAACGATCATGGGTGAACAGTGGTGGTGTCACCCGACGAAACAGAAGCATAAGGGCTGGTTTGCTAGCAAAAAATGCCAAAGGGAGGGACCAGCTATTGTCAAAGGGTGCCATTTGGTGTCACTTCTTGTTGTCGAAATGAAACACATGACACTACAGTACAAAGCCAATAAACACATGCACATGGCAAAGTTATTCAAGTAAATCACTATTTTAAATTGGTTTTGAGTAATTGAATTTTTATCCCCTTAAGTGTTGACAGATACAATTTGGCACATTCTTAAATTTTGAATAATTTTAATATATTGACTCAACCAAAAAATTTTGAAAATAATAATGTTTGCCCCAAATGGATTTCTTTTGTTTAACTAATGATATGTAATGAAATGGGAGATCCAAGAGATTATTATCTCTCTCTTTCGGTATCCCTCTCTCTCTCATCAACTACAAGTATACTAAATATCCATTGTATTTCCTCTCAAATCTTTGCTCACATTTATCATATTAGACAAGCATTATTTCCATTCTAAGCTCTCCACCGCTACAGTTACTACTCCTCTCGCTTGGTGATGTCATTGGGTCTATCTACCTGTATTAGTCTCTCTTTAGTTTCTCTCTCTTTTTGGGTTTTACCCCATGCAATTGAAAAAAAAAGTGCGATAATTTGGTATGAAGTAGAATGGGTTTCAAACCGGGTTAAATGACCCATTTTTCTGCATCTCTGACTCTTTGGAAGTTGAAGATGATAAACTTTATGAAATTATACTAGAGCCCAATCTCAATTATGTCATTATAGTAACCACCTTCTGTATTTATACTATCACCCAAAATATAAAAAACTTTTAGAAAAGCAACATGGTAGCCTTTTTTTTTTGGATGGCTTTGTGGTAGTTTGTATGAGGTGAAAAGTTCAAACTTTAATGTCATATTTTAACCAAGAAAAATGAAAGAACTACATTATATAAGTTCAGAAAATCTAAATAAATTTGGATGTGTTTATGGTATAAATAGTAAGAGGTTCTAATATTTGATAAACAATTTATGTTTGGTATCATAAAACTCAATTTATTTGTATAAAATCTTTATTTGATTTTTAACCCTTGAAATTTATTTAATTTTAAACATAAACAATCACTGAATTTGTAATAAAAAAATTCAACTTAATTATATAAAGTCATCAATGGGATACAATTTCTAATTTCTCTAATAAGCTAATTCCACCAACATGAAAAATAGTTCAATTTGCAGAATAAAATATTCAATTCAATTTCATATAATTAGTGTCAAAGTGAAAAAACCTCGATTCAATTTAATAAAATTCTTTTATTGAACTTGATTAATGTTAAGTTAAAAGAAGAAAGTATAATTTCATCTTATTCCAGTTTAATTGAACTTAATTGACACAAATTGACAACCCTTATTTTTTTTCCCCTTGATAGTCCCCTAATTCAATTTAATCAAATAGTATTAAATTGAAAAACCCCAATTTAATTTTCATCCATTTTTTAATTTAGCTTGATTAGTGTGAAATTAAGAGAGCAATTTTTTAATTTCTTACAATAATTCAATTAAATATTTTGTGCCTTTGCTTAGGCAAATTTTCAATAATTTTGGATATATGAAAGTCAGTGAGGGGAGACTAAGCCATTAGGTGTGGTCTAGTAGTGTGAAGTTTAGGTAGTTTGTAGGAGGTTAGGGGTTCGAGCTTCCATGCCGTCATGTAACCCAATAAAAAAAAGGGGTGAGGGGAGACTAATTCTTCAATAATTTAGATAAAGAGTAAGAGAGTATTGAAAGAATTTTAACCCTTTTTTTCAAAAAAATAGTTTAGAAAAAAGAAAAGAAAAGAAATCATTATTTCCCTAAAATTAAGGTACACCATGTCAGTAGCATAAAAAGGCATTTATTGAATTGAATAGAAGAAAATATTAATTTGATTTGTACAAAGGGAAGGGGTGGCCTTACATGATTGGTTCTCAACACCAATTAGACTTTTTGGGCCTATTTTCTATAATTAAAGAAAGATTTTTACTATTATGGATGGGCTTAAGAGTGAGATCTATGGTGGGTTTGCCAAGAGATTAGTTATAAAAATATATATATATATATTAATAGAAAACAAAACCACAAGCCCTTATAAAACTTTGCTTGAAGTTTTGCCCTTCTTAAAATACTTAAATTCGGACTTGGATTCAGTCATGTTAGGGAGTAGCATAACAATGTCATATTACTTTAATCCTAGCCATTCATTTTTATTAAAACCATATGAATGGCATAGAAACTGCCTGATAATCTTTTTTTAAACTCCTTTAATTATATTTTTTTATATACTCATTTTTCTCCTCGTTTCCTTCTTCGATTGTAGCTTCTTTAATTCCTTCTTCTACTTGGCCAGTAGCAAGTCAAATTTTAAAATCCCATTTTGAAAAGTGTCTATTGTGGCTATATCTAGAATTAGGAAACCATCAATTTCTAAAATAAATTATAAAAATAATGTTGAATAAGAGATTAAAATAGGTGTAATTCTGAGAGTGTTGGAGAGAAAGACCCTGCCAATGACCATTACTTTAAGGCAAGAAAGCTTGAAGAAGGTTGTACCCAGGTGAAGTCAAACTCACAATACCCATTACGGGAATTGAAAAACAAAACATTAAACTTGAAGAACTTACCATTTTATTCTTAATTGAAGCTCCACAACTTACAAATGTAATTTATAAAAACCTTTCCTCCTGTTAGAAACTCTAACTCCTCTTCTCGCTCTATATTGAAGATATTAGTTAGAATTAGTTTCAGGAAGTTAGTTTAGCAGCTATCTATCATATAGTTGTGCATAATGTGACATGGCATACAGCTGTACATAACAACCTGCATCATGCCACATGTGTAACAAATTTGTTAACCAACTTCCTTCTCATATGCTCTATATAAGGATGAGATATCAG
This sequence comes from Cercis canadensis, assembly GCA_003255065.1. Lineage (NCBI taxonomy): Eukaryota > Viridiplantae > Streptophyta > Magnoliopsida > Fabales > Fabaceae > Cercis > Cercis canadensis. Next base: position 67,032 of record QAOA01007117.1, read on the forward strand.
TTACTTCCATTATCATCAATAACAATCAATTCAGTTTCTTCTCAATTTCGCATTATGGTATTGGAGCAACATAATTTCTTTCTCTAATTGTATGCATTCAACCATGTCAAGAGCTTCCGCAGCCAACCATAGCGGATCGTCAACTCCAACCACACCAATTCTTCCTCCTAGAATTGAAGAAGATCTTGCGAGCCCCTTCTTCATCCATGGGAATGAAAATGCAACACTAATGTTAGTACCGTAAATTCTTCAAGGAGGCAATTATCATAGTCAGGAAAGATCAATGAAATTGGCTCTGCTGGCAAAGAACAAATTGCAATTTATTGATGGCACAATCCATCCACATGCTCCAAATGATGTCTTCTATCATGCTTGGGAGAGATACAACACAATGGTACTGTCATGGCTGATCAAGTCTATGCACCCTACAATTACCAAGAGTATCTTGTGGTTTGATCTTGCGCAACAGGTATGGAGTGACTTGAAAGATTGATTCTCTCATGGTGATCCTTTTCAAATCATGGAGCTTCAAGAAGAAATTTTTCATCTTAGCCAGGGTGTGTCTTCTGTCACTGAGTATTACACCAAACTGAAAATACTGTGGTATGAGTTGTCAAACTTGAGACCAATCCCTCCATGCACATGTAGAGCAGGAGGTTGCAGATGTTTCACCATAGCATACACCTATCACATTCAGGATCAAACAATCAGGTTCTTAAGAGGGCTCAATGATGCATATGCCACTGTCAAATCTAAGATTATGTTAATGGAACCACTACCTCCAATCAACAAGGTGTTCTCACTTGTCTTACAACATGAAAGACAATTCATAAATCCTACTATGAAATCTGATTCTCAGCAAGAAACTGTGGCACTGGCAGCAAGATCCTATGGTGCTAGACAACAAGCCTCCAACAAGAAATCATACTGCACATTCTGCAATATGACAGGGCACACTGCTGATGCATGCTACAAGAAGCATGGTTACCTTCTTGGCTACAAACAGAGATCTAAGCAGCAATATCGAGTTAATCAATGTACTGATCCCTTTATCACAGATGAGGAGGACATTGATGTAATGGAAGAAACACCACCTACACCAGAAAATCAAGAAGTCTGATTGACACAAGATGAGTATAGCCAAATGATGAGTCTCCTCAAGAGCAACAAGGCTGTCTCCACAGGTTCTACATTCATAGCTTTAGGCATTAATGCTTTGAAGTTGAATTCAACATCAACATTTTATGGCCTTACTATTCTCGAGCCAAAGTAGTCTCGTGACCTCACTTCTGTCAACCTAACCAACTCTAGTATGGTACTTTCTTGTCAATCTACTATTATGATGGATAATAGACTCTGGTGCTAGTAATCATGTTACTTGCTGCTATGAATTCTTTGATTCATGTATATCTGTGAGCAATTATTTTGTAAGTCTTCCCAACAAATTGTCAGCAGAAGTCACACATATAGGTTCTGTGGTCTTTTCAGACAAATTCATTTTGCACCAAGTCTTATATGTGCCTACATTCACTTTTAATCTCATATCAGTAAGCAAGGTAACACAAGATCTAAAGTGTGCTTTCTTGTTGCAATTTGATAATTGTTTAATCAAGGAGACTAGCTCTTGGAGGATGATTGGATATGCTAATGAGCATTTGGGGTTATATCAACTAGCCAATCCTATTGGCAAGAGAAGACAACTACCAGAGACCAACAAATATAATTCTAGCACAGATAAACACAAGCCACCTATTGATTCTTCTTTTAATTTTGTAAATAGTTGCAGCAATAACCATGATTGTCATGATTTTGATTTGTGGCATTATAGACTAGGACATCCCATCATGATAAGATCAAGACTTTAGCAAAGAAAGTTGATGTTGTAAGTTGGAATTCAGAATAAAATGTGATATTTGTCATTTGGCAAAGCAAAGAAGACCTTCCTTTCCTATCAGCACATCTATTTCTGTCAATTCCTTTGATCTTGTGCATGTAGACATTTGGGGGCCTAGTTCAGTTCTGTCAATGGATGGGCATAAATACTTCCTTATAGTAGTTGATGACTTCAAGAGATATACATGGATTTATCCAATGAAAACAAAGGGAGAAGCTCGAAGTTGTTTACAAAAGTTTGTCACCCTTGTGCAGAATCAATTTGATGTAACCATTAAAGCCATAAGATCTAATAATGGGGCTGAGTTTCAAATGACTGATTTCTATAGTTAGCATGGCATTATACATCAACTTAGCTGCCCTTACACACCAAAGCAGAATTCTGTTGTAGAAAGAAAACACCAACACATTCTCAATATCACAAGAGCCTTACTTTTCCAATCAGGCATACCTCTCATGCTATGGCATTTTACAGTAGCTCATGCTGTCTATCTAATAAATAGAACCCCCAGCAGAGTAATTGACATCCTTACACCTTTTGAGAAACTGTTCAAGTGCCCTCTTAAGTTGCAAAACCTGAAAGTATTCGGTTGTCTGTGCTTTGTAGGCACCAGTGGACAGCCAAGAAGCAAGTTTGATGCACGAGCCTCAAAATGTGTTTTCCTGGGATATGTCCATGGTGTCAAGGGTTTTAGAACTTTGAACATTCAATATATGAAACTGACAGTGTCTCAGGATGTCATTTTCCATGAGACATCTTTTCCTTTCCTCAGTAAAGATCCATCACAAGCAACATCTTTTGAGACAACTACTCCTGATCAGTGGCAATTAGAAGAAGTTACTTCATCAACTGAGTTCAATCCAGCACCATTACCTCCCATCCAGCAAGCAAGCACCATTTAACAACCAAATGATTTCAGTCAGCCTCCTTCTAATGATGCCACCAGCAATACAAGACCTCGAAGGAGAACAAAATCCCCCAAATATCTCCAAGACTACCATACCAAAATTAACTGCCTTCTTGGTGTTTCAACAGTCAAACACCCCTTGTCTCATGTGTTATCCTATGATCATCTACCTTAGCAACACAAGGTTTTTGCCATGAACATTACCACTATTAGTGAGCCAAAGACCTTCATAGAAGCTGCAAATAATTCACACTGGCAGAAAGCAATGGAGGAAGAAGTGAAAGCATTAGAACTTAACCAAACTTGGGTGCTTTCACCTCTACTTCCCGGGAAGAAACCTATAGGGTGTAAATAGGTGTATAAAATTAAACATAAGACTGATGGCACTATAGAAAGATATAAGGCAAGGCTTGTTGCTAAAGGTTACACACAACAAGGAGTGGATTACTTAGAAACATTCTCTCCTCTTGCCAAACTAACCACTGTCAGAACCCTTCTAGCACTAGCTGCTGTCAAGGGGTGGGAAATGCAGCAGTTAGATGGGAACAATGCCTTCTTACATGGAGATTTAAATGAGGAAGTTTACATGACCATACCACCAGGGATGACCACAAATGATCCTATACTTGTTTGCAAACTACAGAAATCTCTTTATGGCCTCAAGCAGGCAAGCAGACAATGGCATCATAAACTTTCCAATGCTTTGATTTCAAAGAATTTTCACCCTGCTGCCTCAGACCCCTCCTTGTTTGTGAAGAAAACTGATCAATCATTCATTGCCTTACTTATATATGTTGATGATGTGATCATGACAGGGGACAACATGTAATAAATCAACTAGATCAAACACTTTCTAGACCAAGAATTTAGAATAAAAGACTTGGGTGAACTAAAAAATTTTCTTGGCTTGGAAGTACATAGAACTGTAGAAAGAATAAACCTATGTCAGCGAAAATATGCATTAGAACTCCTTGCTGATTCTAGTTTTCTAGGAAGCAAACTAGCCAAGACACCTCTTGCGAAAGGTGCCACCTTGAACTCCACTGATGGGACTTTGTTGCCAGACACTTCAATTTATAGAAGATTGGTTGGAAGATTGCTTTATTTGACCAACACCAGGCCAAACTTAGCTTTTGCAGTTCAACAACTATCCCAATATGTGGACAAACCAACTACTGTCCATCTTAAACATGCTCATCGGGTTGTGAGGTACCTGAAGAATAATCCAAGAAGAGGATTATTTTTCCATCCAATTCCTCACTTCAACTCAAGTGTTTCTCGGATTCTGATTGGGCATCCTGCTCAGAAACAAGAAGGAGCATCACAAGGTTTTGTGTTTTTCTTGGAGAGGCTTTAATTGGACGAAAAGCCAAGAAGCAATCCACAGTTTCTCAGTTTAGCACAGAGGCTGAATATCGAGCCTTAGTTGCTGCTACTTGTGAGCTAGTGTGGCTGCAATACTTGTTGCAAGATCTCCAAGTTCCTTTCTCACAAGCTCTTCTCTTCTGTGATAACAAGTCAGCCATATATCTCAGCCATAACCCAATCTTTCATGAACGAACACTACAAGAAAATGCCAATTTTCTAACGAAAAATTCCAACGGTTAAAATTTTGTAAAAATTATAACGGAAATTCCAACGGAATTTATTTACCGTTGGAATTTTTCGTCAGACTCAGCTTTGATTTCTACTTCCTTGAGCAAACGAGAGTTCAACCAAAGAATCAACCTTTGAAAGTGAAGGTAACGATAACCAGTGCAGAATTTGCTATGCCGAAAATTGGGTATGAATCAGAGGTGAAATTGATTGATGCAACCACTACTTTTGCTTCATGTGCATCATGGAATGGGCTAAGCATGAGTCTCGATGCCCAATTTGTAGATAGAGATTCTCCACCATTCATAGATCCTCCAAGCACGGAGTATTTCCTTCCTTTAGGGTCATTAAGGTTCTTGTTCGCTATCAGGTCAGAGCTAACACACTATTGGTTTAAACGTTTGGGTGTCATTTTTCTTCATATTGATTATATGTACTAGTTTTGTTATTTTTTCTTTTAATTGTTATGCTATGAAGCCATGAAAGAGAAGTAATATAGGTAGGACTATAGGAGTTGCTGATACGTTTTAGTGTGAATAGGCTGATGCAGTGACTATAGCATGTCTTTTGTTTTTTTTTTTTTTTTTTTTTTTTGCATAGGATATGATGATCTAGTATGCCCAGGGAAATCAAGGATCAAAGAATGTAAAAGAAAGTACATGCAAACTGCTTAGGTGATTGTATCTAAGCTAACAGTGCCTACAAGAAACATTTTCCTGCTAACTTTAATCAGGACATATATAGCTGTTTAGATGTGCACAAGTTTACACTTGAGATCATGCATAATTATCATTATTCAAAAGAAAATAATTTGAATGGTTAGCATGTAAATGGGTCACATGGGCATTTTGAAATAAGTACCTCTACATTTTGTGTTATATGTGTACTGCATCTCTATTGATCCCACTAGCAAGAAAAAGTATCTTTGATGAGGATTCCATTGAACAAGCAAGTCCAATCCTAAACAGTGAAAGTAAGCATTTCTTGACATTAGGATGTAAATGGGTCAGGATCTCCATGTTGTTTTCTGCTTCTACTGTTATTCTCAATTTGGTCCTTAATAGATAAATCAAGATAAAATTAACATAGAAATTTCATTATGCTTTATAATAATGTGGAACATAAATTTGATCAAGTAAATGTATTATAGGATGATCAAATAAAATGCCTGAAAATTGTTCTCTCTTTTAGACTGATACATATCAAAAAGCATGATCAACATAAGTAGAGGGTTTTTGTTGATTGCTTGACTTACCTGAATAATGCTTCATGGATATCCAGTTCTTTGAATAATACTTACTTCCTTATTTGCAACAATTAAAAGAGAGAAACCAAAGAAAAAAATGTAATAAAGGAAGAAATAGGAAATGGGAAGACCTCAATGATTCAAACATATATGGGTGCTCTTCATGTTTATCTATGTCCTTATATCTTGGTTTGTTGATGAGATGGCTAAATGCTGATGTGTTTTAGTGAACCGATTTCTTTTGAATTGATCTTCTGATGATTATTTCTCTAATTTTATGGATTTAGTTTGCACTCTGCTCTTTTTATCTTTGTTTGTGTGTTTACCCCTGATGTATGGTCATATCTACTTGGCAATGCTGGTTGTAGTTTGACTTTCTAGTCTTTGTAATAAGTGGATCCAAATGTTGCGTTTTGATTTTAACTTTCCTCTTCCTTACTCATGAGAAAGGAAATAAGTGCTTGACAAAGAGCTTCTGTGTTTTGGCAGGCACTTGTTGAGTGTGAAGGGGACTCCATAGACCTGAGTGGTGATATTGGTGCAGTAGGCCGAGTTATAATTTCAGATACTCCAACTGGGGATCAAGAAATTTACTTAGACTTAAAAGGTAGTTTTCTTTGTGTTTAAGTACATTCAGGTTTTCTGATGACAAATGAATAATAGTGAGAGTCTATTATTCTGTATAAAGACAGAGACATAGATTCCTTGCTCATCAAACTGTAGTATGCATATAAAGACAGAGAAATAGTAACTATTTTAAGTAGCTATTCTGATTATTACATGCTGGGTTCTTGGGAAACTACTGAAGTTAGGCACCATATTTAAAAAAATCAGAACCTCCGAACTTAATCATAATAAGTAGCCTTTTACCTTTTAGTTCTTAATATGTACTCCAAGTTAAATGCCTTAGGAATCTGCCTGATGCAATTCTATGTCTTGCCTTCTGAGTTATTGATATAGCTCTTTCATTTGACAATGTTAGACTATATCTGATTATTCAATTTTATTTATTATTGCAGGAACAATATACAAAACAGCGATAGTTCCTTCCAGGACATTTTGCATTGTATGCCATCAATCTTAAATGGAAATTTCTGGATTTGACACTGTGGCCCTTAAAATCTTTTTTAGGATAAGTGCCTTGTAGCAAGTAACTTTGATGATCTAGATATTTTGCCATTTTAGAATATAGCTTCAAATACTTGCTTTAATATGAAGTTATTCTTTCTTCCGGTTTAGAAAGAATATTATTCTGTAATTTTGTGTTATGCTCTGTGCAATTGTGGTAAGTGATGAATATATTAACATAATTGCATGTGGTGTCTCTAGGATTCATGCTTTTCTCAGTAGCGACTAGAATCGTTGTGCTAGCAAACTTCTTGCTGCATACACAGAGGGAGACATTGAAGAAATCAAACGTATTGGTCAGTCAAGCACTATTTCACATCTTGACCATGTGGTAAGTGATTTATTTTATCTGTAAGACTGTTTGTAGAATGTATAGCCAATAACTGCATTTGGGCACAATGTCTGCTTTGTATCAACTGTTTGCTTCTGGTCTAGATATGTTGTTAGGCCTTTTTCTTTAGTGCATGGCTAGATTTAATTTTGTGAACCCTTTCTGTCATTACAATTTTGAGGTTTAGGTCCTACAGTTGACCCTCTTGACATATACTTTTTACTTTATCTTAAAATCTAAAATCCTACCACGGTACAATTTCTGGTGTGATGATCTGCTATCCCTAAGCTACTATTAGGGAAGGAGCACAGCTAGTTGTCACTGCAGAGGAGTTTTTGTTGGTGTGTCTCTATCATATCCTATTATTTTTTGTCCTGTCATAATTTAAAACATTTAATTGTTGGGAGTTTTTGCAGGTAGTACGTGGCAATGAATAGAAGGAGGAAAACTAATTAGCTTTGAGAAGAAAATATATACCTATTGCTGTTGGGGCAGAAAATGATGTCATATTCATAAGCTTTGCAAGTGAAAGTGCTGGTGGCCATCATCAAATGCATAGCTATATGCTCTTGGACAAGCCTTCTTGAAAATTGCTGAATAAAATAATGGCTGACATGTTGTTGGGTTGGCAAATTCTCCACTGCAGCAGCACTCATCCAACCCAAATGCCTCGCAAACACTCTTGATATCCATCTCCACCCATTACTTGAAGTTCTTCTACAAAATATATGTTTTATGTAGTTGAGAGAAGGGTATGTTCTTGTTATACAATATATATTTTGAACAATTAGAAATAAACTTGATGTAATTATTTGAGATTTAAATTTTTGTACTCAATACATTATTAACTTATAGGAATTATTTAATGAATTGGATATTTGTGTTATACAAATTATTTCATAAAAAAGATATTTGTAGATGGTATATTTTGATTTTTAAGAAATACTATTTAGGAATTTACATAAAAAAAAAAAACCTTAAGAAATTCCAACTGAAATTCCATTCCATTGGAATTTCAAAAATAGAAAATAATTTTTGATTTTTTTTAAAATATATTAAAAATTCCAACGGTAAAATTCCGTTGAAATTTTTCGTTAGAATTTTTTTTTTTTCAAAAATGAATTCCAACGGTATTTTACCATTGGAATTTCCGTTAGAATATCAAATTCCAACGCACTTTTTTCTAACGACTGAAATTTTGTTGGAATTTCCATTGGAATTCAAAATTCCAATGGAAAAATTCCGTTGAAAAACTGCCTTTTCTTGTAGTGGAACCAAACACATTGAGATAAACTATCATGTGGTTTGAGAGAAAATCCAAGCTGGTGTCATCAAACTCTTGCCTGTGCACACCACACAACAACTTGCAAATTACTTTACTAAAGCCCTCTCAGCACCTAAGTTTGACGAATTGATATCTAAGCTGCACCTACAAAGCTTGTATGTTCCAGCTTAAGGGGGGCTATTGAAGATATTAGTTAGAATTAGTTTTAGAATTAGTTTCAGGAAGTTAGTTTAGCAGCTTTCTGTCATATAGCTGTGCATAATGTGACCTGGCATACAGCTGTACATAACAGCTTGCATCATGCCACGTGTGTAACAAATTTGTTAACCGACTTCCTTCTCATTTGCTCTATATAAGGATGAGATATTAGTTACTTCCATTATCATCAATAACAATCAATTCAATTTCTTCTCAATTTCACATTATTCTATTCATTTCTTTCTTAAATGAAATGTGTGGCTGTCTTTTCTAATTACGACAAGTCCATGGCAAAGTGCATGATTTCGTAACAAATTCCTGCCTATTTTCAAATTAGTAATCAAACCACTTCATCTGGTTGCCATTAAAAAGCTTCATCTCCTTTGACCAATACTCACATGACATGTGTCCCTGTCAGTTGTTGTTTTTTAGCAACAAGTGGCGCCAAATTTGTTCCCATTGTCAAAAGTAGTGACTTGCGCAACCATGGCAAGAGTACTCAGAATCTTTTTTTCTGAAGCAAATTTTAAATTTTGTCTACCATGATTTTTATTGTGAAACCAAAAAAAAGTTTTTTTTTTTTTTTTTTAAAAGGGTTGTACTTGGGTCAAATAATTGTTGGTAGCTCTGTGGTCCAAAGACCACCACAATTGGGTCTAACCCAAAAGCACAAATCCAAAGAGGGAGAAATTCAAAAATTGAACTTGAAAAAAAAAATTAAAACAATGAAAGTTATTTAAAAATTAGGTATAGCTAATACATAAGTTGAACTTGGACAAAATTGGGTATCAACATTGAGTATATGCCACATGTTCCTTATTCTAGTTCTTATGGTAGTATATTATATAATTGATTGTTTGTACTCATCAAACTATATTGGATGGGAACGTGAAAGAAAAAGATCCACTCTTTCTGGCTTGGCAAGAGATTAGTAGCTTCGTGCATTGAGATTAAGTTCCTCCACGGATGATCTTAAGGGCGCACACCCTTCACATTAGGATGGTGCATTTAGGTAATAACACTTAGATGTTATAAAAACTGTACAAATAGTAATCTTTCATATGGGGAGAAAGAGGATTTGAAAGTAAATTCCTTAAATTAAGGAACTAACAAAATTTGAAATGTTAACAAAAGACTAAATTGAGGATGAGAAATTTCTTTCTTTCCTATACTAAATGCTAGACAACAGATTGCTTTCAACCCAATCCCTTTGGTGGGGGGTATCCAAGCTAATCTCCTTTCCTTTTCCCTTCCCTTGCTTGATTTAAACATCCAAGCAAAGGATAGGGAGGTCCCTTCCTATCCCTTCCTTTCCTTTCCTTCGTCTGTTAACTCCCAAACAACGCATTAGAGGCACACATCTAAGCCACTACAAAATCCAAATGTTCTCTCTTATCACTAAGGAATGTCAAGTTCACATAATTTCATACGACCCTCAAGTATTAGTAGATTAAAAACTAGTTTCAGTGAGTCCTATAATAACAAACACCTCAGCAGCTCAACAAGATTTAGTCATCTCTGCAACTACTCTTAGTTACACGTGAAGAAAATAAACCAATGGCCAAACTGTTCCAGAAAATGGATTCTTAGGGAATAGAATAGGAAAAAATGAAGTTGCAGACAAAAATGGACTGGTCTCACACCCCAAGTTGTCTAATTTTATGTAGCACAACTAAAGTCATTCAACAAGTGCATGCATGTGTGGTTAAATGTGCACATTTTTGTGAATGGGGATCCATGTGCAACGCTGGCTTGTTCCAAATTAACTATTTAAACCTTTAAAGCCAATCTACAACATTATAGATCAATTCAACATTTTCAGGTCATGGTCTATGGAGAGCTCATGTGTTACAGACAAAGATCTAGAATATAAAACGGTATATCATCCTTCACAAAGTTACAAAATGGAGAGAATTTCTCCATGATACCTGAAAAGAGATGTTTAATAATAAAATGAAAATTTTAAATTTTGTCTTCTTACTCAATTTGCCACCCATTCCCTAGAATACTCAGTAAAGGAAATGATAGATAACTGGTTCATCATATACTAGTTCTTCTGGTTTTCTGAAACAAAAGATGAACAGAGAGAATATTGATTGGAATTATCGCTAATCCAATTAAATTAAACCGAATCCCCTAATTAGAATGTAATAAAGGGCATGATCCGGGAAGTCACTCAAGGAATGCAATGTGTAATTGACTAATTCAAGATTAAGAACAGGGGATTTTTGAAACAAATTGTATTGCCAAATTGGAAAATAAAAAATTAAACAAGGATTAATTAAGTTGATTAAAAACGTAACCTAGCTAGACATCCATTAAAAATCGGTTTGATCCATCCTAGATTAACATAAAGCATCAAACCCTAATGCAGCAACACTACTAATTGAGTTTAATCACAATTGAAATATCTAATTATGACTAATTTGCTCCTATTGAGTTATCACTCAAGATTCAATTAACCACATACAATCACAAATCTTGTAATCACAAAGACTAAGTAATTAGTGATTAATTTAAATTACCGAACATTCAATTAGCATGGCATAACTTATCTGAATTCTTACCACAGATTAAAGATTGATCAATCAACATTTTGTTTCTTACTTCAACATCCATATAAATCACAAAGATCTCCATGAATACATACAAAGATTAAAGCAAGGAAGAAATCCAAAGAAGAAGAATTGCATTAAGTTTAATTCAGTTAAGTACATAATCTCAAGAACAAAACCAAATTTAATCAAGAGTTTAACTTGGTTACAAGAGTTCTACTCCTCCATGGTCATGAAATTCAAGCTCCAATGAAGGAAGAAAGCCGTAGTTCAAAGAGCTCCAGAAAATATAAGAGAGAAAACAAAAGCTGCCTAAAAACTATCTAGCTAGAATGATAAAAACGCTGCCTCCTTTAACCTAATTATAACATCAAAAATTAAGTGCACACTCAAATTACCCTTAACCTACCCTTAACCTAGGTTTAAACCTCTGGACCTCAGTTTCAAATGCGCTCCAGTTTGGGCCTTATTGGGCCTGAATTGAGGGAGTTAAGCCCAATTAGGTCTTAAAGGTCTCTAGACTAATCATCCGGTTTCGACAGGCAATAAGACCATAAAAAAGAAATAATTTGGAGAACCGGCCTTCACAACAATTGAATCCCTATGTATTATCTTTCCAATGGAATGATTTAAAGTCCATACGATACATACAGCCCAAGTTATGGTCCAAACTCTGCATGCGGGTCAGATTCCAGCGGCAGCATCTGTGCTCTGATTTCTGGGTCAAATTTGATCCACTGGACGTCTGAATTGGCCTTCGAGGTCTGAATGAAAGTTGTAGAAAATCACCTTAGCTTTCCTACAAGTCAAGATTCACAATTTTTAGACATCCAGAACTAAAGATATACCCAAAATACAGGAATAATATCAAAACCCTAATAATGCTGAATGAAACAATTAAGCCCAATATGAACCCAAACTTATGAAATAAGGCCAAACCCACTTAATTAAGCACTAAAAGAGATTTAAGTCACTAAATATGAGGGTTAATTACTGTATAAAAGTGTGATTATCAAATATTCAGTTGAAAAGGGAGAGAAAGAAAAGTTAACATCTTTAAATTTCCCTAATGTTAGCAATAACCTATTTAATTTCCCCCATGTTAGCATCAGGCATCAATGGTTTAACGAGGAAGTATTGAGCAAATTTGAAGGATAAACTCAACCACCCAAATTAATTTAGATCTCTATTAATAAACGCAAGGAAGTTAATGAGTTCCCGAATAGATTTTTGGAAGGCTGCATCAACTATTTTTCGTTGAGGTTCTTTTAATTACATCAAATCCTTTTTTGCTTTGAAGGCTGTATATCAATTGTTATTACTGATAATAGTTGGAAGAAAACTAAGATCTTTCTTCCTCAACTTTGTTGACTGAAAGCAACTCTTTATAATAAGTCCAGTGTCTCTTACATACAAGCTACAGATAGTGATTAATAAAATTTAGGGGTAGAAAGAAAGTACTACCTTCTTTTCATAATTTCGTTAGTTACATTTACAAAACACCTCAACTAATTAAAATTCCTAGAAATAGTCTTGCAAACACTTTTATCTTTCAGATTAAATGAATGGAAGCACTCAAATTTTAAGTCCATGCTAAATGAAAAACTAAGCGGAAACACCAAACAAAAGAAAATTCTCAAAACCCTGAAAAAGAATCCAACAGAGTAAAGTAATTAGATAAAACCAATTTAATGTCTTGAATCAAACAAGACATTTCCAACCTGAGGGACAAGTACTACAAGAAAATAGTGAACCATGAGAAATTCACCCAAAAACTGTGAGAACTAGAATTCTCACAGTATGTTCTTAGAGAAGGTAAGACAAAAGAAAAAGGGCTTAAGGAAACTAATTTTCTCACAGTTTTTCAAGACTCTGCGAAACACTAAAAATTCTTGAGAAATTAGTAAGCGTGTCCTTTGCACTAAAGTCTCACAGTTTTATATACTGGTTATGAACTGTGAGAAATAAATTTTCTATTTTGGTTGGTCACTTTTCATATAGTATAAAACTGTGAGAAATTTGGAAATTTCCAAGCTTCCATGAGAAACCTAGAGCTATAGATCTCAATGGTCTGTTTTTCTACTACCTAATAACGTATTTTATATCTAGAGACCACAATTACAAAAAACATCTCAAATTAAAACTGAACAGTCATGAAATAGCCAATAATATTAAATAAAATATCTAAAATCAACAAGAGTATCAAATATCTTGATAGCATGAAATGTAGATACATCCCATGACTAAACTAAAAAATGTGTCCAAAGGAATAACCCTAGTCCTCATCCTCATACTCATCACCCTCGTCATCCTCAACGGGCATATAATTAGTAGGATACTGATGCAAAGATGATCATGCAAGGATCAGTAATGTTGAGCTCAGACATGATAATCACACAGTTCAAAGGGAGCATTATGGTCATTTCACTATACAACAAACTGAAGAGAAAATAAGTTCAATTTCTCATGCCTAGTTCATTTTTCCAAAAAAAAAACAAAAAAGATTTATGCTAATGATCTNTCGTCATCCTCAACGGGCATATAATTAGTAGGATACTGATGCAAAGATGATCGTGCAAGGATCAGTAATGTTGAGCTCAGACATGATAATCACACAGTTCAAAGGGAGCATTATGGTCATTTCACTATACAACAAATTGAAGAGAAAATAAGTTCAATTTCTCATGCCTAGTTCATTTTTCCAAAAAAAAAAACAAAAAAGATTTATGCTAATGATCTAAGAACAATAGATAGTTGTTATAATATGCCTCACAAAAAATACATGTAGGTATTAGTGCACAAATATGTTTCGTTTCCTAGTATCTTGGATGCATGGGAATAAAGTATAGTGATGAGGACCGGCCCAAAGGCCGGATCAAACCCAAGCCCATGACCTTGTATAGCAGAGACAAGGCGCCACATCCTCAGTAGAGACAAGGTGCCGCATCCTCAACAGGGACAAGGCACCACCAACTCAACCCCACAACTACAATAAATACACAAACAATGTAGTCTAAAAGGTAACTCGTTGGTCAGAACTATACCTAAACTGGATTATCTATATTATCACCCTTACTAACTTAAGCATCAGAGAATCATCCTCAACCCATTGCCGAGCTTAACTTCTTGCTGGTACATCTAGTTCAAACATTTATGGCATCAACAATTTGCGCCGTCTGTGGGAACGATTCATATTCCACATTTTTTCAATCATGCTAAACACCCAAAACAACACTTATGTATCTCCTCCACCACGTTGGCCGCTACAATGTAGTCCTACCCTACAGGGGAGCAATAACAACTAGCAAGAGGATGCTGATCCTCAACAACTTCAGGAATTATTTTCCACCGAGAAGCAATTTTACAACATGAGCGGCAGCACCACAAAGGGTGCCTAGCCAAACTATCGAGACCGAGACAGCCTCAGCCCTATCCCTCTTTCACCATCCAACACACAACTTTTACCCAAGGCCACCACAACCTTACCCACATTGGCACCCTCGCCCACCAATTTATCAACAGCCCTCCCTTTATACACCTCAAGTTAGCTACACACAATATGATCCTTTTCATGACGTACATCGCTCACCCCAACCTGGCGCAAGCTACGCACCAGGGAGTCATTAGGGCTACCCACCAAATTACAGTTACCAACCTACTGTTCCTTACAACTTAGGGGATGGATCACACCCATTCACCACTCGCATAATGAGCACTCCAATACCCAAGAATTTCTGTCCCCCGACACAGCTTGAGGCCTATGATGGTACCATGGATCCCCAAGAGCATTTGACTCTGTTCAGATCGGCCATGTTGCTCACGGACGACCCATACCTGGTTATGTGCAAAGCATTTCCTGGCACTTTAAAAAATGTAGCACTTTTATGGTTCTCCTCCCTTAAGCCAGGATTCATAAAAAATTTACATGATCTCTCCTCTCAATTCTTGGCCCATTTCTTAACCAACTGCTCCCATCTTAAAACCTCAACATCCTTAATAAATCTTAAGCAAGAAGCCAATGAACCACTCAAAGACTACTTGACCATATTTACCAAAGAGTCGTTCTAGGTAAGAAACTTAAGTGGAGATGTTGCTATTCATGCCATAATGGCCTGACTACAAACTAGTAAATTCATTGCCTCTTTGGCTAAGAAATCACCTCTTAATATGAATGACTTATTAACCAGGGTAGACAAATACATTAAAATGGAAAAGATAAATGCTACTAAAAAGAAAATTGAAACCCCTCAGCAAGATTCCCAAAAAGACCAAGGAGGACAATATGGAAGGAAAAAAGGAAATAAGAAGAGGAGGGGAACAACAAAGTCCACCATCGGGAAAATACCGAAACTATACTCCCTTAAATCAAAACAGAGGAAGAATATTAGGCAAGATCGACCTCCTCAACCCATCCAAGCCTCGGCCAAAATTTCAAAACCCAAACTCTACCAATAGCAAGTACTGTGCATATCGTAGAGAATTTGGCCACCTCACCAATGACTGTGTTGATCTCAAAGATGAGATTGAACAATTGATAAGGAGAAACAAACTAGCAAGATTCATGGCTGGGGGTCCTAAGAAACAGTACGACAGAAAGAACCAAGGAAATCAAGTTGGGGGAAGAAAGAGGAGTCGATCCCCAAAAATGAGAAGGTTGCCACAACAACCCAAAATGGTTAGCAACACCCCCCACCTCAAAGGCAGCAAAGAGAAGAACCACACCTAGTAGCAGGTGTTATAACTACTATAGCGGGAAGATTTGCTAGAGGAGGACCCACCTCCTCATCTAGAGAGAGATACAGGAGGGCGATGATGAATGTGGTAGGCCCAATAAGAGAACCTATCATTAGTTTCAGCAAAACCACGATGACCCTATGTTAATTATGGCGATGATCTTTAATTGGGAAGTTCATAGGGTATTGGTCGATCAGGGAAGTTCGGCCGACATGATGTACTACGAGACATTCAAAGGCTTGGGAATTCCAGATTACAAAATTCAGTCCTTCCTAGGAACCCTAGTCGGGTTCTTCTGTAAGAGAGTGCATTTGAAGGGATATGTTAAATTGTGGGTAACTTTAGGGCAACCTCCGAACACTATCTCCATATCTGTTTAATTTTTTTATAGTGGATTGCGAGTCAGCATATACCGTACTTCTCGGGAGACCCGCACTCAATCAAGCAAGAGCAATAATGTCTACGCCACGCCTTACAATGAAATTCCCCATAAAAGAAGGTCAGGTGGGTGTGGTTAGAGCCAACAAGAGGCATCAAGAAAATGCTATAGTGTGAATTTGAGAATTGAAGAACAAGTGGCAAGTAAGTCGAGAGCAAGCACGCCTCACAATGTTATGTATACTGAGTTAGATGTCAGATAAGACTTAGCAAAAGCAAGACCAGAACAAGAGGGGACCTTGGTTAAAGTCGAGATTGGGTTAGGAACAAACAACAAAATATGGGTGGGAGGCCAGTTGACAAAGGAAGCAAGAAAGGAACTGACCGAGATACTTACTAAGTTTTCAGACTCGTTCACCTAGTCAGCCGCAGACATGCCAGGGATAGATCCTCACAAAAACTTGGCATTTATCCAAATGTCTGTCGGGTGACACAGAAGAAGTGAACTTTTGGATCAAAAAGACAAAAAGCCATAAAAGAGGAAGTGAAAAAGTTGCCAAAGGCAGGATTCATAAGAAAGGTGACGTACACTACTTGGCTTTCAAATGTTGTCTTAGTAAAGAAGCACAACAGGAAGTGGAGAATGTGTGTAGACTTCACTAACCTCAACAAGGTGTGTCCTAGAGATTCTTACCCCTTCCTTAACATTGACAAGTTAGTGGATGGGGCATCGAGATACAAAATGTTGAGCTTCATGGATGCTTACTCTTGTTACAATCATATCAAAATGTCTTTGGAGAATGAAGAAAAAACTACCTTTTTTATAGATGATGGAAATTACTGCTACAAGGTGATGCCTTTCGGCCTGAAAAATGCTAGGGCTATCTACCAGAGGCTAATGAACAAGGTGTTTGAACAACAGATTTGTAGAAATGTGAAAGTCTATGTGGACGACATGTTGGCAAAAATGGCTGAAGGGGGGGACCATTGGATTGATTTGAAAGAAATCTTTCAGGAGTTAAGGAAATACAACATGAGACTTAACCTGGACAAGTGTGCCTTTGGGGTAAAAGCAAGCAAGTTCCTCGGATACATGATCAGCCATAGAGGGATTGAGGCTAATCCCAAAAAATGCCGAGACATAATAAAAGGCCACAACCCAAGTCTATGAAAAACGTTCAAAGACTCACAAGAAGGATTGTGACCCTCGCCCGTTTCATGAGAAGGGCAGCAGATAAATCTTTACCTTTCTTTAAACGCTTAAAGAAAATTAAAAATTTTACTTGGGACAATGAGTGTCAAAATGCCTTTAACCAATTGAAGCATTACCTCTCTACACCACCATTATTGTCTAAACCTGTTACGAGAGAACCTCTATACATTTACCTTTTTGTAATGAATCAAGCAACAAGCTCAGTCTTAGTCCGAGAAGATAAAGGGATCCAAAGGCCAGTATACTACACAAGCAAAACTCTGCAAGGGGCAGAAATTCGCTATCAGAAAATTGAAAAGTTAGCCTTTGCACTTTTAACCACCTCAAAACGACTAAGGCCATACTTTCAGAATCAACAAGTCGTTGTATGAACAGATGCCTCACTTAAACAAGTACTACAAAAGCCAGATTTGACCGATCGAATGGTAGTGTGGTCGGTAGAACTATCAAAATATGCATTACAATTTGAACCAAAAAGGGCAATGAAAGCTCAAGCCCGGGCATATTTTGTGTCATAAATGACTCAATCATTGGAAAAGGATATAATGGAAACACATGCAGGGTTGCAATTGGCGAAGGAAATGGGGGCAAAGAAGATAAAAATTTTAAGTGACTCTCAGCTAATCACAAGCCAAGTGAAAGGAGATTACAATGCTAAGGATGAGATGATGATGAGGTACTTGAACATAGTCAAGAACTTAACTGCTCAGTTTAGCTACTTTGAAATGACATACACCCTAAGAGAGAACAACAAAAGAGCAGACATACTTTCTAAGCTAGCCAGTACATGAAAAATAGGGAACAACATGACAGTAATTCAAGAAACAAAGAAACATCCCAGCATAAAGGAGGAGATAATGATAATTGATAAAGCTGAAGCAACATGATGACGCCCATAATCAAATACCTTGATTCTGAGAAATTACATGATGTTGCAACGTCATTTTCGGGAGCGCAACGACGTGAGGCAGCAAAAAGAATAAGTGTAAAAGGTGTAAGAGTGTAGGTTTTGGAAAGTTTTTTAATTAAAAAATAATTGAAGAAAACTAATGGAGTCGCCACCAATCGATTTAAGGCATGATTGGATGCCTATATATATAAAAAAAATAATAAATAATAAAAAAAAAGAGTTTGGTCTACGTTATCAGAGTTGGGTAAGAGAGTTGGTTACATGTAGGGAAGGTGTTAGCACCCTACGACGCCCGTTCTAGCGAACGGTTACCAATTTAATTTTATGTCATCTAAAATTGTTGAATGAAATTGGTCATTAAATTAGATTAATGTGTTATTAAGCCCTGCTAGTACCTTTGGCAAAACCTAAGAAGATGCCTCAAGACTATTGGGTAGAAACAGTGATTGTCATTACAATCATTTCCCAATTTATTCTGTTATAAGCGATTTTTAGCAATTTTACTAACCAAGTGATAACTAAATACACAAAATGCAATTTATTATGTGTTCAAGAAATGAGTTTGAGATTTGTGGCAAAAGATTTTTATCAAAGATCTTTCTTTAAGTCCACCATCACATCTGAAAAGACTAAAGTAACACTTCTCACCTCCAGAATGTCAAGGAATCGTCGTCATCACGATTATCCTTAACTATTCCCTCGTCGGTAATCTTATTCCAACGTGAATAGAAATAATGATAAAATTATATACAATGCAATGTAAAACGTTAAAATGTAGTAATTAAAATAATCAACCAATATTGGGATTTTCATTAGCCACTCCAGTACCTCTTTTCAAGTTGCAAGAGGCATGGTAGGGTGGGTGGCCAGACTGGTGAACAACATTTCACAGAAGGCCGGATTGCTGCCTTGCGTGTTGCCTCAAATAGCAATTCTTTTTTTTTTTTTATTCTTAATAAATAATAATTTTTCTTTTTTGTATTTTTGTATTCTTTTTAAGTTATTATTATTGTAAGTATTTCAACATTTTGTTTATTTATTTATTTTTTATAAGTTGACCAGGACAAAATTGGGTATCAACACCCGAGAGTAAAAATGAGGTGAGAAACTTAACAAGAATGGTGAACAAATATTGTTTAGAGGCGGGGCGGCTGTACAAAAAAGGACTCTTTGTGCCCATGCTGAAATGCTTATATAAGGAAGAAGCAGAGTATGTGTTGTGGGAGATATGTAAAGGAATATGTGGGAGTCACATAGGAGCAAGGACACTTGCCAAAAAAGTTCTCCGTGTAAGATATTACTGGCCAACCGTAGGCATAGATTCCAGTAACTTCATGCATAAGTGTGACAAATGCCAACGATACTCTCCCAAACACATAGCTCCCCCAACAAAATTGCATCTTTCAGAAGCCACATGGCCCTTCGCCAGATGGGGAATAGACTTGTTCGAACCGTTCCCAATAGTTACTGGTCAAAAGAAATATCTGATAGTCGCTATAGACTATTTCACTAAGTGGATTGAAGCAAAACCGTTGGCAACAATTACCGCAAAACAAGCTGAAAATTTCTATGGCAGGCTATTGTTCGCAGGTTTAAAACCAAAGTTTTAAAGTCTTGCTTTTGATAAGAATTCCTTGAATTTTAACATATCTTATTTCAAGTTTGGAATATCGTTCTCAATAATTGCTGACAATGGAACCCAATTTACAGACAAGAACTTTAAAGTTATGTGCAATAACCTGCACATCAAAGTTCATTATACCTCAAGAAAACACCCACAGACCAATGGCCAGGCAGAAGCAGCAAATCGGACAATACTCCAAGGATAGAAGAAGAGACTGGAGAAGGCAAAAAAATACTATATCGATGAACTAAGTCATGCTCTTTGGGCTTACTGAACCACCCCTTAGTCTGCCACGAGAGAGTCCCCATACAAGCTCATGTACAGTGAAGAAGCAATGATCCTAGTAGAAGTTGGTGAGCCAAGTTGCAAAAGGTAGCATTTTGAAGCTAACAATAACGACTCGAATATGCTAGTAGAATTAGACTTGCTGGAAGAAGAACGAGAAATAGCTTCAATCCAGATGGCAACACAAAAACGAGTAGCTAGATACTACAACTCTCGAGTNCAGTGAAGAAGCAATGATCTTAGTAGAAGTTGGTGAGCCAAGTTGCAAAAGGTAGCATTTTGAAGCTAACAATAACGACTCGAATATGCTAGTAGAATTAGACTTGCTGGAAGAAGAACGAGAAATAGCTTCAATCCAGATGGCAACACAAAAACGAGTAGCTAGATACTACAACTCTCGAGTAAGGGTGAGAGAATTCAAAGAAGGCGATCTGTCACTCTGACGTGCAGCAATAGGCCACAAAATAACGTCTGAAGGAAAGCTCGCACCAACATGGGAAGGACCCTACTAGGTCACAAAGGTGTTAGGAAAAAGGGCGTACAAGCTACAAACCCTAGATGGGAAAGAAATTTCAAGGGCATGGAACATGGTGAATCTACGAAAGTATTTCAGTTGGATTATGCATATAGTTTGATTTTGAAGTATGTTTATTATGACTTTTCACACACTTTGGTCATGAAATTTTCATGAATAAAACTATCCAGATTTTATGAAATATCTTCTTATACCAAGAATTAGCGAGGTTGAAAAACCATGACCGTCTAAAAGACGTAAAACCAATATACGGTAGCACTTTAAGCCCCGTAAAACTGAATGAAATAATGTCCATAGGACAATAAGCCAGAATGTTGTAAAGCCAAATGCCCCTACATTCCAAAACAAATAATGGCAATGTTGCAAAAACCGCCCATTGGAGGCTCGTTCGAGACAAACACAAGAAAAAGTTAACACCGTTCTACACATTGACCAAAAATCTATTGTATTAAAGTTGAAGGTTACAGCTCGTCCATAAGGGAGCTGGCTTGCCCATGAAGGGGAGCTAGCTCATAAAAAAGAAAAGAAAAAAAGAATGCCTAACATCCATTTCCTTTAGATAAGAGGTGACTAAGGACGTCACCCCACCCAGCATCCATCTCTTCTTCCTCGTCACAAAGCACCCCATCCCTTACTACCTTATACGGATTCAACTTGTCCTTGATAGTGTTTAAATCCCTAAACTGTAGCCGAACCTGTTCAAGGCAGTTACTAAAACCAAACATCATCCCTTCGGCATAAGTGTCCGTGTTGGCATTGTCCATAGTTACTTTCATCTCCTCTATCTCCTTCTACATGGTAGCCTTTACATCCTTTATCTCTTTCTCCTTTTTGGACATGTGCATCTGATACTTACCTAACCTTCCTCTCTCCTCAGCAAGGACAGTTCTGTATCCTCCAGTAATTTTTCCAACCTTTTTTTTTCTCACACTCCTAAGCAACCCTCGCCGCCTCCCACTTCCTCCTATTAGCTAGGGCCCCCTCAACAACCATTTGTAACTCTTACAGCTATTATCCACCTCAGCCAACTGCCGCTTAACAGACTAC
Source organism: Cercis canadensis (assembly GCA_003255065.1). Lineage (NCBI taxonomy): Eukaryota > Viridiplantae > Streptophyta > Magnoliopsida > Fabales > Fabaceae > Cercis > Cercis canadensis. The sequence continues at coordinate 88,898 of QAOA01007117.1, forward strand.
ACCTTAACAACCATCCTTTCAATGCTTTCCATGTTGGCATTGAACTCCCCATAAAGATGTTCTATGGCTGTGGCAGAACGCAACATATGCATTTGACACATATCGAAGGTTCTTCCTATCCATCTCAGTAGCCAAATAATCACCCATGGTTGAAGAGATATCCACCCCTCGATTCCACATGCTAAAAAATGGACCAATAACCCCCATAACGAGGGCGTGAAAATCACTAAATGGAAAGTTTTGAATATATCGTTCATCTTCACCATATCCTTGAAAAGGAATACATAGAAAAATGGGATGATCAACAACTTGATGACACTTGTCCACGATGATAGAATCGCCAACGAGAATAAAAAGAGGAAGATCTACCACAGTCGAGACAACATGTTCGAGAATTGGTGACGCTGTCTTGGGAACCTTAGAAGAAGAAGAAAATCCATAGGCCATACATGATGGAATACCGCCACCACAACACAACTAGCCATTCCTTCTAAATGGAGGACTTTCGGCAACAATCTTTCCTTTCTCACTAGAACCTTCTCCTTGTTCACTTTTCCTCTGAAGGATTTTCCATATGTTAACCCGAGGTATCTCTCTACCTAGAAAAATAAAAATAGATGAGTCAATAGACATAGAATAACCATTAAACTGGCTAGCTTGCCTATGAATGGGAGGTCACCCATAAAAAATAAAAATAAAAAAAGCAAGTGCTAGCTCGTCTATGAAGGGGAGATAACGCAAAAACAAAAAAACTACCTAAGATATCTGATACTTTTAGTAGAGAAGAGATAAAGTGAGAGAAGACACAAATAGTACGTTGCACTATGACACTACAATCTGATATACCCCCAAGAGTTGTGATGAAGTTAAGAATGAGTAACTCTTACAAAATGAAGGATAGACACTTGAAAGGGAGTAAAGAGAAGACGAATGTCTGCATGCTTAATAACATAACTATACATGGTGAAAGTGATTCGACCACTAGCATGAGGAGCACATTGATAGGTGCCGAACCGTACAAAATTACAATACTAATTGCAACTAAATTGTAGTATAGGACGTAACCAGTGTCGTCTCCCAAGGATTCACCAAACCAACTAATCTACTAAGACTCAAGTATNCAAATAGTACGTTGCACTGTGACACTACAATCTGATAGCTCTGAAGCTGAATGAGTTTAGACCTTATCATACAAATTGAAGGAAAACAATAATTTACCGTTATCATTACAATAAAATATTGTAGTACCATCCTTACTCTTCACATGGATCCAAAAGAATAAATTTTTTCACCTCTTTGCAGAAGAAGCCAACAGTTGCAAAATTTTCCTTTCCCATACCACCCCTAAAGACACCCAACCACCGGCGTGGGAAGCTACCTTAAAAAAATTAAAAAAAAAAAGACCTTGTGCAAGCAACTAATCCCATGTGGTCATATAGCATCTCAAAGGCTTAGATATACCCCCAAGAGTTGGGATGAACTTAAGAATGAGTAACTCTTACAAAATGAAGGATAGACACTTGAAAGGGAGTAAAGAGAAGACGAATGTCTGCATGCTTAATAACATAACTATACATGGTGAAAGTGATTCGACCACTAGCATGAGGAGCACATTGACAGGTGCCGAACCGTACAAAATTACAATACTAATTGCAACTAAATTGTAGTATAGGATGTAACCAGTGTCGTCTCCCAAGGATTCACCAAACCAACTAATCTACTAAGACTCAAGTATAAACAGAAATAGGGGTTTTTGTGTTGAATGCAATATACTAAGAATTCAGAAAGCAGTAATAGGATTTAATCAAATAAGAGAAAACGTAATCAACTCAAGCAAGCAACCAAACCCTAATTCGTCATTGTTCACTAAAGATAACCTATGTCTGATTTAATTCTTGGTTAAATGTTACCTGGAACCCCTAACAGTAACACTTAGAATTCCTACTGATTACCAATTAGGATTCAATTAATCTTGGAACTAAGAATCTAGGAAACCGCTCTATATCACTAAGTCCAGATTAATTTAATAACCGAATTGTCAAAGTTAATCATATATTAAAAACCTTTAACATATGATCAGTAGTTTGATTACTGTGATGAATCTAATCAACCGATTTAAACTTATATAAAGCATGCATGCAATTAAAATACCATTCAATCACATGAAGATGAGAAGAAGAAGACAATCAAACTATGTTAAATCAAACCCGATTGAAGCATAGGAACTCTGGATTATTAAGTTTGGCTCCTCTTGAATTGATTACAAGAGAACCTAGACTTCCATGGACTTGGGCATCACGTTTCTTCCCATGCTCACTTTCTCATTACCCATCAGCTTCCTCTTGTGGGTACACAAATCCTTAAGAAACCTTGCATACTTGGGAATCTATTTGATGGCTTCCAGGAGATGTATATTGACTTCTACCTTCCTGAAAGTATCCATGATTTCTCTATCTAGCTCATGCTCAGCAATTTTCTTGGACTGTGTAACTTTGTTTGGAAAGGGGAGAGGAATGCTCGGGGTAGAGCTCTCTGCCTGGTCCTAAAGGTGGAATGGCTGTTGTTTTGGGATAGCTTTAGGGGCTACAGTGTCTAGATCCTTTTCTTGGATAGAATTGGAGACTGTGGAAGGCAGGCTAAGTTTTGGAACACTCACTTCCTTGCCACTACGCAGGGTTATGGCACTCACATTGCCTCTCAGATTGGTGACTGTTTGAGAAGGTAAACTACCGGAACCTTGAGACTTCAACTCACTAATGGTGGTTGCAAGTTGACCCATCTGAGTCTCCAAGCTCTGAATACTAGTCTTAGTCCTCTGTTGGAATTAGATGTTGTTGCTAGCCAACTGCTTCACTAAATCTTCCAAGCTCGGTTCTAGCTTGTTAGCTTGCTGCATAGGCTGCTTCATTGGTGCTTGGAACTGCTGGTTGGTTGAACTTGCATTGTATCTAGGCTGTTATGGCTGGTACGTTTGTTGCTGCTGGTAGGTTTGACCAGAATTGCCTCCATACCTCAAGTTTGGGTGATCTCTCTAGCCAAGGTTGTATGTAGAAGAGTGGGGGTCATATTTGGGCTGCTGGTAAGGTCTGCCAAGAAAGACACCAGCCACTACTTTAGTGTTATCCTAGAGGGTAGGACACTAATCCGTCGGATGACTAGCTAGGGCACAAATTCCATATAGCTTGGCAAGAGCTTGAACTGGTGTGTGACCCATTGCTAACTGTCTAACCAAAGAGGTCAGTTCTTCCAAATGGTTCTCCACCCTCTGTTGATCCACCATCTACACCTCATTCACTCCCCTAGCAGGAGTAACCATCCTTGTGCGAAATTGTTGTGCATTGGTTGCCATGTTTTTTATTAAGTCTCTTGCAGCCACAGAGGTCTTGTCCACTGATAACACATTATTTTATACTATTTGTTTCCCTTATATTTAGTCTTTTAGTGTGTGTTTATAGTGATTTTTATGGCTTTTAGACATGTTTTGTAGATTTGGACTTGTTGGTGCTTGTAGATTTTAATTGCTTAATTGTTAAATTCTGGCACTGCTTATGTTTTTCACCATATCTTTTGCTACAGATGTCCGATTGATGTGATTCCAGTTTCGTTGGAAAGCTGACAGAAAATTCCACATTTCATATAAAGAGCCCAGAAGCTGATTCTCGCGTCTGGAGAACTGAAATTCATGTGCAAGCAGTCTAGATTTTCTGCTCCGCCCAGACTCCGCCCAGCATTGACTGATTCCTTTCCTTAGGGCTGCCTATTGGACCAGAGCATGTTTATTTGGGCCAACATCTGCTTTTTGGGCCAGCACACATGACACTAGGGCTTGATCATGTTTTTACCATTAATAATTTAGGAAACTAGGTTTATTTTGTAATTAGGAAACCNAGGTCAGTTCCTCCAAACGGTTCTCCACCCTCTGTTGATCCACCATCTACACCTCATTCACTCCCCTAGCAGGACTAACCATCCTTGTGCGAAATTGTTGTGCATTGGTTGCCATGTTTTTTATTAAGTCTCTTGCAGCCACAGAGGTCTTGTCCACCAAGGCACCGCCAGAAGCAGCATCCACATAGCTCCTATCCATAGGAAGAAAACCTTCGTAGAAGTACTGGATGAGTAACTGGTTACTGATTTGGTGATGAGGACAGCTCCCACACAATTTCGCAAATCTCTCCCAGTATTCATGTAATGTTTCTCCACTATGTTGCCTTGTGCCACATATCTCTTTCCAGATGGTAGCAGCTCTTGAGGCCGGGAAGAATCTTTCAAGAAAGCACCTCTTCAAATCATTCCAGCATGTGATGATGGATGACTGCAAGTATAGCCAATCATTTGCTGCTCCATCTAATGAAAAGGGAAAAGCCCTCAGTTTGATGTGCTCATTTTCAATTGACTAAGGCTTCATGGTAGAACACATTATGTAAATTCCTTCAAATGCTTGTGAGGATCTTCACCTGCAAGTCCATGAAACTTTGGGAGCAAGTGTATTAATCTAGATTTTAATTCAAAATTGGCATCAGGATACTGAATACACAAAGGCTGGTAATTATCATCAGGGGCAGCCAATTCCTTAAGAGTCATAGCCCTAACATGAATGTCATTATTTCCAGCCCCATTATTAGCAGCAAGATCAACCTCATGATTAATGTCATTTGCAGTCATATTATGCTCTATATGATTAGGAGTTCTACGTGTCCTAGCAAGTGTATGCAAAGTTCTCTCTATTTCAAAATCACCTTCAAGTAGTTCAAAATGAGAGGACCGAGTCATACACCATGCGAATAAAATGACAAAAACACTCTAAAACACACTAGAACACACAGAAATAGAAAAACAGTGAAAGACAAGGGCAAAAACCAAAACACACCAAATGCACTAAACAAAGGCAAAAAGACACCAAAATAACACTAGTTGACCCATCTAAACATTTTTTTAAAAAATTCTACCATCACAGCATGAAAGCTTGATGAAAATGGAAGTCAAAAATCAAATAAAAGATCTTAAAAAAATTGAAAAGGTGGTCAAACTGATGGAATTCAGCTTAAAAATGAAGATCTCATGGCATAAGCTATGGCTATTGATTGTCAGATCATTTTCCTTCAACTGACCAACTTTCAGGTCAATCGGAGCACAAAAATTTGGCCAGAATAGTACACACGAAAACCACTAAATCAAACCGAAGCAAGGGAAAAACAAGCGGAAACTGGCACCAAGGCACCAAAATTCACACAATGGATTCCTAAAACATCAAAGGAAACAAAACAACAAGAAAAAACTATCACCACAATGCTCAGAAAGTATAAAAAAATTTGCCAAAAGGTGAACAAAGGCGGCAAAGGAAATAGAATAGCGGCAATGGAGGCTAAACAAGGGCAATAACAGCACAAAGTTCACCTCAGAATGCTTCTCACAGTGCAATTCCTTTGTCCACTAATTTGCAGCTCAATCCGAGTTGGTGAGAATAGAAAACAACACAAACACAGAAACATTAAACAGAGAAAGAAAACCTAAACAAATAAGGAAAACAAAATAGGAAAGCAAGTAGAACAGGAGGAGAATGAGGAATAACAATTACCAGAAACAAGATCAGTAAACAATCAAAATAGTAACAAAAGAGTTCTAAGAAGGTTAATTTGTTAGATAAAATCCCCAGCAACGGCGCCAAAATTTTGACGGGTGCCGAACCGTATAAAATTACAATACTAATTGCAACTAAATTGTAGTATAGGATGCAACCAGTGTCGTCTCCCAAAGATTTACTAGAAAAACTAATCTACTAAGACTCGAGTATAAATAGAAATAGGGGGTTTTGTGTTAAAAGCAATATACTAAGAATTCAGAAAGCAGTAATAGGATTTAATCAAATAAGAGAAAACATAATCAACTCAAGCAGAAAACCAAACCCTAATCCGTCCTTGTTCACTAAAGATAACCTATGTCTAATTTAATTCTTGGATAATGTTAGTTGGAACCCCTAACAACAACACTTAAAATTCCTACTGATTACCAATCAGGATTCAATTAATCTTGGAACTAAGAATCTAGGCAACCACTCTATATCACTAAGTCCAGATTAATTTAATAATCGAATTGTCTAAGTTAACCATATATTAAAAACCTTTAACATATGATATCACCAGTTTGATTACTGTGATGAATCTAATCAACCGATTTAAATTCATATAAAGTATGCATGCAATTAAAATACCATTCAATCACATCAAGATAAGAAGAAGAAGACAATCAAACTATATTAAATCAAACCCGGTTGAAGCACAGGAACTATGGATTATTAAGTTTGGCTCCTCTTGAATTGATTACAAAAGAACTTAGCCTTCCATGGAAGACTTAAACACAAAGCAAAGGTGGAAAACGAACTTAGGAACAAGAGGTAGTAGCAGCAGCTTCTGATGACAAGGTGGTAATGTATCTTTTTATTCTCAACAACTTAAGAATAAATACTAGCAGGCTGCCTCCTCTAGGTTTTCTAATGGTTTCCTAATTACAAAATAAACCTAGTTTCCTAAAACTTTAATGGTAAAAACCTGATCAAGCCCTAGTGTCATGTGTGCTGGCCCAATAAGCAGATGTTGGCCCAAATAAGCATGCTCTAGTCCAATAGGCAGACCTAAGGAAAGGAATCAGTCAATTATGGGCGGATGCAGAAAATCTGGACTGCTTGCACGCGAATTTCAGTTGTCCAGAAGGGAGAATCAGCTTCTGGGATCTTCATATGAAATGTATAATTTTCTGTCAGCTTTCCAACAAAACTGGAATCGCATCAATCTGACATCTGCAGCTCAAGATATAGTGAAAAATGTAAGCAGTGCCAGAATTCAACAGTTATGCAATTAAAATCTATAAGCACCAACAAGTCCAAATCTACAAAACATGTCTAAGGGCCATAAAAATCACTAGAAACACACACTAAAAGACTAAGTATAAGAGAAACAAATAGTATAAAATAACGTCTCATCACACATACGGGATGGGTATTATCAACAAAATTTTTTACAGCCAATTCATTTTTATCGAACCAATCAAAGCCATCTAAATCCTCAATCACCGCATACAAATTTCTGTATGCCGAGCAGGTATAAAGAACCTCTTCACCCACCCACTCTCTTATATCACCTAAAGGACCAACCTAGTGGTTCACTTCATGTCCTTGAGCACTACTCTCTACAGGTTAAAATGAACCATATTGGTAAAGAGGAGAAAGAAAACCATCTACTTCAATTTTAAAACTTAAAGTTTTGAACTCATGAAGAGAAAGTATCCTACCTTGCCCATTAGAACTCATTTCCCTCCCTCCCTCGGCAGTCACAACCTCATTACCATCACTAATACTTGGACCTAAGAATGTCTCATTGAGCACCTCCTCACTCTAGGAACTCTCAATCTGGAAACTCTCATTATTTGAAGCCATAATCAAATGCACAGTAAAATATAGAAAAAAAAAAAAGAGCAAGAAAGCACTGGTACCTTAATATATAGGCAAAAGGAAGAAGATAGCAGTTGAAAATTTGGCCCGAAGAGAAGGAAAAGAAAAATAAGCAGAAGAGTTCTTCAACAAGGGAAAAAAGATATCTTTGAGAGTGGAAGATAAGTGCTACAATTGAAACACTACATATTTATAAACGAAACAAAAAATAATAAATAAATAAAAATAAAAAGTACATGACTTTTAACAGAGAATCTTTGTCATAAGTCATGGGAGTTTTGGCAAGTAATGAAAAAATCTCTGTCAAAGCAAGCAAATTTTTGACAAGAGAATCCCAAATGGACAAAAGGAAAGAATCTTTGCCCAGCAATTTCTGCATGAAATCTCTGCAAAATCTTTATCAAGAGCACGCAAATTTCAAATAAATATTCACGACAAGACAAAATATTAAGACATACCAAAAACAAATAGATTGAGCAGAACACAAAGGGCTAGCTCGCCCATGCACTGGGCATGGTCAAGCTCACCCAAGTACTATGCAAGCTCGCCCATGCACTAAATCTAGCTAGTCCGCCCATACTAAAAAGTTGCTGATAGGATTAAGTTGGTCAAGCTCACCCATGTGCTAGCTGTGGCATGCCTAGTGTGGCTCATCCATGCAATGGCACTTGCACGCAAGCTGGTCTGCCCAGCACTTTCTTTAATAACCCATGGGAGCAAGTTTCATGACTAGCAAGTGAATAACCAAAAGTGATATTTTTATATTGTGAATTATTCCTCAATGTGTGGAATGGTCAACCTTTTATAATTTGTTACTTTTTGAGATGCTATTTGGAGGTGTAACATAGCATGGTAAGTTGACGTGATGGGTGCTTGAAATAGAAAAGAAAGACCATTAATGGAAGTATTTTGTTGTGGGCCATGGCAACACATGGGGTGAATGAGTTTCTTTTTTTACTTGAGCTCTTTGTAGTATTGAAGTTCATATGAAGTTCAGATGACAATAACTGAAGTTCGCCCATTTTAAACAAGTTAAAAGGGAGATACTATTATAATAATATAGTATTTAAAATATTGAAAGTAATGTATTGAGCTTTTTTACTTTTACATTCTTCAAACTTAAAAACTCGGGAGAAAGTGATGAGGACTGGCCCAAAAGGACGGATCAGACCTAAGCTTATGACCCTGTATAGCAGAGACAAGGTGTCTCATCCTCAGTAAGGACAAGGCACCACCAACTCAGCCCCACAACTATTATAAATACACGGATATTGTAGTCTAAAAGGTAACTCGTTGGTCATAACTATACCTAGACTAGATTATCTATGTTATCACCCTTACTAACTTAAGCATCAAAGAGTTATCCTCAACCCATTGTCGAGTTTGACTTCTTGCAGGTACATCTAGTTCGGACATTTCTGGCATCAACATATAGGCTATAAAATACTTGGGTATTTAACATCCCTAATTTAAGTATGACAACTGGATGTTATCTTATATTCTTAAGAGTGTGTAATACACATGTCTAGTCGAACTTAGTCAACTTTCAAATTGCTTTTGTTATATGCCTCTGATTGATTAATGATGTGAGATTCTAAAGTTGTTTTAGGAGTTCAAGATACTAGACTTTGGCTAGTGTTGCATATCTTGCTAGGATCTCGGATATCAATGTAGTAATTAGATATCAGTGTACCAACGATTGCTATCTAAATCAAGTATCTAGGTTACTAGGGTATTGATTTTTGTAAAGTATCCAATTAAATCAATACTACAATCACTCTAGGAAAGTGTACCTATCATTTTGCAGAATAGCTCAATTGAGTACGGATATCGTTCCCATGAGGACTATAGCTATTATTATTAATCCTTTTTCTATTATCTAATCTCAAATTTATGGCTAAATTAATAAACTACTTAATTAAGTTAATAGGAACAAGACAAGAAAACAATAGCAATGAACTCTAAAGGTTTATCAATTCGATAGACAGACCTAGACAAGAATCCCCCTAGAATCTAGCTTTGCACTTTCGACTTTAACTCAATGATCACCAATTCTTTACTTAGACTGATGGAAATTCCTGAATTATGTCTTATTCTTTCTCAAGCAATATTACAATTATTCTTAGGTTGAATGATTGAAATCTCTTCCTAATCAACACCCCTAGGAATGCATTAGTTTACGTTATGTGAATTCCCTGTATTAAGTTAACCCTAACCGGAAGACTTATGTGATCCTATCTCTAGGATCCATGCAAATCCTATTGTCTTAAGTGATCTTGTTCAATTTATGATTTCTCAATCTATAAGCTGAAATCTGATATTGAATTAATGGCATGCTTTATTAATTCAATAGCAAGTAATGATCATAGACAATTCTAAGAAAGGAAAGATGTAATTCTTTATTGAATTAAAGGAAGAAGAGTACAAACTCGACTCTAGGGTTCATCCTATCTAGACCTTTGCAATTTAGCTCATAATGATAATAAAAGCTGCAATAAAAGAATACATAGAAGAAGGGACATAATAAGAAAAACTCATTCTCATGAATTCCTTCAAAGGTTCAGTCCTCTATCTTGTTCCTCTTCAAACCTTCAAAGTCTGATTGCCTTCATTGTTTCTGTTGTCAAAAGTCTCTCCCTTCCTTCCCCTTTAAGGTTCATATATATAGCGTACTAAACCCTCGGGTTTAGCCTTCAATAGCTCGAACACGGGCTATGTTCACTTATGGACTGGGCGTGTCACTTAAGTAAGAACTCTGGACTTCAAACATGAGCTCAGACACGATCGTGTCTCTTCAGTCTTCAGGGCGTATTCATCTGAACATGGCCCGTGCTTCTCTGGTTATGGGTGTGTTCTCTTCAGGGTGGTCTCGGGTGACTAACACGACCTCCAACACGGGCGTGTGCTTTAACAACCATGGTCATGTCTTCAACAAGCTGAGCAGGTACCTCTGGAGCCTTGACACGGGCACACACATGGTCATGTTCACGGTCATGTCCCTTGTATGAACTTCAGACTTCACTGCTTTCTCTACACTTTGCTCCAGAAATTCCCCAAAATCCTGCCTTTTGCTTGACCAACAAGAAAAACACTTGTTAATACAAATACAGGGATTAAGTACCATGTTTAAGCAAATTCACTCAAATGTAGGTGAGAATGCATAAACAAAGCATGAAACTAATAGCCAAAATAAGCAAATATCAGGTATCTAAGATTTCTTAGTAAAGATGCCATATACGGAACACCCTAGGAAGTCCCTTAAGGCACATCTCAATGGTTGAATACTTAGTACTTAATTATAAGAGTATCATGTTCAAATTTCATTGGGAGCAAATGGGTGGGATTTTGATAGGCGATAAGCTACACCTCATTGTGTAGCCTCTAATTGACCAAAAAAGAAAAATACCTTCTTAAGAATATGACACTCTCAAATGAGATGCTTTGAACTTTAGGAATTTAAAGTTAGATAAACATGAGTATCAAACATTCTTAGAAGTATAAGATAATTCCAATTATTTTATTAAATATGGGAATTTTGAATACACATGTACCAAAAATTACCAGAGAATCACATAAGTTGTACTAAATACTTACCAAGCTTCATTCTCATATATCAAATGGTATTGCTTGTAGAATCACTGCTCTCCTTTGGCAACTTTGCTAAAACTAAAACAAACTATTAAATTATTTAGTCAATTTCCACTAATGGATAACGCTCTCCGAATTATGGTCAATCAATGTGTTATTGCTTGCTTGATTGTTGACCAAATTAGTAACTAAAACTTTAAAGTGTTTATTTGCTTCCTGACCCGACACATACAATCTTTTCCATTATAAAATCACATTTCAAGCCAATTTGAGTGTCCTCTCTTTCTTACCTCTAACACTTCCCTCCACAATGGTTTTTACAGACCAACATGCCTATGTCCAAGCTTAAATTTCAGCATATACCCCAAAAGAGAAGGAGAAAATGGCTCACATGACTCACACAAGATAGGTAGGTTCCACCTACACATGTACAAATCATGTAAGAGGCTTACTTGTTGATTGGGAGTGTTGTTTGTGTCACATTTGCACACTGTTAGCCACATCAACAATACACAAATAGTGTTATGATAGATGATGTAAAGACTTGACTACATAAAATTAAAAATGTAAGGACCTATCCCAATGTACCAGATGGAGAGCCACGACATGGATGACAGACTTGGAAAAAAGATTAGTTTTCAAAGGAAACTTAGAGTCGTCACCAATTGTATTAAGCAAATGGGGACCAATTGGAAAACCTCTTTTTTAATTGAGTAAAACCCTTTTTTGGTCCTTGTAAGATTGCTTCAGTGACACTTTAGTCCCTGAAAGATCATTATGTTCGCCATTTTAGTCCTCCACTAAGCTCTGTTAGTGGGACTTAACAGAAAATGCCACATGGCACGTTAAGTGCTGATGTGGCCTTTAGTTGATGATTTGGCAAGCAGACGTGGCAGTCTCTCTTCTCCTCCTCTCTCTCTTTCCTGTCTCTCTCAGTCTCTCTCTTCCCCTCTTTTCTCTTTCCCGTCTCTCTCATTTCTCTCTCTCTCTCTTCCCCTCCTCTCTCATCTCTCTCTTTCTCTTCCCCTCATGTTCCTGTGAGAGATCCCCACAAGTTAGAAAATTTTTATTCATGTTTCTTTGGTTAAATATTGACGTCCTTTCTCTTCGTGCATGATTGCTTAGAGAGCTAGAGCCATAGACTCAGTGAGAGAGGGAACGAAACCTCCGGTGATGTTTTTGGCTAATTGCTCATCACATGCACCCTCTAACACTGCTTGTAGTCAAATAACTTCGGGTACACATAACTCACTGAGTCATGCAACTCGAACTCGAACTCGGGGTATACATCTCTCCCCGCCCTTATTCTCATTCTCACTTGTCTCTACACTTTGCCACTGTTGTCTTCATCATCCTCTTCACCCTCACTTTTCATGCTATTTTTTCCTTCTTCCTCACCTACCCTCATGACGCAAATGTGTAAATGATCCTCACCTTCATCATCCTCTGTTGAAGTACTTGCATAGCATTTCTTGTTCTTTAACTCCCCTCTCCCCCCCTTTAACACAGATTCTTGATCAACTCTTCAGCATCTCCGTTTCACTTCTGGGGCCTACAGCTTCTTCTATATCTAACCACACTCATAAAAGTTTAAACTTTAAACTACTCTACTACAGGTTGTTGGTAGCGGCGGCGGCGGTCATGATGGTTATGCCAAAAGGTCAACCACAAGGTTAGTGAAAGCGCAAACAATTTACTTGTGGGTTCTTCTCCTCTACCACGCCTCTTCTGGGTATCACTTTGCTTGTGTTGCTTTCTTTGTTGGAGTAGCAGGGGCGAGTGTCAAGGGACTCTATGATGGAGTTGGAGCGGCCAAGGGAGGAAAAGAAGAACCACTGCGAGGAGAAGATGGCAGCAAAGTCTGGAGGCGGCGGCGGAGGTAGGTCCCAAGACTCGGAGTCGTCCGAGGAGGAGAAGAAGTCCTCGGTGGATTTGGAGGTTGAGTGAGAGGCAGTGATGACTTCGTAGAGGGAGTTGAAGATATATATGTTGGAAGAGGAAGGGGAAGGAGATGGAGATTGTGGTGAGGTTTGGTTATGGTGGTCTTCTTATTTTATGTGTGGAAGGGATAAGGTTATGGTGATGGTGGGGTATTTGAGCTTGAAGAAACAAAGATGCAGGTGCTTTGAGAAGAGGTGAGAGAGAGATATGAGAGAGAGAGAAAAAAAAAAGGAAAACGACACCGTATGTGTTAAAGGAAAAATGGATTTCAGTTGCCACGTCAGCTTGCCACCTCATTAACTAACGGCCACATTAGCACTTAACGTGCCACGTGATAATTTCTGTTAAGTTCTACTATCGGAGTTTAGCGGAGGACTAAAATGAAGGACAAAATGATCTTTCAGAGACTAAAGTGTCGATAAAAATCTTTCAAGGACTAAAGTGTCACCGAAACAATCTTTTAAGGACCAAAAAAGGGTTTTACTCTTTTTAATTTTAAAAATGGTCTGCAAACCAAAGATGATTCAAGAGTCAATTTGTGTGTGGGGAAGGTGTTGGCACCCAACAAAACTCGTCTAAAAGATGATTACTCGAAATTAATTGTGCGAACATAATATGACAAAAAATGTCTTTTATTCATCCCTCAAATAATAGACTACACAAGTAAATAAGAATACATACAACAAATTTAAACATGAAATGCATGCAACTTCCACTAAATCCTTCCACCCGTTCCTCGCATATTGCGCCCTCTGGAATGGTGTTTACCCTTACCTAGGAACGTTAGAGTGGGTCACCTAATATTCAGATGGATCGCCCTATCCCTCAATGATAAGAAAAGGGTCTGTGAATACTACATTGAATATAATTAAAACCCTAAATGAATGCAAACTCATGAGTTTACAGATTACAATATGAGAATTTAAATGGTTATATAAAACAAAATAAAAGTAAAGTAAAGGTCTTATCGTTTCCAACTCCGTTTTACTCGAGGATCAAGCGTTCTAGCTTGTCGTCACTTACAACCCAACTCATAAACATTATCGGCATCAATTATCAAATGAGCTCATAAGGCCAAAAAAAAAAAATTAATTAACAAAATGTGTAAGAAATTGTTCAAGCATGGACAACCAAAAGGATCTACTAACAAACAAAGCAACGTGACACATGAAAAGACCTCAAAACGATGCAAGACAAGGATGTAGAAAAAATTTTAACACAATTCTCAATCAACCTTCAAAAATATCTCAGGGACAGCAATAAAACAGAAGCAAAATAGTCCTATAATAATACCCAAAGTAGGAAAAATAATGTCTAAAAGAATCTCATAACAGAGCAGAAAATAGGGTCAACATTAGAAAAAACACTGGGAATGGATGCCAAAGAATGTTATTCTAAAATTTTCATATAAGAAAATGACATGTCTCACAGTTCTAACAAGATAGGAATCACCTAAAGTGGAGCTCTATAACTCAAATTAGACATAAAAAAACTAAATGCTGCTAGAGATGACTAACAACCTGATAGTGTCAAAAAATAACCAATTTTAAATGAAAACTAGGAATAGGGGAAAGAGAATTTGGTTTTAAAAATTTTACAAACAGGAGACACACGTCTCTTGGTTCTAAAAAATTAAGAATCACTCAAATCAGAGCTTTGTGGCTCTACCTAGAAAATCAAAACCGAGGGTTGCCAAAGAAGATTGACAGACCCAAAATAGCAGAAAAATAATCAAATTCAAACAAAAAATGAGAGCAGGGGAAAGCGAATCTGGCCATGAAATTTTTATACATAATAAAAACATACTTCTGGGTTCTAACAAAACAAGAATCACTCAAATTGGAGCTTTTTAGCTCCATCTAGAAAATAAAAACCAAGGGTTGCTAGAGAAAACTAACAACCCCAAAATAGCAAAAAAAAAAAGTCAACTTCAAATAGACACTGGGAACAGGAGAAAGAGAATTTGGCTATGAAAATTTTACACACAGGAGGCACACGTCTCCTGGTCCTAACAAATAGAGAATCACTAAACTTAGAGCTCTGTAGCTCCATCTAGAAAGAAAAAATCGAGGATTGCCAAAGAAGACTGACAGACCTGAAAATGCACAATTCACAACCAAACCAAGTATTATCAATTAAGGAAACAACTCAAAGTCCCAAAATCAAAATTATTTCTATATCAACATCAAAAGTTAAACTTAAATTTAGGAATCCAACACCATGAGTACTATAGAACTATAAGAATTAATCTCAAATTCCATCAAATTATATTATGATTCAGAAATTCAACATATTCATTCATACATAACAACAAATACACAAATTATCCACATTGAATCTAAATGCCAATAGTAAAAGATGGGAGAATAGGGTAGAGATTACCCTTGCAGAATGAATTTGATGGAAANTGGTTCTAACAAATAAAGAATCATTAAACTTAGAGCTCTGTAGCTCCATCTAGAAAGAAAAAATCGAGGATTGCCAAAGAAGACTGATAGACCTAAAAATGCACAATTCACAACCAAACCAAGTATTATCAATTAAGGAAACAACTCAAAGTCCCAAAATCAAAATTATTTCTATATCAACATCAAAAGTTAAACTTAAATTTAGGAATCCAACACCATGAGTACTATAGAACTATAAGAATTAATCTCAAATTCCATCAAACTATATTATGATTCAGAAATTCAACATATTCATTCATACATAACAACAAATATACAAATTATCCACATTGAATCTAAATGCCAACAGTAAAAGATGGGAGAATAGGGTAGAGATTACCCTTGCAGAATGAATTTGATGGAAATTCAGACCTTCTTGTCTCTTTGGTTCTGTTTTTTTTTTCCCAAGTTTCTTATTTTCTCACTTTCTTTATCCTTTTTCTCTTTTTCTCCTTTTTAGCTCTCTCTTTGCTCTCTCTCTATTTTTCTCTTCTTCTTCTTTTTCTTGTTTTCTCCTTTTCAGCTCTCTCTCTATTTCGCTCTTCTTCTTGCTCTTTCTTTGCTGATTTCCTTTTTGCTTTAATTTGTTTTCTTTTTATTTAATTATTTATTTAATAGAGATAAGGTACACTAACTTAGACTACTAAAAAACATTCTTTGTTCCCTTATTAGTCCTCCTATATCTAGTAATGCAAGAAAAAATTTCAAAAAAATTTCTTAATTTTTCTATTTTTATTATTCATTTGCAAAAATTTAAAACACTAAAAAGGAATGGACCAAGCGGGCTAAATGAGATAATTGGGTTGGACTAAAAAAAAATTGTAGTAGGCCAAGGTAGTAAGAATATGATTTATTTTATTATAAAAACGCAAAAAAAATATAAAAAGAAATAAACTAAAAATTAAGAGCTTACATGTTTGCTAATTTTTTTTTTTTGGCATAATTTTGAAACATTCAAAAGATACAATACCTCAAATTTTCAAAAGTGTAATGTCTTAAATTTTACTTTTTTTTTTTTTCCCCTTTTTGCTTTATGTCATGAAAAGCATCCGAACAAAATGTAGTGTCTACAGGACCCAACTAGACAACAAAAAATTATACGAACTCAATTAAAAATTAGCCCAAACCATATTGTTTGCCGCACCAATCAATGCATTGACTTCATGCCAAACTTGGCTTTCGCTCTTCCACAACGGGTAGCATATGCATAGAAATCCTTCTGAGGGCATCAAGTCAAATGCTTTGATTCAAGCTGACAAGATGTAGAAACCTTTCGTTATATGTTCAGTCTTTTCTATTCCGATCCTTTGTATAGTATGAAGGATAAGTCCATGTTTAGGAAACACGATCTCAACTTTAAGGAACTTTCTCACTTACCTCCCTAACGTGACAACGTTAATCATTATTAATATAGAAGAATTTAATCTTTGTTGTTTATTTTTTAATGACAGATTAAATGCTTCCATATCAACAATTATTAATGATATTATGTCAAGAAAATATTTCATACCTCCCTAGTATGTTACAACCACCCCCAACTTTAAATAAGTAAAAGAAAAAATTTAACGTGATGTATTTTTCCTTACATATCTCACTTGATGAGACTTAATTGAAGTTTCAACCTAATTCCCTTCCTCCTTAACCCAAACATTCGGATTGTTTTCTGTTGCTGACCCAGTTTATGTCCCATGTTGACATTGTATCGAGAAAAGTCGTATAAAATATTATAACTGAACTTCCAGCTCTAATTGCAAGGCTTTATTCTGTAGACTAATGCTATTTAGCCGAAAAAAACAAAACTGACAAATTTTACCCCATTCAAAAGTAGTTATTGGATGAAACAAACTGAAATGAGTATCATAATGAGACCAGCAAACTTGTACATTTTAATGACCTAAAAACAAAAAAAGCAAGAAAGAAGTCTATACAATTCAATAAAAAAAGAATTGAAGTCTCTGGCCCTCAATCACCCACAGTCAAAGGCAAAAGAAACAACCAGCAGACAGAAACTCAACTACATTCTCCGAATTTTCAGAGCCAACTCTTCATGGAAAATGTCCAGGGTTTTGGACTTCACCATGCCCCTTGTACACTACAATAGGTCATTCTAACTTTCCTCTGGCTGTTATCTAGAGAAAAGTTCAAACATCAAGCTTTAGTGATACTTGCAAGGCTAAAATAGTGGATTGCACATTTCAGCTTCTTATGTAAAACTGCAGAAACACAAATTGACAACAGAATATGAAAGACGACCTTCCGCTTTTTAATTTTATCTTAGGAAAATTGGGGAATTGGAGTGGCACAACAAGAACTGCTCCAGTGATTTGCTACAAAACTGAACTATTTCAAATACCAATGCTAATGACCATATTCAGTAGGTAGTGGAGCCAGTTCAACTTAAAAAAAAAAAAAAAAAAATTATATACCTTCAACTATGCACCCACAAGGGATCCAGAGAGAAAGGTTTCTCATTTCTTTTGCCAGAAGCAGCAGTTATAGGTGGAGGTGCATGCACAGTAATTGGAAGAACCCATTCAGACTTTTCTCTTCCCTCAATCAGAAGAGGATGGTCATACCTGAGGATCAGAAACCATGTAGGATTAAATATAATAAATAGCAACTCAAAACTAAAGGCTAGAACTTAAAATTGTAAGTTGTTACAACTTCCTTGAAACTAAGAACTCTACTAAACCGTTTTGAGTTGAAAAGAAGGGAATTAATGGATGATATATGGCTACATATTATGGGGTTTATAATCATAAACATAGGCTAAATCAGCAATGAATAGGAAGAGCTAGTCTTCCTCCATTCCCTAAAAAAATCTATTAACCAAATATGAGAAACGAGGGGTAGGATTGCCTTAGTACGTGGACATTATATAGAAAGGCAAACAATGGACCTTGACAGACAAGTGCATGTCATAGATAGTGTTCCAAAATAAAAAAAGGTAAAAGGAACTGAATAAATAGGTGGATTATAGAACGAAAATTAGACATACAATGCAGCCAAAGCTTTGTGTAGAGATATGAATTGAAAGTAGAAAAGCAGAAAAGGAATGTAGGGTAAAATGTAAACAGTTAAAATTATACTTGGTCCAATCTATATGCTTTGGAGTGGTAAAAAATTCAAATCGGAGAACCCATTGCACAGATACATGAGGAGTGGAGAAGGACATGGGACCATCCATGGGGATGGAGAAAAGAAAACTTGTCTGCACCAAATCCGGCACAACCTCATAATGGTCACTCTGGACCTACAATCACAAACAAGAACAAAGATGTTAGAAGGAAACAATATCAAAATATCTACATGCATAAATATATTTACTAGTCAAGGCATGATTTAGTTTTTCCTCTTCAATTTTGCAGAAAAAGGTTTGGACATAGACAGACAACACCAGACATAGTATTCACATCATAATGCAGACACAGAGACTCCATATGAACAAGTCCATCCAAAAGTAAACAAAAAGAGAGGCCTTTAAAATTCTAGCTTTCTTCTCAATACAAAGGTCCCGCACAACCAAAAGCATAACAAATCTCTGCAGGCGATTTCAGATTTTGAAATTTTGTCTTAATAAAATCAACAAGGTCCTCAAGATTCTGGAGCAAAATAAAAGAAACAAGTGACTTCAGATTTTGAAACTTTGTCTTTCAGTTTATAAAATAAATTCTGAAATCTAAAGGATAAACACTTTATTAAATTGAGCCTAGTCCGCCCTACATCAGTCAATACCAAAATCAGAATCGAAGGCAAAATTACTGTTGATTGAACATAACCAAAGCCACCAAATACCTGCCTGCATTCACTAGAATTAGAAAGAAGCTTAATCAGTGACAGCTAAAACTAACAGCGGGTACCTTTGTAACTGTCGGGGAATTCCTCCTAGAAGGGTGGACAAATCGACGAGTAACAGTCTCCGAAGTTTCCAATGTTATCGAGATCTGCACAAACAAAAAAAATCAAATACAAATAAAGAAATTCAATTCCCTTCATGTACAGCATTAAAGTAAACAATTTGTTGGTAAAACTTTCCATAGCTAATAAATTAGCAGTCACCTCAAGGCATTTCCTAGCTCTGTCTTCATGAAAGAAAGTAAGAGTCCCACCTATCTGTAACAAGAAAATTGTTCAAGATTGGTGTCAGACTTTCTCCTTATGCAAAACAGGTACAAACGCTACCTGACTATCATTACCATATCACTGAAGTAATAAGTTGAGTCAGAATTTTTTGGGGAAAATTTAAGCAAAATTTGGTCATCCAATCTGATGTTATATGACCTTCCTCTAATGTAGCCTTCTGCTGCAGAAAATGTTTGCACACAATTAGCTTACTAGGAATCTACAAATAACTGGAAGCATCATGTACAATACTTATCAAAAGCATAAAAACTCTATTTAGAAGTGAAAAACAAAAAAATTCAGCAATTTACATGCTAGAGATTCAACAGCTCCAGCTTCTGGCAAAGATGATACACCTGCATCATCTTCTGCAGAAAAAGGCTTCCTCAACTTCTGTTGTGGTGATAATACATCTGTTTGCAAGAATGATTTCTTATTCAGCAAAGCAGGTGTTCTTACTCAAACACTAGCAAAAGATGATTCTCATCAATCAGAGAAAACTAAACCAAGATAGTTTCATACTGTGTTTACCAACTAACCATTTCTAACAAACCAAAAAGAATTAGAAGTCTCACACATAGACTAACTGGTAAATTTAGATGATATAACTCACCAGCACCGGATTCATATAACACCTCAGCCACAGACAGTCGAGGAAGTGCCATCTGTGAAGATAAACTCATTCGCTCACCTTCTAGAAGAGCATCCCTGGTCAAAGATCTTGCAGAAGAAGAACGCAATGATAGTGAACTTCCAAAGCCTCTGTGTAGATTTTCCTTCATGGGATTGTATGAGGAAACAGAGGAGATCTCATCCTTTGAGCTGTCATATCCTTCCTCAACACCAACAAACATATCATTTGCCCTAACCTGCGAGGACACAATTCTAAATTATATGAATGGAACAAGAACAAAGATATTACTTAGTTGCATGAAGTAAGCAAAACACATTTCATAAAAGATATATACCAAATTATTTCCTAACATGAAGCCAAAATGAGAGGACACATAATTCACAAAAAGAGAATGTTACGTAAATCAAGCAAGAAAATCAACAGATAAACAGATGCACACATAGATTTACGTGGTTCACCCAATTAGGGCTACGTCCACGGGCAGCGGCAAATCAAAGTTCACTATGGAATCAAGAATACAACACTCGGCTTCACCCTTTATATCTCATACTAAACCCTAGAAACAAAGGGTGAATTTATATCCTTTGTTTTACAGATAAAATCCCCAAAATACTAGGATTAGGATTCTAGTCAGACTAGGATTCCTCTATAAGACAGACTGGACAGACTAGAATTCTAAACAGACTAGGATTCAAGACATCCTTTACAGAGAATTCCAATGAAATGAAAAGACTAAGAGCGTACAGTGTTACTATGACTAAATTATCTCTAGGAGAGGGGAGGTAAACAAAATTGTTTCAAATGGAAAAAATAAAACCTAACACCTTCAACACACAAGTAACAACCAATATTTGAACAACTGATATAGAAAAGCTCTAACAACCCCAAAGCCAAAAAGCCAAAGAAATGAACTTATCCCAAAAATGTAGAATAAATAGAAAATTTTCATTGTTGAAAATCCTTGGGTTCCTGTCCTGCGAAACATGCCAAATTATGACATAAATTGCACACCTGCAAAGATTTCTCATTCCCAATGTTAGAATATTGATTGACTGTGAATATCGTATTTATTATAGCTTACATCTAGGCTTGTAACTAGGATGTGATTAGGCCCATGATTAGGCCTATGTTTATTGTTTAGTTAATATAAGTAATATCTGTGAGAAGCTAGTCTTACACACTTCTACCATTTCTCACATGGTATCAGAGCAATTTTAGTGAGAAAAATTTCTCCCTTCCAGCTATGCACTTTTCCAGCGGTGAATTTTCTCTCCCCTGCTGTGTGTTTTTTTACTTCAGCAGTGTTCTTATTACTAGAGTTTAGTGGCTGTGCTTCTTTCCAACCACCCTAGGATTCGAGTTCTCAAAATCCACCTCCACAATCAAAGCCAGAAGCCTCCGACCAGCGAAACCTAGGAACCGCATCGCCATCCGCCTCGGCATGCGCCCACACACGCCATCATTCTCTTAGCGAGTGACTCCCACGCGCCGACAGCTTCTTCCGCGCGTAGAGGAGCGTGGCTTCTCCGATCACAGTGAAACTTTCTAGATTCCTCCTCTGGCATATTTTCGACCAATTCCTGCCCTTATTTTGGTGTTATCATATCTGAACAACATCACATCAGTTCTATTCTCTTCCATTTTTAAAGGTTAGACTTTGTTTTTGGAACCAACAGATCCGAATGACTTCTTCAGACACTGATACCATGGCACGTCAACCATTCCACTCTCTCTTCTACTCCTACTATCTATGCTGAAAAATTAACTGGTTCTGGTAACTACATGACATGGTCTGTTTCTGTGGAGTTGCCTACTATCTATGCTGAAAAATTAACTGGTTCTGGTAACTACATGACATGGTCTATTTCTGTGGAGTTGTGGTTCTTAGGCTAGGGCCATGAGGAATACTTGGTAAAACAGACCATGTCAAGCCAAGCCCTTGCATTCTTTATCTTTAAATTGCATCCTTTTGAACCAGGGTGTTCATTTAATTTGATCTCTGTTAGCAAATTAACCCAGACCCTACCTTATTCTATTTACCTTTGTAGGTAATTCGGTTCTTGTGCAGGATCGGGACACTGGGAGGATGATTGGAGTAGGGCATGAGTCCCATGGGTTATACTACCTCACCACATCATCACCTCCTGTGACTCGTACTGCTGTTGATTTATTCAAACTTCTCCACCATCGTTTGGGACATCCCAGTTTCCAGAAACTCCAAAAGATGGTGCCTAGCCTTTCTCGTATCTCTACTTTAGAATGTGAGTTTTGTCAATTAGGAAAACATGCTCATAGTTTGTTTCCTAGTTGTGTCAATAAACAAGTTGAGTCTCCCTTTGCCTTAGTTCATTCTGATGTATGGGTCCTAGTCAAGTAAAATCAACTTTGGGCTTTCAGTACTTTGTAACCTTTGTCGATGATTTTTCTCGATGTACTTGGTTATTTCTAAAGAAAAATCATTCTGAACTATTCTCTATTTTTCAAACCTTTTGCTCAGAGATTAAAACTCAGTTTGGTATCACAATTCGCACCTTAAGAAGAGAGATAATGCACGTGAATATTTTTATGCTCCCTTTCAATCTTTTATGACTTATAAGGGTATTCTCCATCAATCCTCTTGTGCTCATACCTCTCAACAAAATGGGGTGGCTAAGCGGAAAAATAGACACCTGGTTGAGACTGTGTGTACTCCCCTCCTTTATAACAATCTTCTGCTGCATTTTTAGGGAGACGTAGTTATCACCTCTTGTTATTTGATTAATCGGATGCCATCCTCAATATTACAAAATCAGGTGCCTCATTCTCTTTTATTTCCCAACCAGCCACTCTACTCTCTTACTCTCCGTGTCTTTGGTTGTACGTGTTTTGTTCATGATCTTACTACTGGTAAAGATAAGTTACAAGCCAAATCTCTCAAATGTGTCTTTTTGGGTTATTCCCGCTTGCAAAAAGGTTATCGTTATTTCTCTCCTGCACTCAAATGTTATATAGTCTCCCATGATGTTACTTTCTTTGAGACAACCCCATTCTTCCCTTTTTCAAGACATTTTGATGTTCCAGAACGTTCTACTGTTGCTAATCTTTTTCTTATTTCTTTCACTAGTCCTGTTCCACAGATATTTTCTCTACTGACCCGGCCCCTCCTTTCCTCACCTACCATCGCCGACCTCGACCTGAACCTGTTGAGAGCCCTGTCACTGAGAGCCTTGCCAGTCCTACCACTAACCCAGTGGACTTACCTCTTGCTTCGGTTGCTTCTCTAGTTCCGATTTCTAACATAGATTGTTCCATTGTTGACCACAAATGTATTCGTTCTACTCGCAACCCTCACCCTATTTACAATTTTGTGAGCTATCACCGTTTGTGTCCACCATATTCTGCCTTTGTATCGTCTTTGTCTTTTGTTTCGATTCCTTAAAAAACAAGTGAAGCTCTTTCTGACCCAAGGTGATGTAAGGCAATGATTGATGAAATGGCTGCCTTAGACTCCAATAGCACTTGGGATTTGGTTCCACTCCCACGTGGTAAATCTACAGTTAGTTGTCGTTGGGTTTATACGGTCAAAGTTCACCCTAATCGCCAAATAGATCGTCTGAAGGCTCGACTAGTTGCAGAGGAATATACACAGATCTATGGCCTTGACTATGGCGATACCTTTTTCCCTGTTGCCAGGATGGATTCTACTCGCCTCTTTCTCTCTATGGCAACCACTTACCGCTGGCCCCCTTTATTAGCTATATATTAAAAACGTCTTTCTAAATGGCGAATTGCAGGAGGAAGTCTATATGGAGCAACCACCTAAGTTTGTTGCTCAGGGGGAGTCTAGATTAGTATGTTGACTTCGCCGATCTCTATGGACTTAAACAATCTCCACGGGCTTGATTTGGGAGATTTAGTGCAATTGTCTGAGCGTTTGGTATGATTCAAAGTGAGGCTGATCATTCAGTCTTTTATTGTTTTTCATCCCCTAACTGATGCATTTATTTTCAGACAAAGGATTTGAGCAAACTCAAGTATTTTCTTAGAATAGAAGTTGCTGAATCACAAAAGAATATTGCCATCTCACAACGAAAATATGCCTTGGACATTTTGAGTGAAACGGGCAGGTCAAATTGCAAACCTGTGGATACTCCAATGGATCCAAATGTCAAGCTCCTACCCGATCAGGGGGAGCCCTTATCAAATCCTAGCAGATACTGGAGACTTGTTGGAAAACTCAACTATCTCACAGTGACACAACTTGATATTGCCTTTCCGATGAGAGTAGTTAGTCAGTTTTTGAGTTCTCCATGTGACAATCATTGGGATGCAGTGATTCGTATTTTAAAATATATCAAGAAAGCACCGGGTAAAGATCTCTTGCATGAAGGTCGAGGACATACTCAGGTAGTTGGCTATTCAGATGCTAATTGGACAGAATGTTCATATGATAGACGCTCAACTACCAGATATTGTGTATTTCTTGGAGGCAATCCAGTGTCATGGAAGAGCAAGAAACAATTTGTTGTTGCTCGGTCCACCGCTGAGGCAGAATACCAAGCCATGGCTAAAGTAACTTGTGAGCTCATATTGTAGAATTTCTGTAATGACTTCCTTACCTTAATGGGTGAAGGAGCTGTGTATTAATAGGGATTTGATACAGCCAATCAATTTCTCAAAATTAGTAATAGACTAATCTAGGGGATTACAAATAATTACAGCTTAATCTAAGGGATTTACAGCTATCCTATTAAATGAGCTATTTATGGAAAGTCAAATATTCTCTTTGATTGTCAATCCTGTAGTCTTAGGGATTTCCAACACTCCCCCTCAAGCTGAGGCATAGATATTAATCATGCCCAACTTGCTTGTCAATGCATTAAACCAAGGCTTATGAAGGCTCTTGGTAAGTACATCTGCAACTTGTTTGGCCCTGATTATACCCCCTTTTTGTCACAAACTGGGTCAGCCTTTCGAACCATGCTCTAGGAGACTGTTTTAGCCCATAAAGGGCCCTTTTTAGTCTGCACACCTTTCCTTTCTACCCCTCAAAACCAGGTGGTATGTCCATGTAAACTTCTTCATTTAGCCTTCCATTGAGAAAAGCATTCTTCACGTCTAGTTGGTGGAGTGGCCAATCTGAATTTGCAGCCAAAGACAACAGAACTCTTATTGTGTTTAGTTTGGCCACAGGTGCAAATGTTTCTTGATAGTCTATCCCATAGGTCTGAGTGAAACCCTTAGCTACCAACCTTGCTTTGTACCTGTCTATGCTTCAATCACATTTGTATTTAATGGTGAACACCCATTTGCAGCCAACTGTTCTCTTTCCTGCAGGTAGATTCTTGAGCTCCCTTGTGCCATTTTTTTCAAGGGCATTCATCTCTTCTAAAACAGCTTTCTTCCATTCTGGTTTGGAAAGGGCCTCATTTATATTTTTAGGAATTTTTGTTTTGTACATGCTCTTACCCCTTTTCTAATGGAAATTGGGAAGTCTTCAAGGTTCTGCTGTGGCTCTGTATGGATCTCAGCTGGCTTTGCAGGGTTCTCAGTGCTACCGGAGCAGATATTCGGCTTAGATTCTTGGCCTTGCTGTTTGTCTAACTTATCTTCCTTTGAAGGAAGATTCCGTATTGAATAAACAAGCATTTTCAGTTGTTCAGTTTCTGGCATTTTCAGAGGTTCAGGTTCTGGTTGACTGTTTTTGTGAGGCACGGGATCTACACTTGGGCATGGGATAGGTAGAAGTGTAGGGCTAGATTGCAATGGGATAGGTAGAGGTGTAGGGCCAAATTGCAAGGGTGTAGGTCCAGATTCCAGTTCTGTCTATACAGGATCAATGGGAGGTATAGGTTCAGGTTCAAAATTAGTTTCCCTACACACAACTTCACCTATATTCTCCCCCTGAAGTTGAGTGGGGGGAAAGTAAGGATCGTTCTCAAAAAAAGTGACATCTTTGGACACAAATAGACGTTTGAGAGTGGGAGAATAGCATTTATATCCCTTTTGGGTGGGTGAGTACCTGACAAACACACACCTATGTGCCCTAGGATCAAGCTTAGACTGTCCGAGAAAATGAGAGTGAACAAAGGCCTTACACCCAAAAATTTTTGGTGTTAGGGATGAAAACCTATAGTAAGAAAAATTCTTTTGGAAAGCCGAGAGTGGTGTATGAAGGTTAAGGACTTTGGATGGCATTCGATTTATGAGGTAGGCTGCGGTTAAAACTGCTTCTCCCCATAGATAATTTGGTACATTCATGGTAAACATGAGGGACCTAGCTACTTCTAGGAGATGGCGGCTTTTTCTCTCAGAGACCCCCTTTTGTTGTGGACTATGGACACAAGAACTCTCATGAATTATAACATGGGATGTAAAAAAATTAAAATACTCTCTGCCATTATCAGTCCTTAAGGTTTGAATGTTGGTGTGGAACTGATTTTGAATCATAGAGTGGAAATTTTTGAATGTGTGAGTGGCTTCAGATTTTTCCTTTAGGAGATATATCCAGCATACCCTTGTGTGATCATCTATAAAGGTAATAAACCACCTAGCCCCCAAAATATTTTTCACCCGAGATGCTCCCCAAATATCACTATGAATGAGTGCAAATGGTCGAGAAGCAATGTAGAGTTTTGCAGCATAAGATACTCAGGTCTATTTGGCTAATTGACAAATCTCACAAGAAAAAGAACTAGGATTCTCATTAATAAATAAGTTTGGAAACAAACTTTTGAGATACAAGAAGTTGGGGTGACCTAGCCTACGATGCCACATCATAATTTGACTAGAATTAGAAACATTGGACACATTGACAGTGAGTGCTTGTTTATTCAAAGAGGCATGTTTGTTCCAAAAGTAGAGTACATTAGACACACTAGTACTGCCAATCATCTTCCCCGAGATCTGCTCCTGTATAACACAACAATTAGAGGTGAAGTTTACACGGCATTTAGTGTCCCTGGTCAGTTTGCTAATGGATATTAAATTGCAAGATAGGTTTGGGACATGGAGAACAGATTTGAGAACAAGGTTATCAATCAATTTAATTGTCCCGATACCAACAACAGGTGATTGAGTTACCTGTCATATGATCTGAGGCTCCTGAATCAAATATCCAAGGAGCTGATTGTTCAAGGTCAGAGATAGAAACAGAATGAGCAGTACCTTTAAGAGCTAAGGTGCACGTAGGAGATGATTGATGGCCAAGGAGCTGGTGAAGAACCTCCAACTGAGACTTTGTTAACTGAACATTAGTGTCTCGGGTATGTCCAGTCTTTTTGCAGTGGCTGCACACAGGTCTTTCTCCATATTTTTTCTGTTTGTTTTCATTGTCTGTCCGGAATTTAGACTCTGAATAACCCTTGGGTGGTGTTTGGTAGCATCTAAGTTTTGAAGATTCCTAGGAAAGTAGATAAAAGTAAAAGTTTCCCATGTTTGGTACAAGAATTAAAAATTTATTCTCAGGAATCAAGGATACCCGGGAATGCAAATTTACACATGAAGCTTAAAATTTTCATTCCCACCTTCATAGGTGGGAAAGTCATATTCCGGAGGGAATGGGCATATTTTGTATTGTAAAATTACTCAATTGCCCAATTTTGACTTGTAAAATTGAGTTGTAAGAAGAAGATTCACGCAAACCCTTCGCTTCTCCTTGTGTCGGCTGTGTTCTCCCTTCTGTAGCTGCATCTCCATTGATGATACTCAGATTCTCAGTGAGGTAAAAAGGCTTGAGTTTTTAGAGAGGGATTAGGGTTCGAAAATTTTGGAGGGAGACACACGTGACGATGCCAGCCATTGAGAAGGCTTCGCCTCTGGGAGTCAGAGCAGTCGAGGGAGTTATTCCTTCTGCTTCCATTGATGATACTACTGAGCAAGCCCTTGTTCAAGTCCTTCAATATGTGGCCTTGCAAGTTACCTCCTTTGTCAAAGACGACGACATTCTTGACAAAGGCTCCAATGGCACAGTGAATCAGTATCCTTTACGCTTATACGCCCAGGACTGCCCCTTTTATCTGCGAACTGGAAATTGTAAATTTGGGTTAAACTGCAAGTACAATCACCCAAAGTCACTCAGACGGATAACTAAGGTATAACATCAGCAATCTCTTTCGGTTCTTGTATTCTAAATTTGGAGAATTTTATTGATGCACTCTTCGTTTATTGATGAAGGTTGTTGAAGCCAAGGAGAGTAATAACGAAAAAGAACGGTGAGAGCAGATTGAATGCAAGGTTAGCACGCTTTCAAAGTTCCAATTTTTATTTGCTGCTGTTAGAATTAAATTGTGGGTTCTGGTAGTTTATGGATAAATTGGACTCTGCTGTGGATTGGAAGGGTAATTTTGATATATCCCAATTAAAACTAGTGACCATCCAAATGACATTGTAGCTAAAGCCTTTTGCGGGCATCTGATTTTAGAGTTAGCCGAGGGTACTTTTGGAAAAATTGATAGCATTCCTAGGTATATTTTCCTTGAACCAAACATGGAAATACAATTTTATTGGGAATACACCATAATATTCCCAAGAAAGTTAAGTAATAACCAAACATGGGAATATTATCTTTCCCAGTAATCTCATTCCTGGAAATTCTATTTCCAGGAAAGTAAGGATTCCCAGTAAAGAGGATTCTATATACCAAACACCACCTTGGTGTAAAGGGCAGAACTCTCCATTGGGCTAGTCTTAGGATCCTTGTTGTCTCCTAACATCACCCTTCTTCTATTTTCTTCACACCTAACCTCAGCAAATGCCTCTCCAATAGTGGGTAGAGGTCTCCTCCCCAAGATTCTGCCACGTACCTCATCCAAATCCTTATGCAAACCTGCTAGGAACTCATACAAGCGTTCCTTATCCAGGTGTGCCTTGAACTTGATGTGATCATCAACATCTCCTCAATCTGCTTCATAAAACAGATCCAACTCCTGCCACAATACCTTCAGAGAATTATAGTAGCTGGTGACGTCAAGATTGCCCTGCCAAGTGTCTTTGAGTTTAATCTTTATCTTAAAATCTTGGGAGGCATTCTCTAAATCAGAGTAATTTTCCTTGACAGCATCCCATATGGCCTTTGCTGTCTTGAAAAGAAGATAGGTTCTGCTGATGTGAGGCTCCATTGAGTTGATGAGCCATGACATCACAATGGAATTGTTGAGTTCCCACGTTGCATAAGTGGGATCATCAATCTTGGGCTTGCTGGCTTCTCCAGTAAGATAGCCCATTTTTCCTCGGCCTCTAATCACCATGAGAATAGATTGAGACCAGTGAAGGAAGTTTTTACCATCTAACTTGTGGTTGGTGATGATAAGGGAGGAACACTCACTCACCGATGGGTTGGCCATGGAGGATTCAACCCCAGAAGTTGTTTTTCCAGAATTATCCATGGTCATGGATTGTTGCTCTGATACATGTAGAATTTCTGTAATGGCTTCCTTACCTTAATGGATGAAGGAGCTGTGTATTAATAGGGATTTGATACAGCCAATCAATCCCTCAAAATTAGTAATAGACTAATCTAGGGGATTACAAATAATTACAGCTTAATCTAAGGGATTTACAGCTATGCTATTAAATGAGCTATTTATGGAAAGTCAAATATTCTCTTTGATTGTCAATCCCGTAGTCTTAGGGATTTCCAACATGGCTGAAACAGTTACTCCAGGAGTTAAAATTTATGAAGGTTCAGCAAATGAGATTAATATGTTATAACCAAGCAGATCTCCACATTGCCTCTAATCCAGTCTTCCATGAAAGGACCAAACATATAGAGATCGATTGTCATTTTATTGGAGAAAAGATACTTTCAAGGGATATCGCTACTGGTTTTGTTAGATCAAATAATCAGTTAGCATATATATTTACTAAGTCTCTCAGAGGTTTTCGGGTTAACTACATTTGTAACAAGCTTGGAACATACGATATGTATGCTCCAACTTGAGGGAGAGTGTTAGAATATTAGCATATTGATTGACTGTGAATATTGTATTTATTATAGCTTACATCTAGGCTTGTAACTAGGATGTGATTAGGCCCATGATTAAGCCTGTGTTTATGTACAGTTAATATAAATAATACTTGTGAGAAGAGAAGCTAGTCTCACACA
Organism: Cercis canadensis; assembly: GCA_003255065.1. Classification (NCBI taxonomy): domain Eukaryota; kingdom Viridiplantae; phylum Streptophyta; class Magnoliopsida; order Fabales; family Fabaceae; genus Cercis; species Cercis canadensis. The sequence continues at coordinate 119,161 of QAOA01007117.1, forward strand.
CTTCCACCATTTCTCACAAAGCACACCAACGCTGCTTGCTCAACAAACATTTAAAAGTTACATGAACAATTATATCTACTAAGGTTTAAGATATACATTTTTTTCTCTATTTCAGTTTTCTCTTTATAAGTTTGTAAAGATTGTTTAATGAATTTATTTTTATAAATGACAAGTGAACATTTAAATTTAAATTAAGTATAATTTTAAAAAGTATAGTTCACATCATATAAAACTAAAAAGTTCAACATATATAACTATAATTATATAGTTCAACGTAGTTTCAAACTTTCAATCCTACTTGAATCACAAACCCTTAACCTTCTTTCTTCTACAGTTCAGTGATGGTTCAGTTCCCAAAACACTGCCTCCAACAGATCATTAGTATTCTAAAAACCATAAAACATATAAATCCCTTAACCTTAAAGGAAACTTTGCTTTGCAATTCTGATTATTAAGAGGAGAAAATTACATTGCAGGACATGAACAAGAAATGAAAAAAAAAAAATGATAATTGGAAACAATTTCAGCTATCCAAACTGGATATTCTAGTATCTGACCTCAAAAACCAAAAAAATGAAAAAAAAAAAAAAATAAAGGAGATTAAGAAATGAAATGAAAGAGGGTCAATAGTTTTTCTATAGAAAATAATATTCAGAGATGCATCAACATCAGCTAAAATAAAGCCAAACTACATTTTTCCTTGCTAGTCACTTGTCATTTTCTCTGTTGTCCTTTTAGAGATAGCTTTTCTTTCTTCTTTTTTAAAGGATCTAACCAAATCCCCATCCAAATAGTGTATTAGTATTTTCACCAGATATTTTAGTGTGGAGAAAACATATCATGATTCAATACAACCAAAGGTCACCCTTCGAAACGATGGGTGGGACAGATGAATTCATGCTAAACCAACCCTTCGAAACTATGGATGGGACGGATGAATTCATGCTAAACCACAGGTAAGTTTAAATTACCCAATAAAGAAATATCACCAATAGCATACCCAATCAGCATCTCCATCCATCTCTTTCCAAAATATATCCATTTGGATAGTAGTCGAAGGAACAACATCTGAAAACACAGAAAAGACATGGATATATTACTTACTATACTTTAATGCAGAACAAAATACTAAAACCATGTAAGACTACATTAGAAAAATTGAAGTCTATAAAGCATAAAAGAACAAGACACTTATTATTGATATCTGCAGTCAATATGTGTAAGCTACGAGTAAAGAACAACATGACATCTAGCCTCTGTCAAAGTTTGTTTGCTATATTCTCTTTGAGTTATAAAAGTGTAATGTTAATTTTACTAAATGCTTCAAACTACAATTCTGTCATGGACAGAGAACAGTGTGATAGCAACTCAATACCAAAAAAGATCATAATTTTTCTATTGAATATTTTTATTTCTTTATTATTGAATTCATGCAACTCCCTAACAATTTTATCCAAACCCATTACCTAATGAAAAGATTATATCATGCCTCAATATCTGCAAAGGCAAACCAAATGAAATTAATGCACCAAATAATACCAGCTTTACTTTTTTCAATCAACAAACACAGTTCCACAGCATCAGATATAAAAACATTCATGGACCTTCTAACTAGCGTAAGTGTTTGAGATAGTTGGTCAGTGGTTCGATCCTTGCCATCCTCACTTCTCATAATAAAATTAAATTTCAGCACATGGCAAAGTGGGTCTGTGCTTTGCCCACAGGCTTGCACAAGGGCTTTCATGTATAGGAGCATGTTAGATATAAAAACATTTGTGTTCCTTCTTCTAATAGCTTAAGCTCTTGGGATAGTTAATTCCTTGTGACAAGCCTTTGCCAATTTCTGGGATCCTTGGGCTTGCCCCACTGCCTTCGAAATCTATTTTACTATTTATTATCGAGATTTTGACAAAAATAAGGGTAAAAAGGCAGGAAAAATGCAATATTTGTTGATGTTTGGTGTCTATAGCTGGAGCATAATGATAGAGCATTTAAAGAACGAATTCAGCTGTTATATCTTCTATAGGATAGACTTGGGTTCATGGCCTCCTTGTGGGATAAAGCTAACTGAAGATGTTGTTTTATATTCTGTCTCTAGCTGATTTTAGAGGATATCTTATCCTTTCACCTTGTATTTGCTCTCTTTTAATAAAATTTTATTCTATCAAAACAATTAAACTAACGAAAAGAAAAAGAAAGGATGAAATAAACATATAAATAGGGGTGTGCTCAAGATGGTTTAGGCGGGTTGATGGGAGATACATGGCCCAAACCAAGTATCTGGGGTCAGTTTAGTTTGGTTTGGGTTGAAAGGAAAAATTTCCTTCAATCCAAACTGACATGCATGGGGGTGGGTTGGTCGGTTTGAAATCCTTGCCCATTGTTTCCAAATTCTTGCTGCACTGCATCTTCTTCACAAGTGAATAAAATGACATAATGAGAGATAGAGATTAAGAAATTGAGAAGAAGAATATGAGGTAGAGAAGAAATGAATGAAATGGGAGGATGACAGAATGAGGAAACTAGCAAAACCCATCAAATTTCCACACAGGCAGAAACTAGCAGTTCATACCTCCATGGCAGATTTGCAGCAGTGAGAAAATATCACAAGCACAAGCAATGGGGAAGAGTGGCTGACAGGCTGAGAATGAGAGCGGGGCAGTGGAAGAAGAAAGCTGATAAACTGAGATGGAACACTGAAAGAGGGTCAGAGATTGAGAATACGAAAGGAGATCAAGAAGGGAAAGACCAATCCACATACTCCAGACGTAAGTATCTTATGTGCCCAGTGAAGTCACAAGAAAAGGGGGAAATTCAAAAAGCTTCTACAATCTTCCCAAAAGAATATTTCCCTTCGTGATATTTTTAAAGGAAAAATAGATCGCCATTATAGAGTCAGTCCAATTACTTTCCATGAACATATACAACACCCATTACTGAAGAATAGTGCTTACATCAATTCAAATCTTTTACATGATTTATGGTTCTAAACCTCAATTTAAGTTTTAGTCTATTGAGCTTTCTTTGATTTACCAGAAAAGCAAAAAAGTAATGCAGTAGAAGCCCTTTGAATGTTTCTATATGAAAAAAAGAAAAAAGAAAAAATACAATAACAGGAATCTACACGTTCATAAAATTATTTTTATCCATATCTAAAACTCAATAAGTAGACTTCTGTAGCATAAGTTAGAAACTAAAACAGGTTTGAAACAGAACTAAATGGAACTGAAAGAAAAGTTCACAATCAAACTCACCTTCTTCCATTGAAAAGCCACTGCTTTTCTGGTTTACCCATACTTGTAATGGAATACGAACTTCCTGCAAAGTTGCAAGTTTATTAAACTTGAAAATCTATAAATATATAAAAAAAACTGATATAAAAGTCTGCACGCATGGATTTACATATGCATGTCAGTTTATGGCATATAACATCTACATGATTGCATGAATTGTAACGCAAAAATTAAATGATGCAAATACATTTCTGCCCACATCAGAGATAGTTATTGGAAACCAACCAAATCAGTGACATCTTTTCCAGAATCTGTGCGAGACTGCCCATTTTCCAGTATTAGCCACCCTCCAGTCAATGCAGTTTTAGCATAGTACAAATAGCGAATGGTTGAACCCTTGTAAGATGGTGGTATAATGCTAGGCAGCAGTGTTCGCACCACATCTGAAAACAGCATTCACATAATCATTCTGCTTAAATAAAATAAGATAACCACTAAACTAGAACAAAAAGGATAAATCATGCAACTTCTAAAATTAATAGTTCATGATCGAGTTACCCCCTTCTCCAACTCTAACTCTTCAAGCCACAAGCTTCCACTAGGGCTCAATAGTTTAACATCCTTCCATAACTCTATAGGATGTGTCATCAAAAGTATTCTGTTGTCTCCCACCCTCTTGGATCCACTTTCCTTATTCAGTTAAATTTTTGTAAAGTTTCTTTGGTTTCAATGACAATAATCAGACTGCTCCTGCTAATATGATGAAGGGCATACCATCAACTCAGAAAAATGAATCTGTTGACTTCTAAAGTCCAGAGAGAAAGCCCAGAAAGTCAAAATATAAGGTGAGAATATTAGAGTACCACAAGCAACATGGAAATCTTTAGCTTTTCATTCTTTTCTTTTCCTTTACGTTTACCCTAAGCATTTTAATTTTGTCTTAAAGAAACTTTAAAAAAATGGGTGACTTAGAGCTGCCAATTATTAAAACATATTTCAAATGGATTATGGGAGTCAACTTGAGGAAAACAAGTTCCAAGGGTTTGCTTGATTATCGGAGTTAACTTGGATCTGTTTAGGAAATCTTGTGTTTGGATTGAGGGTTCCTGGGGTTGAAATATGTCAATAACTATTATTAGATGATGATAACCAGTTACGATGGATTTATGGCCCAAGAACAGAGAAGGGCTCGATAACCAAAGAATTGTTTAAGAGAAGGTGATGAACAGTGACTTAGGTGCATCTCACTTTTTACATTACAAATAGAAGATGAAAAACTTGTGGGATTTTCCAAATTATCAATTTTAGGGTCGATGGGGACTAGAAAGAGGAGTCAGCCTAGCTGAAAATGAAAAGAAACAGAATAAGAGAAAGAATAGGAAACTTTCTACGCTGACCTAGAAGAAATATATGGAATTGAACAATGAAAAAGAACCAATCTTATTTAAGTTTTGAGTAACCAATGCTCACAAACATTTTACATAGATCATTACATCACAGAAAAGAAAAAGAAGAAAAGTCCCACATGAACGAGATGGATAGACTTCCTGCAAAGAACTACTGCTCTGAAAAAATAACTTTTCAATCAATCATTTAGTAAGAATTCTTTGGCTGCAATTTCACTTTTCAATAACTGGTACTCTGTAACAATTTTTATGAACAAATAAATTCTGTAGGAAACAAAGAGTTTCCATTAGTTTAATCTCCTTACCTTAAAACAGTTTTAATGTTTATTTTTAACTTGTCCGACATCATGGAAACTTATTTCATAGTGTGTTCTCAAAGTAATTTCCTATTATGAGGGTTTCTTAACAACAGTTGTCAGAATGGTCCTCATATCGGCTCCAATTAAAACTAAGGAAAAGTAAAAATAAAATAAAATCCTAACCACATAGCCCAAGGCCAAACAGTCCCATTTATTGTATAACACCAGCAAAAACTAAGCAAGTCTTATGTTCATATATATTACTACCCTGACCACCCACCATACAAACTTACTCCTTACTCTAATAACTCCTCCAAATACCACGTTTTAGTTACTTTGCAACTTCAAAATTACTCTCTATGATTGTCAACCAAAAATAAAGATTAAATTTTTAACTCTAATACTGCATCAGTATCTGAAATCAAAGATCATACATTTTTCCACCAAATAACCCAGATAAAGCTTCTGCCCTATCTGCAATAAGCAGTTACTTACATCATGGATCTCACAGAATTTAAACTACATCAGTTTGGTAGGAAGATAACACCAGATTTGTTTCTATCCAATAATTATTAAATCAACTTCTTTATGAAAAAAAAAAAGGAAGAAATTAAAATTTTGACCACATTTATAAATTCAAGAAATTAAAAAGACTGTCACTAACCAACACTAACAATATTATCATCATTATGGGATAAGATTCTTCCTTACATGCCTGAAGAATAACAGATGGAACAGATTTTACAATCTCAGAAAAATGTATTGTACAGGATATCCACTGAACCACACCCAATAATGAGCAATAAAAGGAATATTTAAATTTGCAAGTTTCCACAAGCATCCTAATTTTATGGGGAGAAAATATAAGCGCAAACACAAAAACAATTCAACAGATAAGCACAATTTTATATAAAACTTCACATACATGATTTAGTAGTGCCAGCAGAAATAATGTGGTTTGAAACTATGATTGGTGTCGAGCAGTCCAAAAAAACATATTCACCTGAAAGAAAAATAACAACAACAATTAATAGATAATACTACACTAAAAACCACAAATTCCCTCTCGGTATTAAAAACTCAAGAAAACAACAACAACCCAGATGACAATGAAAATATAATACTACAGTAAAACCATAAATTTCCTCATGGTAATATAAATTCAAGAAAACAACAACAACCCAAATGATTAACTCTCATATGAAAGCAACAAGAACATTTTTCTAGCAACCAACCTCTCCTTTGTTTCGAACCCTTCATCGGCTTCTGTGTGGCAAACCATTGAGAGTCCAACTTCTCAATGCCTTTAATCTCAAAACTCAGCCGTTCTACTAACAATGAATACCCATTAGAAGTATTGGAGATCTCGATAGTGACAACAACTGGATCACCAGGCCTATATACCTCTCTGTCCGCTTCTAGTTTAAGGGTAGGAAGGAGTTCACTTTCTGAGGAATTATCCACCGAATTGGAATCCCCGCCACCAAAAATCGAAAATCTACTTAGAAGCATTGCCCCCTCAAAAATTTTATTTTACTTGTGCAGAATGATTCTTCGTTTAATCTGAAGCAATAAATGGTTATGAAATTTACTAATGGATTCCACCCACAGAAAAATTTGATCTCTTTGGCAGCTGGGGAAGAAGGGAAACGAATAAGGATCAGAACGTGCAATAAGAGATGGGTTTGTTATACAAACTTGGTTTGGTTTCAGCAGGACTCACCTTAATGGCGGAATAGCAGTTCGAGCTCACAGGATCAGAGCTCCGAGGTCTTGTTCTCAGACGGGATCTGATCTGACGATATGGAAGACGCAACATTTACTGGTAATCAATTGCATTGGTTGTTATCAGTAGCACGGGTAAAAGTAAAATATGCTTCGAGATGAGATGACAGAGTCATTTTTTAAAACCGTATTAGCTCTATAGTATTTTAGTTTGAACAAAGTTTTTGAGTTTAAATTTTTAGAGTGGCATTATTTTAAAAAAGTTTATCAATTACTATTTCTTTTATTTTAAATAATAATTAATTTTATGTCTAAAAAGTATGATAATACATTAAGTGTAAATAAAAAAATATCAGTTTTTAAAAGAAACATTTGAAAAAAAAAATAAGTTAATTATGATTATAGTCTTTTTATTTTAAAAAAATGAAAATTTTGGTTTCTTTATATTTAAATTAAACAATTTGGTCTTCTATTTACCAAAAAAACATTGTATTTTGTTCCTCCCATTAGTGCACTGTCGAGAAGTTGATGGAAATTGCTAACTTGGCTAAAAAAATATTTTTAAATTATTAATCAGCTAATCAATTCTTAATTAGAAAATTAGAAGTTTTTTTTAAAACATAAATTAAATATATTTTTTATCTTTAAATTATCGGAAATTCTATGATACTACATGAGTATGCCATATTATACTGACGTGACAAGTATACGTAATTTTTATATTTTATTAAATATACATATAATTTATTTTATTTTCTTAAATAAATTTAAAAATAATTAATTTGTATACGTGTCATTCACATATTGGCTAATCTCATGCAGTATGACATACTACAAAAATATGAAAAATATCTAAGAAACATCCTTAAATTATATCTCAAATGTTAAATTTTTTATTTAATTTTGAATTATGTTTCTGAATTATATCTTAAATGTTAAAAACAAAAGTGAGTTCCGTGTAACTTACATTTTTTTCTGCTAGAGTTACTCCTCATCTATCGGTTAAAAACTAGGAAAGTGGGTTATCTTTTAGCCGTTACACTCACGCAAGCACCACGAGCTTTATGAAAGCAGATTCCAATTTTACCCCTACCGACCAAAACGACCAAGAAAGGCGTTATTCCATTTCCGTTTGAAAGCGCTTCTATATAAGGAGCCAAGTTCCCTGCGTGATTTCGCATCCGTGTCTCCCTCTTCCCTCTCCCAGATCTCTCCTTTGTCTCCACACTTTCTCCTTCTTTTCCTTTCTCTGGCAAAGGTAAGCTCTTTGAATCTCTTTGAATTCAATTCAAGTCTTCCAAGTTGGATGTCTCAGCTCATTTCGGTAAATATAGTTGATTTGATCTCTTCCCATTTCAAATTCTTCCTTTCTTTCGCTCAAGTTTTCAAGCTTTGGTTAAGATCCGAAGAGTGATTTCGATCTGGGTGTTTTCCATATATTGATTTGTCACTGTAGTTGGTTTATCTGAAGATTTGGAGGAATTTTGCCAAAATTTCGTTTTGTTGGAGAAATTTATTTTAGAAAATTTCCGGAATGAATGATTTTACTTTCACTTCTGCAATTTCCCTTTTCTTAGTTTTTTCTGGCAGAAGAAATACTTTGTCTGTTTCTTTTGTTTTTGTTTTTTCTAGTTTTAAGTTAATTTTGCATGCATTTCAGATTACTTGTAGTATTAGAGATGTTGCTTTGTGGGCAGTGTATTAGATCTTAATGCAACACTTTGTTTGGTTGTCAATATTGCATGTTATTTTTCTCTGTTCGATTTGGGAAAAGTTAAGAGCTTATAAGAAGATCTACAGAGGCTAGTTTTTGTTTCTGCCTTGATCTGTTGAACAGTGAATGACCATTATGCATGAGCTGAATTTTGTGCTTATAGCTCTACTGCGAAAGCATTTGAGGATTTAGATCATAAATTATATATGATCAAATTGTTTTTTGTGTCATTGCTTAATTTTTTGGTCTATGTTAGGTCAATCACGTGTCCGAGTCAATATATATGCAGAATTTTGTGGAGTTAGTGTGATATATAAATAAATCCACTTTATTTTCTATACTCTGCCCTTATCAAGTGCATGTTTTCGCATTGGTTCAGACCTCCATGGCTCCTTTGCTACAACAGCACTTTTGAATGGGCCTTTTTCCTATAATAGCCTATTTAATATGATGTTTTATGAAATAAATCCATATATATAACTATATTAGCTTACTAAATTTCTGGGTGCATACTTGATTCAGCAGTATAGATAATTTTCTTTTGAAATTTGTGTAGGTACTAAATTGAAGCAGAGAAACAGCTACTCATGGGAACAGTTGTTGAAGCTGTAAATCAGGTATTCCTGGTTATTTTCCCATTTAATAGCTTCTAGAGTTTATGCGTTAAGGCTGGTTCTTTTGAAAATCTAAGTAAAATGAAGATAATTCTTGTTTACTTAAGGATATACAGATTTCCATGTATTGATTAGCTTCTTTCTTTTTATTTCTTTATTTTGGCCTCATGCAAGTTTCTTTCATGTCTGGAGAGGAGCTAATTTAACCTTTTCTTCTTGTGATGACTGAGTTTTAATCTAATTGGGTAACATTACATGAAATGTCTTGGTGGTAAATCTGGCAAAATATCTCCGTATTACTATCAACATGTGCCTAAAAATTTGTTTTTCCTTTTGTTCAGAGTCTTTTTGTTTTTGGTTGTCGAGATCATATCATCCCTATGTTGTATGCATTTTTTTTTTGGATACAGTGTTATGCATTTTAACTTTTATTTATTTGTCTGTTTTCATTTTTTGTCAACTGATTTGCAGGGTGCAAATGGAAGTGTGACAGAGAAAAAACCTACAGTTGTTTTTGTGCTAGGTGAGCACTGACCGGTAAAATTCAAATCAAGAATTTCTATGGTCATCTGATACTTTTGAATTTATTTTGACAATGGTCAATCTGAACCTAGCTCACCATATTCAACATGCTATCCTCCTCGTCTCATCAGATTCTGTATATCCAAGTTTTTCTTGAAGAAACAATGATTTCCCTCGTTGACTTGAGAAGATCATGTTATGCTTTCTTTTTATTATTGTGTTATGCTTTGCTTTGCTTCACATTTCCCTTGCAGAAGTTATTTGGATGTCTAGATAATTATTTGTAAGTAAAATTAGATGGATAGGGCACTATAAAGTCCGATGCATTGAGATATCCTTCTTGAATTGATTTAAGTCTGTCTTGCGAATATCTTATCTGTTGTTCCATTGGTTGCTAACTTTTCCTGGTTTAAAACAAAGATAACCTATACTTGTTTCTTCTTTTAGCCATTAGTTTTTACCTCTAGCTGTTGTGCAAATTTGATATCAGGACTTTTTTATTTTTTGGTTTTTGTGCTGTGCAACTAAAACAGATTATTTATGTCCTTAAAAGCTATTTTCTTCAAGATTTTAGGTTTATGATTATTGTGCTGTTTCTTGACTAAAACCTGAATCTTTAATTCATTTTCTTCGAGTTATGCTAGAAAATACTTTGCCTTCTAGACAAAAAATTTGCCTAATGACTTTGGAAGTACAGGGCTAATTGATTGATTTAAATACTATTGGTTTACTTTATTGTTAATCGATGATTAAAATTTCACCTAAAAATGAGAAAAAAAAAATAGAGAAAGAAATAGAACTGCAAGACTTTTTTTATTTCAAATATATGTTTCAGTGTTTCCTTCGAAAGTAATTAGTCATACCCCAGTTCCAGTGGTTGAATATTATGAATAGTAGGCAGCNATTGGTTTACTTTATTGTTAATTGATGATTAAAATTTCACCTAAAAATGAGAAAAAAAAAAATAGAGAAAGAAATAGAACTGCAAGACTTTTTTTATTTCAAATATATGTTTCAGTGTTTCCTTCGAAAGTAATTAGTCATACCCCAGTTCCAGTGGTTGAATATTATGAATAGTAGGCAGCATTTTTATGATGGACATGAAAAAGGAAAAAAAAATTATTTGTGAAAAATATGCACAATTTAGAGTTTCATTTTTTTTTTCTTGGGTTTTATGGTTTCCACTGTGTTTTGTGAGGCAACATCTTTATGTTATTTGACCTTGCAATACTTCTGACTTCAGAGTTGACTCTTGATCTGTTAAATTCTACAGGTGGCCCAGGCAGTGGCAAGGGCACCCAGTGTGCAAACATTGTCGAAAACTTTGGTTATATTCACCTCAGTGCTGGTGATCTTCTGCGAGCAGAAATCAAATCTGGTTCTGAAAATGGGTAAAGTTTTTACACTGCTTCTAAAACTGTAATGTTAAATTCGTAGTTCTGTAGTACTGACTCTTTCTTGAGAACCTCCCCCTCTCTCCCTCCTTGTCTCTCTTAAAAACCCTCATTGACATTTCTTTCGTTTGTGCATATAAGGCGTAGTTCTCTCTTGGGTTGTAAAATTAGAATTGTATCAAAGACCTTAGAATGTTAAGAAGATTCTCTTCTGGCCCTATGAGGAAGGGAACATGGTTTCCGCATAGATAACCTTCAGTTCAACTTTCTTTATCAATAAACTCTTTATTTTGATATGAAAGACATATAGAGTAACTATGCTTTGAATATAACAATTTTCTTGAAATTCTACTACCCTGCAGGGTCCTACTAACTGTAAAATGAGATCAAACAAATCCTATTTGGAATAGAATTGGAATTATGTATACTTGTTTCCTGACAATGTGATTTGGGATCTTTTTTTGTTTATCCCTTTCATTTGATTGCAACAATAGTAGAATCTAGCTTTCTATAAATAAGATTTCATTCAGGATTTTCCTATTACGTGAAACAGGATATGCAAGTGTGCTTTGTTTGCAGGGGTTTGGGTGCATCATAGCTAGAGACTAAAATGTAATGCTAGAGTTTCTATGGAATCTTAGCTTCATGGGACAGGGTTGTCCTTATGGCTTCTTTACCAGTTTGAGCTCATAATTTTTTCTTTACTTTTTCATTTTTTTAAGGGGGGGGTGGGGTGGGGTGGTGGTTGGTGGTTCTTTAAGGCTTAGAAATTGGAAAGCTCTTCAAGATAATGTTCCCTAGCTTTTCCTTTGGCATGCTACATAACACATGCAGATTTTCCAATATGATTGATGCCAGATCTCTGCTCTTGTTGATGTCCTGGGAAATGCTGATTCCTGTCTATTCCTTTTGATTTGCTGAATGCTGATGTTAATCAAAAATTCTAAATTGAGTTTAAATTGTCAATATCTTCTGCCATGTATCTTATTAAACTTTTTTTTTCCCTGATGCTTGACAGTACAATGATTCAGAACATGATTAAAGAAGGAAAAATTGTTCCCTCGGAGGTAACAATAAAGCTTTTGCAAAGAGCAATTCAGGAAAGTGGTAATGACAAATTTCTTATTGACGGCTTTCCTCGTAATGAGGAAAATCGTGCAGCATTTGAGGATGTGGTAATTTTTCATTTTCATTATGTAAAATTTCTTTATTTGTAGCTATCTTACAGAATAAATCATCATACATCCTGTTAACTTGCAAAATGCATTGAGGCTATGCAGACCAAAATTGAGCCAGCATTTGTCCTTTTTTTTGATTGTCCTGAGGAAGAGATGGAGAGGCGCCTTCTTAGTAGGAACCAGGTTGAACCCTTTTCTTTTTTTAAATAAATTTTTTGTGCCATTATACAGTGTAGCTTCTTATTTGTTCTTATACTTTTTGTGGGTAATAAAGGGAAGAGAAGATGACAATATTGAAACAATAAGGAAGCGGTTTAAGGTTTTCCTGGATTCTAGTCTCCCCGTGATTAATTACTATGATGCAAAAGGAAAAGTTCGCAAGGTAATTGATATATTTTATGCTTCACTGTCTTTTCCTAAGTTTCTTGCATGCTTATTATACATACTGAGGGCGTACATTTTTCATTCTTAGATTGATTCTGCAAGGCCTATTGAAGAGGTTTTTGAGTCAGTCAAAGCTGTTTTTTCCCCCAAAAACGAGAAGGTAAAACACTATGTTCGCCTTATGTCAAAATTTTATATGTATAAATTCCGGTTTATATCAAAGACAAAATTAGGAAATGGACATCATCATTATTGATGAGTATGGGTGTATTACCTCAACAATGTCAAATACAATATGCTGTATTCTGTAGTCATTGTAGTGGCTGCCTGATAACTGAAATGAAGTATTGGTAACCTCTATGTTGATGAAAAGCTCTCAATAAAAGATCATTGAATGGTTTCTATCAATAAAAATAAAAATAAAAAAAGGTAAATGTGTCACTGCCTTTTAGGTTTGAGATCAGGAAAAATTCTAAGAATTTTTTTGGATTTTTCTTGAGTGATAAACAAGGTTCCCCATTTGTTAAGTGTGAGAGTTTTATGTCTGAATTAGATTTCCTTGGAATCAATTGGTGTCTCAGACTCTCAGTCATAAGAAGTGTAAATTGTTGTATATATATGTTAATTCTCAGAATGGCAAACTTGCAAGTTTGCAATCAGTTAGATGCATGTAGATATAAAGAAGGAAAATGTATCATTTGTAGATTCTTGAGTGATAAACAAGGTTCCCCATTCGTTTAAGTGTGAGTTTTATGTCTGAATTAGATTTCCTTGGTATCAATTGCTGTCTCAGACTCTCAGTCATAAGAAGTGTAAATTGTTGTATATATATGTTAATTCTCAGAATGGAAAACTTGCAAGTTTGCAATCAGTTAGATGCTTGTAGATATGAAGAAGGAAAATGTATGTTGTACCAACTTGCTCCTGCGTTGCTTACTGTCTTGATTATAAAAACCAAGGAAAGTGAAAAGCAGAAGCAAGAAATGATGAAGATCGTTTGCAGTTTTTTTTTTTTTTAAAAAAAAAAAAAAAGGACCTAACAAATTATATAAGATTTCTGAGCTAATTGTTATTCATTGTACTGCACCCAACGGAATTGGTTTAAAAAACATGCTAATCTAATTAGCATGTTGTTAACAACAAATGGGCAATTTTTCCACAAGAGAAAAATGATAATATATATTTTTGTTACTAAAACATGCTATTACAACTGCAAGTTTTCCTAGGAACTGATGTTGATCTGTGGTTTTTACAGGCTGATTGAGCAATGATTATATGCATACTTGATTTCTGGAAAATTAGAGGTAAAAGTTGCGTCATGAATGCTAATGACCCTACATATACTTTAGATAATGAATTTTTTTAAAAGTGTGGTAGTCTTAAAAGCTGTTTCTGTTATGTGATGGCAATCTTTGGTCCCTGTTTTATTTCTCTTCCCATCTCAAGAGCATTATTCTTATATCATGAGGAGAACTTGATGACTTTTACTGATATTAGTAGTAGGTGATAGAAAAGTTTTATCTTAAATCAGTGTAGTTTAATTTTTGCTCAAGAAGTCCTTCCAAGTTGTAAGGTGTTGATTCTTTTATGTGTACTTCATGGAATTTGTGCCTTTATGTGGGATTCCTTTGTCCGTGCAGTTTGTCTAGAAGTAGAGATGCTCAACAATTTTTTATATTACTTTTAGATATGCTATGTACTGGTCAGATAGCATCATGCAAGCATTGAAAAAGTAAACAACAATCTGATTTGATTGTTAAGAGGAAGCGCATATTTTTATGGTCACACTCACATTTTAAATCATCAGAAATGGGAACAGTATTTTGGTATATTCTCCAATTGCTCAGTTTATGCTTAATTTTATTATATGAAGTTCTATTGGATAGCTTTAACATATTCCACAGTTCTTTTTCTTGTCTCATCTCAATCTTTTTTAAAATTTAATTTACACTTCTTTATGCCTTACTTAAATAGAGGCAATATCAGGGAAATAGATTCTTAGTAAGAGGGAACTTCACTCTCAAGTGTTAAAATTATTTTCCAGTCATGTATGTTTTATCAAGTGACTAGCATTAGAAAGCAAACTCTGAATAGGTGTTGCTTATTTTTAAGCCATACATCGGTATGCCTGCATGCATATTATGATTTCCCTTCAATTTCAGATACTATTGCAAATTTGAATGCTGATGTATATGTATCATTATTGTTTTTTCAGGTCTTATTATTGCTGCCTAGAGGTTCTCCTGCCTCACATTGTTTTTCTTGTTTTCATTTTTCTTTTACCTTATATACATGGGGGAAGAGCACGTAGTGCTCTTATATAGAAATGTGTATTTTATGTCTTGAGGTCGTTTTGACCTCTATATTCTTGTCATTATACTGTATTTTGTTAAACTACTTATAGTAATAAAGGAATTTATGTGGGATGTTTTATATCCCATTTTATAGTATGTTGCTGATAGGTGCCCCAGAATCACACAAATCTAAATGGAACGAACGTTGGAAAATACTAGATAGCAATCCTCTTCGGGTGAGGATGAAACCACAACAATACAAGCAATATTTTTTCTCCCCTACTCCTAGATACTACCAGTTTAAATAACAACAATGCAAAACCATAATCAAAGTTCAACTCCCTCCTACAATTAAGCTAACCTGGATACTAACCACTATGTAAAACAACCCGTAATGTTTGCATGCCACGTAAAGTAATTGCAGAATTTGACCATGTCTCTACTTTGTCTCTTCCACATTTATGATGCCGCAAGCATGCATGGGTTCCCCTGCTCATCCCACGTATGGGATCTTCTCTTTACGTATGTGATAGGTGATGCGAACCTCTAGAGTTAGTCCTGAGTGGTAGAGATTCGATCGCTTGATAATCGTCCAATCATGTTTGAGATTTTAGTAAACGCAAATTAGAGAAACAAAATTAAGAAATGAAGGATAAGGCGCCACACTTTAGATAGGAAAAGGAGAGAGTGATAAGCCAGGAAAACACTACAAGAACTAGAGTTCTTAATAAGTTCTAATAGTTCATCAAAGAACCAAGGAAGGAGAAATCTCTCAACTTCAATTTCTGAAATTATCCAAATCTCAATTCTGAATTCACAAAGGGGAAATCCTCCCTTTAAAGTAAAGACTAACCTAATTTATCTTAATTTGTAAAAAGGTCTAGCCCAAGTCCAAAACCTAATACAAGTTCATTACCAAACAAAGAAAATAACATAGGATTTAATTAGGATAAAAATGGGCTTGAAAATGCTAAATTTGGAGCCCAAATAGGTGAAAAACACAAAAACACGCAGGGCTGGAAATGGTCTAGCGTTGGGGTGCCCTAAATTGGGTGCTAGGGTGCTTCGGCTTTGCCCAACTATGTTGTTTGACCCTTCTGACTCCCAAATCAAGCCCTCCATTCAATCCTTGCTTCTTGGCTTGAAGTTTGGGTCCAAAACTCCTCAATCAACCCTCCAAAAGCTCGTTGTCTCTTCTTTGTTTGTCATGGCTCATTTGGAGTTTTGATGGTGCTTCCTTGATTCTCATCAATAGGATCGACAGATCTTATCAGTTGCTATATATGTGGTTCATCTTTTGTTCCACCCTGGTATGTTATAAGCAAAGCTTTTATTTTGAGCGAGTCTATTGTAAGATGTTCAACTTGAGTGATTTTCTGATCAATAAAATCCTATTAGTGGAGTTTAGGTCCCTTGTGACTGCTGAGACACTTTAGTTGCACTTTTCTTTTATGCTTTACTTTATGGGTTAGCTATATACCAACCCCTTTTGTACTTGTCATCTTCGCCCATGTTTTCATTTAATGAATTTCCTTTGAACCCAAAAAAAAACAAAAAAAGAAATATTTGTTTCCTTATCTAGCTCCTTTAGCTAAACTTTTGGTGGTTCCCTTGGTGATGGTTTTTGCACACCGGTAGTTACACACCTCTTGTGCAAATGATATTGTCGCAGTGTCCCTTTTCCGAAGCGCAACAATGCGAGGCGGCAAAAAGAATATGAGTAAATGGTGTAAAAGTGTAGGTTTGTAAAGCTTTTTAATTAAAAAAAATGCGTAAGTTTTGAAAAGCTCATTACTTAAAAATGATGATTGAAGAAAACTAATTGAGTCGCCACCAATCAATTTAAGGCATGATTGGATGCCTACAAAAAAAGAAAAACTTGGTCTACGTTATTAGAGTTTGAGTAAGAGAGTTGGTTACGTGTAGGGAAGATGTTAGCACCCTACGACATTAGTTCTAGCGAACAATTACCAATTTAATTTTATGTCATCTAAAAAATTGTTAAATGAAATTGGTCATTAAATTATATTTTAAAATAGATTAATGTGTATAAATGGATCAAAAAGTGCATGTTTTATAAAATGGACCAAAAAAAAAAAAGTGAGACAATAAAGGCGAAAAATGGAAATAAATAAAAGTTTAAACGAAGAAGTAAATGCCTACAATGTATATGCAAACTGTGGGTATAAGATGTGGAATGAAAATTTTCAAAATTGAGATGGATGAATGAGGATGAAGGAAAGTAAAATTCATGAACAAAGATAAGCCACACTAAATGAATATGATTGAAAGAATGAGGAACTAAAACAAGCCCCCAAGCTTGCCAAATATGCATGAATTGGGTCAAATTTTAACCTAAAAGGTGAAAGGTTCCAAATTGTTCTTACTATCACCCACACTTGGGTTAGTAAGGTCCCCAATCCTCACCCATGATAGGTTACAAGCGGAAAGGATACAACTTGGTCGGGAGTGTTTCACAAGCCTATACGAAGACCAATAGTCTCTCAAGACATTGTTACTTTATGCCCAAATCTAATCCTAGAGGAAAAAGTGAAACCCGGGTAGAAGGTTTGTGTGTGCAAAGATGCATGAGAATACACAAAATAACACTAAATAAAGCCTAGAGACGGGAAAGCCACAAAAATCACAATAATCTAATAAGGCAAATAAATTCAAACGATATATATGCAACATAAAGATACACAAAAGAAAGGACCAAAATTCAATAATAGATGACGTAAAATTAAATTTGAACGGCTTAACTTTTAAAATGTCCAACGGAGTCGCCAAGCTATAGCAACATCCCTTTTCGGGAGTGCGACGATGCAAGGCAACGAAAAGAATATGAGTAAATGGTGTAAAAGTGTAGGTTTGTAAAGCTTTTTAATTAAAAAAAAATGCGTAGGTTTTGAAAAGCTCATTACTTAAAAATGATGATTGAAGAAAACTAATGGAGTCGCCACCAATCAATTTAAGGCATGATTTGATGCCTACAAAAAAAAAAGCTTAGTCTACGTTATCAGAGTTTGAGTAAGAGAGTTGGTTACGTGTAGGGAAAGTGTTAACATCCTACGACGCCCATTCTAGCGAACGGTTACCAATTTAATTTTATGTCATCTAAAAAATTGTTAAATGAAAGGTCATTAAATTATATTTTAAAATAGATTAATGTGTATAAATGGATCAAAAAGTGCGTGTTTTATAAAATGGACCAAAAAAAAAAAGTGAGACAATAAAGGCGAAAAATGGAAATAAATAAAAGTTTAAACGAAGAAGTAAATGCCTACAATGTATATGCAAAATGTGGGTATAAGATGTGGAATGAAAATTTTCAAAATTGAGATGGATGAATGAGGATGAAGGAAAGTAAAATTCATGAACAAAGATAAGCCACACTAAATGAATATGATTGAAAGAATGAGGAACTAAAACAAGCCCCCAAGCTTGCCAAATATGCATGAATTGGGTCAAATTTTAACCTAAAAGGTGAAAGGTTCCAAATTGTTCTTACTATCACCCACACTTGGGTTAGTAAGGTCCCCAATCCTCACCCATGATAGGTTACAAGCGGAAAGGATACAACTTGGTCGGGAGTGTTTCACAAGCCTATACGAAGACCAATAGTCTCTCAAGACATTGTTACTTTATGCCCAAATCTAATCCTAGAGGAAAAAGTGAAACCCGGGTAGAAGGTTTGTGTGTGCAAAGATGCATGAGAATACACAAAATAACACTAAATAAAGCCTAGAGACGGGAAAGCCACAAAAATCACAATAATCTAATAAGGCAAATAAATTCAAACGATATATATGCAACATAAAGATACACAAAAGAAAGGACCAAAATTCAATAATAGATGACGTAAAATTAAATTTGAACGGCTTAACTTTTAAAATGTCCAACGGAGTCGCCAAGCTATAGCAACATCCCTTTTCGGGAGTGCGACGATGCAAGGCAACGAAAAGAATATGAGTAAATGGTGTAAAAGTGTAGGTTTGTAAAGCTTTTTAATTAAAAAAAAATGCGTAGGTTTTGAAAAGCTCATTACTTAAAAATGATGATTGAAGAAAACTAATGGAGTCGTCACCAATCAATTTAAGGCATGATTTGATGCCTACAAAAAAAAAATCTTGGTCTACGTTATCAGAGTTTGAGTAAGAGAGTTGGTTACATGTAGGGAAAGTGTTAACATCCTACGACGCCCATTCTAGCGAACGGTTACCAATTTAATTTTATGTCATCTAAAAAATTGAATGAAATTAGTCATTAAATTATATTTTAAAATAGATTAATGTGTTATTAAGCCCTACCAATACCTTTGGAAAAACCTAAAAAGATGCCTCAAGACTATTGGATAGAGACAGTGATCGTCATTACAATCTTCTCCCAATTTATTGCGTCATAGGCTATTTCTAGCAATTTTACTAAGTAAGTGATAGCTAAATACACGAAATGCAATTTATTATGTATTCAAGAAATAAGTTCGAGATTCGTGACAAAATATTTTCATCGGAGATCTATCTTTAAGTCCACCAATACATCTGGAAAGACTAAAGTGACACTCCTCACCTCTGGAATGTCAAGGAATTGCTGTTGGATAACACATTATTTTACACTATTTGTTTCCCTTATACTTAAACTTTTAGTATGTGTTTCTGCTGATTTTCATAGCCCTTAGACATGTTTTGTAGATTTGGACTTGTTAGTGCTTATAGATTTTAATTGCATAACTGTCGAATTCTGGCATTGCTTACGTTTGTCACCATATCTTGGGCTAAAGATGTCCGATTGATGTGATTTTAGTTTCGTTGGAAAGCTGATAGAAAATTATACATTTCATATGAAGAGCCCAGAAGCTGATTCTCGCTTCTGGACAACTGAAATTCACGTGCAAGAAGTCCAGATTTTCTGCATCCGCCCAGCATTGACTGATTCCTTTCCTTAGGCCTGCCTATTGGACCAGAGCATGTTTATTTGGGCCAACATCTGCTTATTAAGCCAACACACATGACACTAGGGCTTGATCATGTTTTTACCCTTAAAGTTTTAGGAAACTAGGTTTATTTTGTAATTAGGAAACCTAGAGGAGGCAGCCAGATAGTATTTATTCTTAAGTTGTTGAGAATAATACACACATTACCACCTTGCCATCAGAAGCTGCTGTTGCTGCTGCCTCCTGTTGCTGAATTCGAATTTCTACCTTTGCTTTGTGTTCAAGTCTTCTATGGAGGGCTAAGTACTTTTGTAATCAATTCAAGAGGAGCCAAACTTGATAGTCCAAAGTTCCTATGCTTCAACCGGATTTGATTTAATATAATTTGAATTACTGCTTCTTCCCATCTTCATGTGATTGAATGGTACTTTGATTGCATGCTTTATATGAATTTAAATCGATTGATTAGATTCATCACAGTAATCAGATTGATAATCTTATTTTAAAGGTTTTTAATATATGGTTAACTTGGACAATTCAGTTCTTAAATTAATCTGGACTTAGTGATTAGAGCAGTTGCCTAGATTCTTAATTTCATGATTAATTGAATCATGATTGGTAAATCAGTAGGAATTCTAAGTGTTACTGTTAGGGGTTCTAGGTAACATTTAACCAAGAATTAAATCAGATCTAGACTATCTTTAGTGAACAAGGTTGGATTAGAGTTTGGTTGCCTACTTGAGTTAATTTCGTTTTCTCTTATTTGATTAAATCTTGTTTACTGCTTTCTGAATTCTGATTATTCTGCATTCAACAATAAACCCCTTATTCTGTTCCTACTTAAGTTCTAATAGATTAATTGTTCTGATGAATCCTTGGGAGACAACACTGGTTGCATCCTATACTACAATTTAGTTGCAATTAGTATTGTAATTTTGTACGGTTTGGCACCCGTCAAAATTTTGGCGCCGTTGCCAGGGATTTCACCAAACATATTAATCTTCTTAGGACTCTTTCATTACTATTTTGTTTGCTTATTGTTCTTGTTTCTGGTAGTTGTTCTTCCTCATTCTCCTCCTGTTCTACTTGTTTTCCTTATTTGTTTAAGTTTTCTTTCTCTGTTTAGTGTTTCTGTTTCTGTGTTGTTTTCGATTCTCACCAACTCGGATTGAGCTGCAAATTAGTGGACAAAGGAATTGCACTGTGAGAAGCATTGTGAGGTGAACTTTGTTCTGTTATTGCCCTTGTTTAGCCTCCTTNTGAATCCTTGGGAGACAACACTGGTTGCATCCTATACTACAATTTAGTTGCAATTAGTATTGTAATTTTGTACGGTTTGGCACCCGTCAAAATTTTGGCGCCGTTGCCAGGGATTTCACCAAACATATTAATCTTCTTAGGACTCTTTCATTACTGTTTTGTTTGCTTATTGTTCTTGTTTCTGGTAGTTCTTCTTCCTCATTCTCCTCCTGTTCTACTTGTTTTCCTTATTTGTTTAAGTTTTCTTTCTCTGTTTAGTGTTTCTATTTCTGTGTTGTTTTCGATTCTCACCAACTCGGATTGAGCTGCAAATTAGTGGACAAAGGAATTGCACTGTGAGAAGCATTGTGAGGTGAACTTTGTTCTGTTATTGCCCTTGTTTAGCCTCCTTTGCCTCTATTCTGTTTCCTTTGCCGTCTTTGTTCACTTTTTGGCAAAATTTTTTATACTTTTTGAGCATTGTGGTGATAGTTTTTTCTTGTTGTTTTGTTTCCTTTGATGTTTTAGGTTTCCATTGTGTGAATTCTGGTGCCTTGGTACCAGTTTCCATTTGTTTTCCCTTTGTTTCAGTTTGATTTAGTGGTATTTGCGTGTACTGTTCTGGCCGAATTTGTGTGCTTTGATTGACCTTAAACTTGGACAGTTGAAGGAAAATGGTCTGACAATCAATAGTCATAGCTTATGCGATGAGGTCTTCATTTTTAAGCCGAATTCCGTCGTTTTGACTACTTTTTCAATTTTTTAAGATTTTTTATTTGATTTTTGAGTTTAATTTTCATCAAGCTTTCATGCTGTAGTGGTAGAAATTTTTTTAAAAATGTTTAGATGGGTCAACTAGTGTTATTTTGGTGTCTTTTTGCCTTTGTCTAGTGCATTTGGTGTGTTTTGGTTTTTACCCTTTTCTTTCATTGCTTCACTATTTTTCTGTTTCTGTGTGTTCTAGTGTGTTTTAGAGTGTTTTTGTCTTTTGATTTGCATGGTGTATGACTCGGTCCTCTCATTTTGAACTACTTGAAGGTGATTTTGAAATAGAAAGAACTTTGCACACACTTGCTAGGGCACGTAGAACTCCTAATCATATAGAGCATAATATGGCTGCAAATGACATTAATCCTGAGGTTGATCTTGCTGCTAATAATGAGGCTGGAAATAATGACATGCATGTTAGGGCTAGGACTCTTAAGGAATTGGCTGCCTCTAATGATAATTACCAGCCTTTGTGTATTCAGTATCCTGATGCCAATTTTGAATTAAAATCTGGATTAATACACTTGCTCCCAAAGTTTCATGGATTTGCAGGTGAAGATCCTCACAAGCATTTGAAGGAATTTCACATAGTGTGTTCTACCATGAAGCCTCAGTCAATTGAAGAAGAACACATCAAGCTGAGGGCTTTTCCCTTTTCATTAGATGGAGCAGCAAAAGATTGGCTATACTTGCAGTCATTCATCATCACATGCTGGAATGACTTGAAGAGGTGCTTTCTTGAAAGATTCTTCCCTGCCTCAAGAGCTGCTGCCATCCGGAAAGAGATATATGGCATAAGACAACATAGTGGAAAGACATTACATGAATACTGGGAGAGATTTGAGAAACTGTGTGGGAGCTGTCCTCATCACCAAATCAGTGACCAGTTACTCATCCAATACTTCTACGAAGGTTTTCTTCCTATGGATAGGAGTTATGTGGATGCTGCTTTTGGAGGTGCCTTGATGGACAAGACCCCTGTGGCTGCAAGAGACTTAATAAAAAAAACATGGCAACCAATGCACAGCAATTTGGCACAAGGATGGTTACTCCTGCTAGGGGAGTGAATGAGGTGCAGATGGTGGATCAACAGAGGGTGGAGAACCGTTTGGAGGAACTAACCTCTTTGGTTAGACAGTTAGTAATGGGCCACACACAAGTTCAAGCTCCTGCCAAACTATGTGGAATTTGTGCCCTAGCTAGTCATCCGACGGATCAGTGCCCTACCCTTCAGGATAACACTGAAGTAGTGGCTGGCATCTTTCCTG
The DNA here is from genome assembly GCA_003255065.1 of Cercis canadensis. Classification (NCBI taxonomy): domain Eukaryota; kingdom Viridiplantae; phylum Streptophyta; class Magnoliopsida; order Fabales; family Fabaceae; genus Cercis; species Cercis canadensis. The sequence goes on from QAOA01007117.1 coordinate 142,132, forward strand.
GCAGACCTTACCAGCAGCCCAGATATGACCCCCACTCTTCTACATACAACTCTGACTGGAAAGATCACCCAAACTTGAGGTATGGAGGCAATTTTGGTCAAACCTACCAGCAACAACAAATGTACCAGCCACAGCAGCCTAGATACAATGCAAGTTCAACCAACCAGCAGTTCCAAACACCAATGAAGCAGCCTATGCAGCAAGCTAACAAGCCAGAATCGAGCCTGGAAGATTTAGTGAAGAAGTTGACTAGCAACAACATTCAATTCCAACAGAGGACTGAGACTAGTATTTANTGCTGCTTCTGGAGGTGCCTTGATGGACAAGACCCCTGCGGCTGCAAGAGACTTAATAAAAAAAACATGGCAACCAATGCACAACAATTTGGCACAAGGATGGTTACTCCTGCTAGGGGAGTGAATGAGGTGCAGATGGTGGATCAACAGAGGGTGGAGAACCGTTTGGAGGAACTGACCTCTTTGGTTAGACAGTTAGTAATGGGCCACACACAAGTTCAAGCTCCTACCAAACTATGTGGAATTTGTGCCCTAGCTAGTCATCCGACGGATCAGTGCCCTACCCTTCAGGATAACACTGAAGTAGTGGCTGACATCTTTCCTGGCAGACCTTACTAGCAGCCCAGATATGACCCCCACTCTTCTACATATAACTCTGACTGGAGATATCACCCAAACTTGAGGTATGGAGGCAATTTTGGTCAAACCTACCAGCAGCAACAAACGTACCAGCCACAGCAGCCTAGATACAATGCAAGTTCAACCAACCAGCAGTTCCAAACACCAATGAAGCAGCCTATGCAGCAAGCTAACAAGCCAGAATTGAGCCTGGAAGATTTAGTGAAGCAGTTGACTAGCAACAACATTCAATTCCAACAGAGGACTGAGACTAGTATTCAGAGCTTGGAGACTTAGATAGGTTAACGTGCAACCACCGTTAGTGAGTTGAAGTCTCAAGGTTCTAATAGTTTACCTTCTCAAACAGTCACCAATCTGAGAGGCAATGTGAATGCCATAACCCTACGTAGTGGCAAGGAAGTAAGTGTTCCAAAACCTAGCCTGCCTTCCACAGTCTCCAATTCTGTCCAAGAAAAGGATCCAGACACTGCAGCCCCTAAAGTTGTCCCAAAACAACAACCATTTCACCTTCAGGACCAGGCAGAGAGCTCTACCAAAAGAAATACCAGTAGTGTGTAGGTAAGTGATGGTACTAATTTTGGCAGTAACCCTGGCATATGTTTAGGGTATTATATATAGTAGGTTACCAATTTACTTGGAAAGAGTAGGCATTACCTGGAGAAGTTATGCTATTTTCTTAGAGTTTATATGGGTCAAAACCATAGTTACTAGATTCCCATGATGCTCGAGTGCGCGGTATAGGAACAAGAATGCAGTACGTAGCATACATAGGCATATAGTGCGTGTACCAATGACAGAGCTAAGAAAAAAAAAATTGTTGGGGCCAAAGTTTAATTATCAAAAAGTTTCTTTGTAAAAATGAAAAAAAAAAAAATTGGTGGGGCCTTGGCCCCCTAATCAAGGGGAGCCTCCGAGTCTCCGACGCTAGTGTGTACCATGAATTTTGTACCCGCACCACGATCTTGAATTGTGTACCGGAAATGCAGTTGGGATGGGATTGTAGCAAATCTAATGACTGTAGTCACAACTTACATATCATTGAGTCAAGGACGCTCTTGTATTTCATTAGCAATTTGTCAAATTTAAAGCTTTTTCTATCCTCGATGATTGATTCTGCGATTGCAGAGACATTGTGATTGAATATTCAGAGAAAGTGAGGGCATTGGGTTGTAGAATCTTTGAGTTGCTGTCAGAGGCTCTTGGCCTTAATCCATCATACCTTAAAGAAATGGATTGTGCTAAAGGACTTCTTATTATGGGACAATATTATCTAGCATGCCCTGAACCTGAATTAACTATGGGCACTACCAAGCATACTGATAGTGACTTCATGACAATACTTCTACAAGACCAGATTGGTGGACTTCAAGTTCTTCATCAGAATCAATGGGTTGATGTTCCTCCTGTGCATGGAGCTCTCGAAGTGAACATTGGAGATCTTCTACAGGTAATAAATTCATAATAGATGGACGAATTAAGAATATGTGTTACCTATGATTTACTGTTAAGCATGAGTATTGTTAAAAATAAATGTAATTTGAATTTTTTAGAAATCTTTTAGAATTATAAGTGTCAAGAAGTTATAAAATTATCAGTTTTAAGAGTCTAAGAGTTTTAGATATTTATGTTAATGTTTTATATTTTAAGGATCTACAATAATTATAAAAATAAATTAATGAGTCTAAAAGTCTCTATGTAATTGTATAAATAGAAGTGTTAATGACCATGTTAATTAGGATTGAGGTTGAGAGTTCTACCCCCAAGTGTAAGTTGAGGGGTTGAGTGCAAATGATTGCCTTCCCCTCTAATGTAATTTGCCTTCATAGACAAAAAGTATTTACTAATACTATTGTTCTTTGAGGAAACAAATAAGGGGAGAGCTAAGCTACCCCACTTCTTTGGATGGGTCCCACTATGACTTATCTTGATGTTGTTGTGAAGATCTCAAAAAATTAAGCTACTCCTTATATGACAAAACACACATTTTCCTTGTAAAATACAATAAATACACTATATAGAAAAACATGCCAAGAAGCAACACGTTTTAACTATTCTGTCACATCATTTTTTTGATATCTTCACAATTATACCAAAATTACTCAGTGAGTCCCAACAAAACCCATCCAAAGAGGTGTGGGTAGGCAACCCCCCACCCCTCTAAGACGAGGGTAGCATAGTGTCCACCAACAAATAAATAAATATTTGAATTACAAAGCAAATAGAAGACTAAATTAGATATCTTGATGTCCGTAAGCTATTAACTTCAAGACGAAAGATAACAAAAAAAGCTGACTGCTTAAGAATTTATACCCAAAATCATAGAAAGGTAACAGATTAAGTCATGAAAGTTCACAAACTAGGGTTCATGTTCCCATCTTAGTTCCTCCAACAAAAAGAAGAAAATAAAAGGAAAGCCATCCTTTCTTGGCCAAAAGAGAAAGAACAAAACAGGTAAAGACCTTCTCTTTATGTTCTATTATTCATGATTTTCATTTTAGCGCAGTCCTAATTATGCATAAAACTATGGTTGCCATCTATGTATTCTTTAAATAATAATAAAATACAATGTCGTTTGCAAATTAATGCAACAACATTGTCAACTGGTTGCACGTACAAATCAATTATATGACTTAATAACATCGAAGTTACCTGAACCGAGGCATTTAAAGACTGTGTGTACATTCCTAATAATAATATGTATATGATCATATATAGTCATGAATTGAAATCACAAGTTAGAGTATAACAATTAATCAGGTTGGAATCTTGAAATTTGATTTTTCTTGCATTTTTATTTGACTATTTTCAGCCAAAATAAATTGCTAGCATGATCTTTATTACAAACTATTTTAAGGATTTAATATATTTTCCACAAATGAAAGATATATTGGTTTATATTTATAAGTTTCTTTGTTCATGGTGCAACTTATAACAAATGACAAGTTCATCAGTGTTTACCACAGGGTCTTATCAAGGCATAGAGGCCCAAGAATTTCTATTGCAAGCTTCTTTATAACTTCTGATAAGGAAGCTGAAGGTGTATCAAGGGTTTATGGTCCGATTAAGGCATTATTATCAGAAAAGGACCCACCAATCTATAGGGACACCACTTTAAAAGATTTATTGACACATTATTGTGGAAAGGGACTTGATGGGAAGTCAATACTCAATCTAAACAATTTGATACTAAACGATCTGTGGTCAAGTGGTATTAAGGTCTTCTTCGGGGCTTTTGAGTTCTGTATATGAACCCAAAGTTATAGCCAAAGTACCAAAAAAGAATATAAACACTTTGATGCACTCTTCATGGAACTTGCTGAATAAAGGGACTTTATTGTTATAGAACTTAATGGTGTTTATATTAAATTTTATATTAATAATTTGTGCCTTTTCTGATTCACCATCCTCACTACATGAAAGAACAAAATACACTTTCTGAAAGTTTAGTTACACTAAAGAAAGAGTTGGGTTTTAGAAGTGTTATTTGCCCTCTAATTATTGCATATAACCCACCACTGCTCATGTTATGATGGAGTTATAGTAATCAATCCTTTGTGAAACCATGAGATGTTGATGTGATTCACAAGGGCCCTGATATCACTTACCCCAACCACAACTGATGAAAATGTATTTATTTAAGAAAGATTTTTGAATTGTTCTTTCATGTAATTTAATTCAAAATTCAATATTAAAATACAAAACAAATTACTTTTCTTTTTTGGATATGTATATAGATCAATATCACAAGTAGTTAAAAGTATGCTTTATGTTATTACATGATTTGTATAATCTACACATTACATGTTGAAATATATTCTCTATATGGTATTTTTTTTCTATCACTTCTATCCCAGGCTTCTAGCGATAATCACATGACGATGTCTATTTTCCCTATAATCTTTTTGAGACTCCACACTTGTGAAGTTTGTAAATGAAAGGAAGGGAACAAAGCCCCACTAAGTAACTTTATGTTAATGGGCTACACAAGCCCATGTTGGGTGTCTTGTTATTACAAACAGAAATTGTTCCTTTTTTTTTGGGTAATATAACGGGGCAAAAGCCCAACGAGGAAAGAAATATTACAAACCAGAAACAGGGAGCAAAGAGTACCCCTATCTCATCAACTACAAGCAACCGCAATAAACCATGCGGAGGGGACGCTAGGTGCATGTCGCCCAAAGACTGACTCAAACTATACGTAGCTAACCAGTTTGCACAATTATTGCCTTTTCTGTTCGTATGAAACACCTTAACTTGCCACTGTTTTTTTAATAAACCAGAAATCTTAGATAACAACTGGGAGTGCCTTCCACCACAGATGACCGAGCTAGAGAGAAGCTTCACTGCAGACATGGAGTCACTTTCCAGAATAACCCACTTGAAGTCCAACCTCCATGCCATTTCTAAGCCTTCTAAAATACCCCAAAGTTCAGTACAGTAAGCAGTAGTGATACCCAGGTTTCGTACCACGCCAGCCACCCACTCACCTTTGTCATCTCTTATCAGCGCTCCGTAACCCGCCACCCCCGGGTTTCCTTTCGACGCACCATCGGAGTTGATCTTAACCCACCCAACCTCCGGAGGCACCCAAAGCACAGAAGGACACACCAGAAGGGAGGAAGAAGTAGTAGCAGAAATTGAAAGATTACAACTCTCAATGAACTCACTAATCACCTTACAAGGGTTAGGAGGGCGAGTGAAGTCAGGATCGAACAAAGCCAAGTTCCTCCACTTCCACAACATCCAAGAAATAGTTGCCCAAACAATACTCCACTGCTTCCCTTCCCCTCCTAGTTGCTGACTAAGATTCTTATCTATCCATTGATGAAGATCCCAAGTGAAGAACTAGACTCTCATAGAGGGCTTAACAAAGTGAGCCCAAACCCTCCAAGCAAAACTGCAATCCCTCAACACATGGAGAGAGGATTCATGAACCCCTTCACAGAAAAAACAAAAGCCCTCTGACCCGCCCCACCTGTGGCACTTCTTTCCGGTGAGCAAACCATTGTGAGACAACTACCATAGGAATAATCTGATGTGCTCAAGACCTTGCCACTTCCAAATCATGTTCCACATATTACAAGCAGGTTTCCAGTGACTTTCCATCATGCTCTTATAGGCACTGCTGACTGTAAAAGAACCTGAGCTATTACCCACCCAATAAATGCCATCTTCAGCGATATCCAAAGAAGGGGGGATCACATGAATTTTGGCACAAATATTTGGCGTGAGAAAGCTGTTAAGGTGCGCCCAGTTCCAGTCACCAGAGTCAAGAAGGAACTCGGCAACATGGGCTTCCAAGTCAATATCCGACACTAAAAAATGAACTTGCTCAATCAATATACTCACTCCGTCAACCCATGGGTCAAGCCAGAACTTGATAGATTGGCCATTACCCACATTCCAGCCCAAGCACTTGGTTAACAAAGGCCAAATAACACCAATAGCCTTCCAAGAGGCTGAGTCGCCCTTCTTGACGTCAATGTAAGAAGTCCAGACCGATCCTCTGCCATACTTCCCTCTTAAGACCTGAACCTAAAGCTCATCAAAGTTCATTCTAATTTCCCAGCCTAGCTTTATGATGCAAGCTTGGTTCATGGCCACTAACTTGCGCAACCCCAAGCCACCCCTATCCTTAGGCATGCATAATTGATCCCATTTAACAGTATGGACCTTCCTTGATTGGTCATTATGACCCCAAATGAAGTTACGCTGGATTCTTTCAATATCATAGCATATAGATCTAGGAATCATAGTCGATTGCATGGCATAAGTTGGGATAGCTCCAATAACTGATTTGGCTAGAGTCACCCTACCTGCCATAGAGAGGCAATGCATCTTCCAACCAACTAACTGTTGCCTAGTTCTATCTAACAAGTAGAGGAACTTAGTCTTAGAGGCTCTACCATGGGAAAGGGGCATCCCCAGATAAATGCCAAGGTCGCTAGTCATAGTCGCATGGCAAACGTTTTTAGAGAAATAGAGTTGAGTCTTGGAGACACTCACCTTTTGCCCAGACATAGCACAAAATTTGCCCAAACAGTCCATTACAACATTAATTTGAGGAACAGAGGCTTCTGTGAAGAGTAAAAGGTCGTCAGCGAACATGAGGTGGGAAATGAGATGACCCCTTCTCCCTGCACGCATGGGCTTCCACAGACCTTCCTCCACCACTTCCGAAATGATGTGAGAGAGCTTATCCATGCATAAGACAAATAAGTAAGGGGACAAAGGATCACCCTGTCTAATGCCCTGCTCCAGGGTAAAACACTCAATTTTTCCACCATTCCAGAGAAGATTCATAGAAACAGACTGGACACAGTCCATAATAATGCTTCTAAGACCTATAGGAATATTGACTTCACTCAACACTTCATCAATAAAGTTCCACTTCACTCGATCATAAGCTTTCTCCAAATCCACCTTAATGGCCATGAAGCCTCTCCTACCCCTGACCTTATGCATGGAATGAATCATTTTCTATGCTATGATAATGTTGTATTGAATACATCTCTTGGGCACAAAACTAGATTGGAAACGAGAAACTAACTTAGGCAACAAAGGTTTCAACCTATTAACTATAATCCTCGTGATGCACTTATACGTAACATTGCAAAGCGAAATGGGCTGAAACTGGGATATGAATTCAGGTTTTTCAATCTTTGGTATGAGAACCAAAAGAGTATCATTAAGCTCGGCAATGCTTCTAGCACCAGCAAAAACTTGGCTAGCCAACCTAAACATCGGCTCACCAAGAGTGCACCATTGGGATTGGTAAAACATGGCAGGAAATCCATCTGGACCTGACACCTTAAGAGGCCCCATACCAAACAGAGCAGTCCTAACTTCTTCCACCCGAAGGGGGCTTGAAAGATCCCTCAAGACATTTTCTTCCATCACTGGAAAATAGTATTTAGTGACCCAGTGAACCTGAGGCATATCATCAGCAAACAAATTTTTGTAGAAGTTAAGAGCAAGCTTCTGAAGCTCAAAATGGTCCTCAATCCACACTCCAGTCTCATCTCTAAGCATTTCAATCTTGTTACGTCTTCTACGAATAACCGTTTTGGTATGATAATACCTGGTATTTCTGTCACCGTTAGAAACCCAGTCTGCTCCAGATTTTTTATGCCAAACCATTTCTTCTTGTTTCAAAACTTCACGTAAGTCAGAGTTCAAAGAATACTCCAGATCATCAAGAAAAAGGTTCTAACACCTATGCATGGCACGTTGCACCCCCTGGATTCTATTCAAGAGTCGCTTCTTCTTCTTAAAAATATTGCCAAAGACCTCTCTATTCCATCCTTTAAGAATGGGAATAAAGTTTAGAAAGACCATCAGCAACGGAGCCAGAGTTATCTCAATTCGTAGCCACGACATCCTTGAAATCAGCGTGAGTTAACTAGGCCACTTTAAACCGGAAGGGTCTCTCCACTCTAAGGGAGGGAGGGGTGCCAAAATAAATAGTAATAGGGTGGTGATCAAATTAGACACGGGGAAGAACACAAGCTTTGGCCTCATCAAAACGAAGTCTCCATTGGCTATTACACAGCACACGATCAAGCTTTTCAAAGATCCGGTCATACCCATTGACTAGTAGACTACGCCAAGTGAATCTCGAACCAATAGCCTCCACCTCCATGAGGTTGCACCCATTGATCCAAGAAGCAAATCTCTAGCATCTCCTGGAGTTGACAGTAACACCACCTTTTTTCTCCCCAACATGAAGATAGTCATTAAAGTCTCCTGCAAGCATCCAAGGAGAAGACATGGAGCTAGCAATTTGTTTAAGCTCTGCCCAAAGATAGGCTCTAACTTCATAGTAAGGGCTAGCGTATATGGTAGTAAAATGCTACGCTTCACCAGAATCAACATAAATCCTCACATGGATAAATTGAGCATGGGTATTTAGAACCTCAATCACTAGCAGATCAAATTTCCACGCAACCCAAATACCACCTGCTAAACCATCCCTGTCAGAGACAACAGAAAAACAATAGCCCAGCTTACGTAAAATAGCAGGAGCCCGACTACCGCTGACTTTTGTTTCCAAAAGAACAATAATATCAGGAGAGTTAGGACTAAAAATAGTCTTAGCTGCCCTAAGAAACTCAGCATTCCCTGCACCTCTACAATTCCACACTAGAGTCTTATTTATCATAATAAACAAATAAGAAAAGAACCTGGCAACTTAAGACATTTGCATGTCTTCTGCCTCCATTTGCCAGTCGAGTTCGATTCCCACCAAGCCTGGCGCCGGATGGATATCAAGCATGAGTTCACCTTCGAAGGATGTACTAGAAGTGATAGCTAAGACAGGAGGTTTTGGAGCATGGATCTCAGCCATTTGATCATCATCAGGCGGGTCCACCTTATTGTGTCTAGGCGGGATCACCTTACTAGGCCTGAAAGAATTGGCCTCCTGCGAAGACGAGCCCTGAAAAAGCTCATGGCTAGTCCGGTTTTTCACGTAATTAGTGTCTTTAGAAATATACTCGAGGGGCTCCATTATTTTACTACTAGGCCCACTGCCTTTAGGAGCTAGTTGTCTTTGGTGTTGACTTCTACCACCCATTTTCCCATCCACTTTCTCTTGTTTTGACACCTGTACTTGAAGAATAGCACTCTCACATGGGACAATAAATGCATGGCTTTTCTCTCCTTTCCTGATTTCCTTATTTAAATCTTTGGGAATGTCAAAACTTGAAGCTAAATTCCCTCCATCTTCTTCAACAAGAGTGGCAAACCGGGAACCCTGAGATTTGCCCATACTTCCCTGATTTTGCTCGTCTGAACCTCTTCCCCTTTCTCTGCTCTAACTACTCAAATCTCTCTCCTTGTCACGCCTAACCCGGTTCGACTTTTGAACCATCATCCAGGGACCAAACTTGCTATGATCTAAAGTATTAGCGTCGTGAAGAGCTCCGGCCACCACTTTTGGCTCACCCGTCTTCGAGATCTCCACATGCTTCCTGCTGGGTTTTTTTGGGCATCCCTCCTTTAAATGGCCATAACAACCACAATGGAAGCAGATGAGGTGAATGCTCTCATATTCAATAAAGAAAGAAATGCCATCAATGCAGAGACGAGATAAAAGCGGTTTTGTGAGGTCTACTTGAACACAGAGTCTTGCAAACTTCCTCCTTGCCTGCAAGAAAGGGTTAGTATCCACTTTGACAGTGCGTCCAACACAATTCCCCAAGGTTGCCAATATATCCCTATCATAATACTTCATTGCTATGCCGGGAAAACGTACCCAAACCATAACCGAGTTAATAGATGTTGAGAAAGGATTGAAATTTGGTTGCCATTCTCTTATAGTCAAGTAGTGATCAAATATCATCCAAGGACCTCCAGTTAGAGCAAAGTCGTAGTCTTGCTCTATGCTAAACTTCACTAAATAGAAATAATTTCCCAAGTCAATGATGGTCATGATTCCCTTAAGGGACCATATCTGTTTAAGTTTCTTTTCCAAGAAGTGGAACCCAACTCTTTTTCCTAGAAGTTTTGATGATCAAACACTTCTTCCATGGTTTTCGGATTCGCTCACGCTCCTTTGAAGACAGTTCGATCATTGGGCATAAAGAATCCTATTCCCTATAAGAGATCTTAATCCTTGACCTTAGACCAGAAATGGCTTTGACATTCTCTTTGTCTTCCTCCCCCGAATCCGAAAAGGTCTCTCCATCGTCATCTTCCTCTTCATAGCCCTCGGACTCATCTCCTTCAAACTCAATATTAGGCATTCTTCCCATGAGGGTATGCTTATACGATAACCGAGATTCTACATGGAACCCAAGGTCCATGTCATCCTGCGCTATTAGGTCATACAAAACCAGCACAAAAGAAATGCCATCAAACTCTTTACCCCCCCCCCCTTTGATTTTCTTCACATTCCGAGAGAAGGGTTCCCCCTCTTCCAGGCTCTTCCCATCCTCCGTGGTCACACGCTCCCTCTCCCCACTCACGTCACTAACTTCGCTCATTAGAAAGTTTACAATGTTTTTGACTTATAGAACTACTCTTTTACCACTTTTAAGTCATGGGATAGAGCCTTGCTTTCAGAAATTGTTCCTTTGCTTCATCTTAAGCATTGCCATTCTTAGATTTTACAAGTTTGATTCTATACTCCTTGATGTAGTGACTTTTTTTTTTTTCCACAATCCGAATATGCAGAAGTTAGATTTGCAATTGGTTGCAAGTTTGGGTCCATAATATAGAAAACTTTCATCTTAAGCATTGCCTTTCTTAGATTTTGCTAGTTTGATTCTACACTCCTTGATGTAGTGACCTTTTTTCTCCACAATCCGAATCTGCAAAAATTGGTTTTGCAGGTGGTTACAGGTTCGGGTCCATAACTTAGAAAACTTTCTGAGCAAGAAATCTTATCCTTTGAACTAAGTCAACTCAACACATTCAAATTACCATATTTGAGACTCAATCTTCAATTAAAGCTAACTCAATGCTCAAGCATCACCTTGAACTACCCATATCAAGATAGAAGCAGAGGAAGATATAGCTCCACCTTCTGCAACCAGGAAAAAGAAGAAGAACCAATACTCAGTCCCAAATATGTTTGCAAATTATTTAGCTTTGAGATGCTTTCGTATGAGTTGTTGAGCACTATAAATAGTTTTTAATTTAACAAAAAATTTCTTTCTTCTCTCTTTTTCTTTTTCATGTTTTCTAATAGGAAAAGAAAAAAAGTCATAAAGTATGGACTTAAACTAGGGTTTGGGCTAGAAAACTATTTACTCATTTTTTCAAAGGAAATTAAAATTTACCAAAATAACAACTAAAATATAAAATCAACTGAAGTTTTTTTTTTTATTTACTAAAGAATAGGAAAAAAAGTGCAATAAAAACAGATTTTGAAAAATTAAAAAGTATAAAACAATCTAGTGCTTTACCTTGTGCATCTCGTAGAGAATAATCTATGGAAGGAGAATCAATTTAAAATGCATGAAAACAAATTAGTGACAGATTAAATGGGAAAATTAAGTCAATAAAGTATCAAGAGAAAAAAAAAATGTCTCAGATAAATGAAATATGAAAATTACTGATTTTTCCAATTCAATTAAGGGTAATAAGAAAGTAGAAAGCTAAATCAGTGGAATGGAATTCCAGAATAAAATAAATCAGTGTTTGAACTAACTAAATCTCTTCTTCTTCTTTTTTCCCCCTTGTTCAGACTCTCAATTTTGTTAAGGCATGGTTTGCATGCTCCACATAATGCCCAATTCTTGTCTTGCTGGTCTTTTCCTTTGTTAGATATCAAATGTCTTAGGTGAATGAAAGTTTTATTTCCAGGAAAGTTTTATCCCCACCATTTTAGGTGGAAAAGTTTTATTTCTATTCTCAGTGTAAAATTTCATTTCTAGGTATCCTTTATGTCTGGGAGTGATTTTTTCCTCTTTTAACAAATGTAAGAAAGTTTTATTCCCACAATCACTTTCCCAAGAAACATTCCTTATATACCAAACACTACCTAAACTTTCATTCTTCCACATAATATGCCAAAACTATAGGCACCAAAAACCAAATTGCACATATAAAGACCCTCCAATTGAACCAATAACTTGCGTAGTTGTATCAGAGGTATTCTCCAGCTACATCCTGAATTGATGAAAATTGTGGTGTTATATTTTAAAATCACACAATTTTGTTGTCAAATTACTCAAATCTGACAGGCAGAGAATATGTCATATGCATTACACTCAAAAGTTAAAAAGCTTTTATCTAAATTGGACATATAGTCAAAACTTTTCCTCAATCCAGATTAATGGCTTGAATGGTAATGGGTCCTTCAAGAGGAAAATATTGTCATTCTGACTTTGGCAGTGTTGAGCAGGAAATGTAAAACATATGGAGAAACCAAACAGAGGAAAAATGGTGACTGCATTTGCAATAAGAGGATTTGAACCAGGGAAAAGGGGTCAAGAGACCAGCCTTAAAACTGGAATTGAGCTAGAACTTTTCCTCATATATATATATATATATTGAAGAGGAAAGCTACAATTTTGAAACTGGAAAACTGCATTCAATCCTCTTAACTCATGTTAAATCTGCCAACTTATCCCATATGTTTCAATATTGGATAATCACATGACAACAGGTTTACCCAGGATTCTTAAACCCAAAACCTGAAACAAAGGCCAAAAAGTTATAAAAAATAAGATAAATTTGGTTTCATGATCCTTAGTGACCTTCTAAGCCCACATCATCATCTTTCATATGAAGAGGACTAATTTCAATGTGATATTTATCTTGTTACATATAGAAAGAAAACTCTATAAATGCAATTGTCAGCTTACACCAACATTTTCAAATAGCTTGAAACAAAAGATTCAAGCTCCCAATCACCAAGCCCACATTAATACGACAACAAATACCATTGCTCCCTACTCTTAAAAGAAAATGATAAATTCAACCAAGTAAGAAAGTCTAGTATCTAAAATCAATTATAAGTATCTTTCATCTCTTAATCCTATAACAGTTCTGCAATATTTCTTATGGATTCTTACTAACCAAATGCTTCCATACCAATGTAACTCTCCCTTTGCTTTACATTACATAATAAAGAACTTGAACCACAAAAGGAAATGTAGATACCAAGAAGTTTAAAACAAACTATTTCTTATAGATTATTCATGAGCAAATGCTTCCATAGAGAGTCTCTATTAGAGTTGTTAACTGTCCCTTTGCTTAGCATCACATTAGGAAATAAATTGATTCATAAAGGGAAAGAAGTTTATTCATAAGTTTAAAACATATATAATATACTAATTAGACATTTCATTTGTTGAATTCCTTAAAAAACGGAACTTTAAGCGAGCTATAAAAATAATTGAGGGAAAAAGAGTGATATACCTTTTGATGATTGTGATAGAAGAATAGGGCTTTTCAGTGTTTGATATCTGCATGCCTTTTTTGATGCCTTGGCAATGCTATGTAGTTATGCCTACATCTCTCTCTCTTTCTCCTACATAGTTACCAAAAAGAATGGGGCTACCGAACTAGATTCTTCAATAGGTGAGTTTCAAAATTTTGTCAACTATCTTAGGATGAGATAATCTCATATATGTTTTAACTTTTTAATGGTACTTTTGGGGTTTATCTAGATTCACAAATTTAAAAGTCGTGGTATATTCATGGAAATGTTGTACATGTTAAGTCAGATGCCTTGAGAGGCTTACATATTGAATAGAGATTCTGGCTGTGCATATAAGAATGGCAAATAGGTACATGGGGGCAGGGAGTGCCTTCTGATCCCTTTCCCCAACAAGTAACTTTTCCCCGTCCACCTCCTTGACCACGGTGAGGAGCAAGGATCTGCAGGGACCCACAAACACACAACATAATCAAGCCATTCATTGTCAATTTCGATATTCTCAAATGAATTCTGTACAATCTAGCAAAATGAAGTACCATTGTCAAATTTTCACTCTTCCGATGTTGGTATTAACTTATAGAACTACCATAGCTTTTGGGACTAACAAAGGAAACCCTACATCTAACAATTAGAGGCGAAAGCAGCAAAATGAAAATATCATACCTAGCCTTTATGCATCTGTACTTTCGACCAAACCCCATCAAAGATACAGAGCCATCATGCCATTGGCACATTCGCACTAACCAGGGCTGGAACTTTATCCTTTGACCAATTTCTCAATACCACTTTGTTGGTGGTAGAGGCGGAGGGAGAAGAACAAGAAGAAGAAGACAGAGCGGAGAAGTGAGAGGCGCTAGGTTTGAACCTTTGGGAGGATTTAGGGTTTCTAATTCTTTACCTTTTTTTTTTCTTAATTACACATAAGAAAGTACTAATGTACCCCTATATATAATATATCCTATATAAGTTATGGGCAAATTGACCTCAACAATACACATTTACAAACTATTTATGTAAAAAGGGCAGTTTCTAAACTATTTACTTAAAAAGGGGCAGTTTCGAATATTTTATTATTTTTCAAATGAAAGTGAAACACGCTATACATAAGTAGAGCGTGTATGAACTAATTACGCTATAAAACATCTCAACCAATCGCATGTTCATTACTTGGAAAAAGCTGGGGGATTTTTTAAAAATTGAACATGTTGTAGGCTACAAAGCTTGAACACACTTTAGAGCATAAAACATCACATTTTATCCTCTAAAATGTGTTTTAACTGAACACTTTAAAAGGAAAAGCGTGACACTTTATGCTCTAAAGTGTGTTCAAATTGAACACACTTTTCATGGTACTCCACAATGTGTTCACTGTTCATTTACAACTCTGCTAGTGTTTTCAAACTATTAACGCTGAATATGGAAACACATGAAGGTACACTGCTAAAGCGCGAACGACTCTATAAATACCGGCTTCCTTTGAGCAAATTCTTAGTGTGAAAGTGTTGCACTGCAAAGCTTGAAATTGCTTTGCGAGTTTGTTGCGAAGATTGAAGGTGCTGTGGAAATTTGTAGTAGCTTTTGAGCTTCTGAAGGTACTTTTATTTAATTATCTTGTATTAGATTATGTATAGTAGTGTAATACATATTTTATGTTAGATTATTATTCAAAATAAATGTGTTATTAATATTTACTTATTTATTAATAACTATAGTAATTTGTGCGTAAAAGTAATAATTATGTATGAGTATTGATGAAAAATTAATTGCTATAGAAATGTGATAATATTTATGTACTAATAATGATTGAAAAAAATATTTTAGGAAGAAGATACATATATTAATAAATCATAATGGTTAGATGTACAATGGGCCCCAAGGTTTAATGTGTGAGAGGCCGACAATCTATGAGTTAAACTTGAAGAAGACATGTGAATTGAATAGATTAAAATTTCATATCCAGACTAAAATGAGACTTTAAGCAAATGAAGTGGTCAAAAAGATAACTTATAGATTTCCAATTTTAGTTAATCTATTGTTTTATCATGCATTTAAATTGGGATCTGATGGAGATATTGAGATGATGTTTGAGAGTAATGTTCAACACCTTACTTGAGGTCTAATTGAGATATATGTGGACATTAAGACTGTGAATGTTGGTGGAGACGGAGGACAACCTGAAGCTATTGAAGAAGGTGGCCTAAGTTCATTGTCTTGTTCCTATCCTCTATATAGTCAACTAGGGGTAGAAGCCAAGCCTTGTTATGAACCGGAGGTTGGTTCACATGGATTTCAATACGATTTGGCTACTTCTAGTCAAATGCATATGCTAGAAAGAGGCTATAGGTATGAAAGTAGTGACCCATGGCTGAATTCAGATGTCCCCAATGGTGGCATTGAAGTACATAGAGCTGGATGTAGCCAACATGAAGGTCAACAGAAGAATAAAAGTCACGGCAATTCACCTATTGATCATCTAATTGACAACAGTGATGATAAGGATCATGATTACAACCCAGACATAGGAGGATCAAGTGGTGATTAGGAAGGGGAAAACTTGTTAGATCTTAATGTGGAGTCATTGAGCCAGGAACCAATATCTGCCAGGGCATAACACATTACACCAACACATGTGGTGCTTCTACCACACTATAGATACGTTAATTGGGAGATAATGCAGATAGTTGAGAATGCTGAACAAATAATGGGGAACAACTAATGGCAGAGAGACGATGAGTTGTAAATCGGGCAGAATTTTAGAAAACAAAGATCTTTAATTAGCTATAAAAGCAATACTCATTTCATGTGCACCAACATTTCTATGTGAAGGAATCCAAACCTAACAAATTAAGTTTGATATGTCTAAACAATGCTGATGGATGCAATTGGAGACTTCGGGTCTGCTTACGAACTAGGAGCAAGATTTGAGAGATAATAAAGTACAATGAGCCTCATACTTGCACAAATGCAACTTTAACACAAGATCATAACAAATTAGATGTTAAGGTGATTGTAGCAACAATTACTGGGATGGTTCAAGAGAATGCTAGTGTGCCTATAAAGCTAATACAAGAGCACATTCTCCTATCAAATATCATACAGGAAAGCATGGCTTGCGAAGGAAAGAGTAATCGCTACAGTGTATGGTAATTGAAAGGAAAGTTATAATTTGCTACCTAGATGGATGACTTCACTTGAAGAACACGCACTTGGAAATTTCGTTGAATGGTGCTTGGATGATCGGTGGATGGGAAGACCACCAAATGATCATACATTGAAGAGATTTTGACATGTCTTATGGGAATTCAAGCCATGAATTGACACATTTAGGTTCTGCAAGTCAATGGTCCAGATTGATGGGACTTTCCTATATGGGAAGTACAGTGTGACCTTGCTCATCGCCATTACACAGGACGGCTCTCGGTCACCCTTGCCTTTAGCTTATGCCGTTGTGGAAGGTGAGACCAAAGATGCCTGGTCATGGTTTTTTATGCTTGTGAGACAGCATGTCGCTAGGGACATGGAAAAATTGGCAATAATTTCATATCATCATGTTAGCATCATCTCATCCATTGAAGACGAACGGGTTAGCTAGCGTCCACCATTGGCGTATCACTCTTTTTGCTTGCGCCACGTGGTGAGTAATTGGAACAATGGCTTCAAGAATGTTGTTGCGAAGCACCAAATCTACAGAGCTGGTAAAAATATGAGTCTGACTAAGCAATTGAATATTATTTATAGTATTTGCATAAAATGAATTTTTTTAAAACATTGTCTTTTATAGGTGTCCAGTTTGAGTCTGTCAAATTCGATGAATTAATGACAGAGATACAAAGTGATTGTCCCGATGAGTGTTCACGGAGGTATATCATGGATATCGACTCGATGAAATGGATGTAACAAGGGGACACTCTAGGTAGACGGTATTATTTCAATGACATGTCATGGTATTATTTGTCTTTGGAGCCATTACCTATTGATCTACAATGTCATGGATATTTTCCAGCACATGTCAATATGATCGTTGCAATATGGAATTGCAGAGGTATAGCACATCCTGACTTCCAAGACATTGCACGCATGTTATGTCGTCGACACGGGATCAGTGTCTTCATCTTGATGGAGACACGGTACGAGGGTAGCATTTGGATGCAAAATCGCATTGGAGAATGTATTGGCTTCAATGACATGATCGCCACCCGCTGTAATGGCTTCACTGGAGGTTGTTGGGTGCCCTGGAAAGATGATGTGAAACCCGTACAGATTCATATTCATCATGATTTCAATTTCAATTTAGTTTTAAATGTTAAAATGAATTCATGTTAAAATCAACAAACATGGTTAAATAATGTAAATAAATAGTTAACTCATTACATATGAAATTATTACATACCATAATTTACACATCATTTTAAATAAAACTATACAGTTAACTGATTACACATAAAATATGAATGCTACTGATATGTTGGCCCAAATTGAGTACCTGTGTAACACTTTTTGGTATGCCTGTCACATTGTGCATGTTTTGGGGCCAGCTAAGGAGCTACATCCAGGATGTCAGTCATTAGATCGTCATAGATGTCATATAACCTCAAAGCAATAGGATCAACATCCATCTCCCCCTGATAAATATGAGGAGGACCAATGGGGGTCGCCAAAGGCTAGGTGTACACGTCTCCCAATTGTGCACATGACAACCCTACTGGCAGGTCTAGATCAAGATCTACACCAAGTGCTAATGTGGGGAAATTGACGTTAGTACCGAACATATTATATTGGGGTGAAGCTATTCCTACCATGTATGCATTTTCCAACATAGTCAGGCTTGTTTAATCCTGGACGATGTGTGTCCTTTGCTGAGCTGGACTTCGTCGTGAGGAACCCGCTCTATCCGCACTATCATTTGGTGGCATACGATGACTGTCAGGCTGTGCCATAGCCTCAACATCAGGCTGTGCCATGGCCTCACCTTGAGCCTGTCCCATAGGCGTCCACTG
The DNA here is from genome assembly GCA_003255065.1 of Cercis canadensis. Classification (NCBI taxonomy): domain Eukaryota; kingdom Viridiplantae; phylum Streptophyta; class Magnoliopsida; order Fabales; family Fabaceae; genus Cercis; species Cercis canadensis. The sequence continues at coordinate 160,677 of QAOA01007117.1, forward strand.
AGGATACTGGGTTCCATAATCGAGTTGAATTAACCCATAGTTATAAAATAATTGGATAAGATTGGCCTGGAATGAAGCAAACTACTCTGTGGTCAAATGAGGCCTAAAATATTGCCCCTGTTGGAAAGGCGTGGGCGCTGGAAGGACAAGGGTTGTTGGAAGGCTGGGGCCTGCTAGAAGGCTGCACCCAACTGGAACTGCAATGATTTCTGGGCTGGCGGCTGCTATTGGGGTGGAGGCATGCCATCTTATAAATAATAGACCAAATATACTTAACATTCATCTAAATCATATCGCACAAGCTACAATAACAAGCATGTCACAACTTGATCATGAAGAATCAAGCTACTTGGGCTCATCCACCTCTCCATGATTCAGAGATACCATGTCATGTACTCTGGTGTGATGCCAAAATCCTCATCACACTGCACTAGGTGATTGCGTCCTTGCCTCCATGCCTCGCAATATGCATCGTGAAACTGGGTCCACAACCGGTCTTGGTTGCCTCTCAAGGTCAAACTCTCTAACGGCTAGGCATGGCTAAGGGGCAACGAGAATACCCTGACATCCTCCAAACTGGCGTACCACTTTGTCTAGGTTGTGCATCTCTATTACATTAAAACACACTAAGGGGACCTTTGCCACCCAAATGTCGCATCTTGCCCGATAGTAAGGTGGCAGTTGTGCCCCACAATAATGCTGCCACATAATCTGTAAATTACAAATAATATTATTTAAGTAAACCATACAAAAATGCTTAGATAATCAATGCAACTTTAACTACAAACTATTCATTTATCTTACCTAACTCCAAGCTGATTAAAAGATTGCCAATACCCAATTGGTCTCTCTCGATATCGATGTCCCTATAACTTAAGGGATGTCTCCACCTAATATATTCATTTAACTTATCAGATTATATTTATGTACTTTGTCATAACATATGAAATTTATGCAAATAATTGTTTATACTAAACATATCATACATGTAAATCAATTTTAATTATAATTAATTAAAATTAGCATTTCTAAAATGTACTCCATAATTTAATTTAGGATACCACTTTAGTGTCACTTGTTGCTGAAATGCAACAACCGGCACCACAGTGCACAACCAATAGAATGAGGACATGCTGTTAGTCAAGTACCTAGTTAAGTAGGTTTTATTACTTAGAAAATGTGCCCCTAAGTTATATTAATTATAAAATATGCCATAAAGTTTAGATAATTATAAAATTGCCCCAAATGAACCATAAATCCTAAACTCTAAATCATAAATCCTAAACCTTAAAAAATAAATCCTAAACCCTAAATCTTAACCCAAAAAAACTAAATGGATTGGGGTTGATTTGAAAATAGTAAAGAAATTTGTGACACATTTTTTATAATTACCATAACTTCATTGACAATAACAGAATTTTAACATAATTGTGTGCTATATTTGTAATAAGTCACTCAACTAATCCACAGCTTACACATGGCATTGTCAGTTGTTGCATTTCAACAAGTGATATTTTAGTGGTTTCCTTTAATTTATAACTAATGTTTATCAAATCTACTAATTTGTAACATACAATTTAATTTATATTAAAAATAGCATTTAAATATATACTAACTTGCATATAAGTGGCTCCGTCACTCTCCTACCCTGTCGCGGAGGTGATGGAGAAAGCGTGAGGAATCTCTCATATGCCCAAACCTCCAGCAAGAATGAATAGCCTCCAAACTCCAATGTGTGGCCAACCGAAAAGTTGCAGAGGCTCCTGTACAGGTGCGCTAGAACAGCAGATCCCCAACTCATGCGCCCCACAACATCCTAATCCTCTAAAAGCTTAAGGTACATAAGATGCACGTAGTTACTAGTGACATTAGGCATCAACCATCCACCAATCATTCGCATGATATGTGCCCTGTCATGTTATTGTGTTTTCTAATCGGTAGCATCATCTAGCAAAATGGCAAATGTGTCCTTTAGCCACGTCATCTTTAGTCTCGATCCAACCAACGCATCCTGGTCTGGCATAACGCCCAACAAATCCTATATCAGCTCCAATAATGGGTGCTGGTTGTAACCACTCACCACATTCCCATCAACATGAAGCCCTAATAGTACCTCCAAGTCATGTAACGTGATCGTACACTCTCCTCCATGCATGTGAAAAGTGTGTGTTTTTGGTCGCCATCGCTCAACTAAGGCAGATAGAAAGTCCCTATCTAACTTCAATGGAGTCATTAGTGCAGCTCCTCCAAAACCCGCCCACCTAATATACTGCATCACTCTCATATCAGGTGGTAAAACTTTATGGTTGCGTGTCAGCACAAATCTCTCCATCTAAAATAATCATATTATTTAAAAAATATTATTAACTATAATTTAAATAAACAAGTCAACTAACAAAAGTCAAAATTTTTAAACAAGTCCAAGTAAACCACTTACTCCATTGTTCCACGTATCAGTTGAAATATGGTGTGCTTGTTCAGTCAACACACTAATATCTACAAGACCAGGCAATACAAGTTCTTATTGCGCCATAGTAAATCCAAAATAGACATTTAGCAGACGGATATACAAACATGTGATGAAATGAACTTTTCTGTCTACAAAATGATAAATAAATTGTAATAAAAAAAACATGTAGTAAATGAAGCAAATAAAAGGAAGAAAAATTCGGACAACTTGAAGCAAATGGGACCGCAAGAAGGAAGAAAGACAAAGAAGAAGAAGAAGAAGAAGAAGAAGAAGAAGAAGAAGAAGAAGAAGAAGAGGGACCGAGCATGAAGAACAACAATGGAGGAATGAAAGGAAGAAGAATGCGTGTTTCAAAAACGAGGGACACACTTTAGGGATGTAAAGCGTGTTCAAAGTGAACACGCTTTAGGAGATAAAGTGTCACACTTTATCTCCTAAAGCATGTTCACTTTGAACAGATTTTACAGCCCTAAAGCGTGTTCACTTCCACGCTTTGCAGTGTTCTCTCTCGTGAACAGTAGACACTCGATTGGTTGAAATGCTTTATAGCATGTTCTGTTCATACAAGCTCTACTTGTGTATAGCGTGTTTCACTTCCGTTTGGAAAAAAAAATATTCAAAATTGTCCATTTTAGGTAAATAGTTTGGAAATTGCCTTTTACGTAAATAGTTTGTAAATATGTATTATTGAGGTCAATTTGCCTAAGTCATAAGGGGATATTTTAGTAATTCCATATTTTCGGGACCCCCACAGGATGGAGAGTATGATCCATACATCAAACGGGTAGAAATCCTAGGATAAAACATCCCCCATCCCCGCCGCACAGTCGGGAAATCTTGCTGGTATCCGACTGAGTTGGGAATTTTTCCATCACTATGTGTATAGGCTTTACAACAATTGATGATGATTTTTGTTGTGTAATACTACTCCTTTTTCTCTAATTTAAATATAAACGTTAAAATGATTTTTAGTTATTTTGAGCCTTTAACATGGATAGCTTTAATTTTAATTTTAATTATATTTTTGTTCACAATTGGGGTAATTGAATTTTTTGGAAAAATGAATAGAAGGTACCTAATCAACACACCCAAACCAACCTGAGATTATTGGTTTGGCTTGAAATAATTTTTCTTCAAACCCAACCCAAGGTGTTGTAATCATTTTAGACCATAAAATTGCTCTGAACTTGCCTAACTCAAGCTAAGAAAAACCGTAGTGGGTATTATGCCATATAAGTTATATTAAATTATCAATTATGTGACCAACAAAGGTGTTCATTCCTCAAATAGAAAATTAGATTTTATAGGAAAATAGACAATATGGAGACATTGATATAGACTTACAGCCTTTTATACCTACACTTTTTTCTTTTTGTACATATACATCAAACAAAATACAAAAGGCATAATTTCTTTTTCCCATTTTCCTATTGTGTCTTGTCTACAAATTTACCATCCATTGGGTTTAAGCGAACAAAAAGGGGAGCAAAGGACTGGGATAAAGAAGTAGGTATGGTAAAATTTCCCACTCAAGGGGTTATCTATTCCCCAAATTTAGGGTAGGGATAAGGGAAATTTTTCCCAATTTGAGTTTTGGGGATGAGGGTGGTGATAATTGTCTCCTCCCAAATAGTAAAGTACTAAAATATCATTTTATTACTTATATAGGATATAATATATGAGGATATATTAGTAACTTGACATATGTACTTAATAAAAAAATAAAAGGTAAAAACTTAGAAAATTGAAACCCTATATCCTGTCAAAGATGCATCTCTGTTTGTGCTGTTCACCTCCCCTCCCCTCCGGCTCCAACTAGTCGAGATCCATTTTGACGAAAAGCCTGAGGCCGTTGAAGTCATGAAGTACATGTGGAATAGGGATCTTCTCTTTGGACGCTAATTAGTTTCATTTGCTATTGTGTTTGGGTACTAAGAAAAATATTTTTCTTGAGGAGCAACCAAAAACATACGCATAGTCAATCGTCATTGTTTACATTCCTATCTTGGCTATCATCATCTTTCTATACCTCACCATTTTTTCATTCTCGTTGTTAGCACCAAACAATATCGTAGAATGGTAATCGTCTCCTTCTCTTTCTGCTTCTAGATCTACAATTGAACTTTAGAATCTTACTATTTGTTTCTATTTTTTTGGTGAAGCAAGTGCATGAACTCTGCAATCTAATTGACATGTGGCTAATTGTGGATCCTAGTAAGTATCCTCTCCTCATCGGAGGATTGGAACAAGGAGCATTTTTTCCCTGTGATTAAGGGGAAAGTGAGATGTTGACATGGATTAAGAATGCACTCCCCACCCTTGATTCACCCTGTTGCCATTCCTATAGAGGAAGATGCTTATATTATCACTTTCTCCAAACATGAGACTAGTATTTGTCAAAAGGTTAATGAGCTTGTAGTCCTCAGTGGCATTGATCTTGGTCTGGTAATATTTTCTCCTATTGGCAATCCTTTTCTTTCTTTCTCTAACCCATCTATTGAGTCAATATCCAATAGATTTATGAACTAAAAAATCCGACACAAAGGGACAACATTCAACCGCTCTTATAAGGTTTTATGTAGGGGAAAATCAACGAAATGAACAAGAAACATAATGAATTGCTTGTCCAACTTGCTGAGAAGATAAATCAGGGAACAACACTAGAACAATTTAAAGAGGGGGAGATTCATGCAAAGGCTCGGTGGGAGACTCCTCCTGGGCTTAGCTATGAAGAAACTTGAGAAAAAGAGGAATTCTTCATGAGTCCTCATAGAAAAATCTTGATTCAGCTTAAGGAGAAACAAATGATGCGTCTTCTTCTCGTAGAGGCAATCCTACCAATCCACGAGTACCATTGATAGTTAAATGACTCCATCCACCACCTCAACCATGGAATGTCAGTAGGAATGATATGCAAATGCTTGAATCCATGTTTTGAAAATTTTACAAATAAATAGAGTTCTTTGCATTTGTAGACATACCTATTTGAAGACCTAAGTTTTTACAAGGATGTGCTCAAATATGTTATCTTTTTGTACCCATCTTTTATGCTTTTTGATGATAATGAAATATGTAGTTAGTTTCTTGATTGTAATATGAAAAAAATTGATTGCATATTTCATTATCATCTAAAAGCATGAAAGATGGGTACAACAACATAACATATTTGAGCACATACTCATAAAACCTTAGATCTTCAAACATGTATGGCTATAAATGCAAAGAACTTTCTTTATTTGTAAAAATTTCAAAACACAAAGATTTAGGCATTTGAATGTCATTCCTTTTGGTCTTCCGTGGTTGGGGTGGTGGATGGAGTCCCATTCAACTATCACTAGTACTCATTGGATTGGTAGAATTCAGCTGTGCCAAAAAAGAAGCTCTGTAAATCTTTTAATTTCTTTAAGCTGATTCAAGATTTTCCCATGTAATATATGAAAAACACCTCACTTTCTCTAGGTTCTTCAGAGGTAAGCTCCTCCATATGAGTTTCCCACTAACCCTTCCCATAATTCTTCTCATCAAATTTGTTCTACTGATTTACTCTTATCTATCTCATCAACAAGTTGAACAAGCAATTCATTATGTTTCTTGTTCAATTGATTCATCTAGCCTATAACCTTCTAAGAAAGGTTGAGGGTTGTCTAAAACAAGGATGTTGGATTTCATCCTTAGTTGACTAACTTAGTCAATAATTTTATATATAAACTTAGATAAATAAGTATCAAATATATTATGGCGCATGTTATATCCCATTCTGGTCAATTGTGTTAGTGAGCTTTACTAGGTATTAAATACTATGTTGACTATGTGAGTTGTAAGCTTGTGTATGGGCTAACAAAAATTGGTAGCTAGGTTAGCCCATACATATTGTGAGCACAAGGAGAGGACCTTGCTCTTGTAGACACTGTATATTGTCTGGGTTCTTTTTGTCACATAAAACAAAACAAAAAAAGTGAAATTTGAGATATTGCATCTGTGAAATTTTGAGTTCTTGCACCTTTTGAATTTGCCAAAAAATTGTGCAAAAGAAAAATGATTTTTGAAAACATATAAGTTCTTAATTTTTAGTTTATTTATTTTTATATATTTTACTTGGGCTTTTGTAATAAAATGTACCATAGTCTCATCACCTTGGCCTAGTCCATTTTTTTGGAGTCCAACCCAAATCTCCCATTTAGCCCACTTGGTACATTCCTTTTAGTATTTTTAAATTTTTGTAAATGAATAGTAAAAATAGAAAAATAAAGAGTTTTTTTAAAAAAAGCTTGTTCTTGCATCATTAGATCTAAAAGGACCAATGAACGAACAAAAAATGAATTTCCCTCATTCCCCATTGGTCTAAATGGATGTACCTTATCTCTATTAAAGGAAAAAAGCAAACAAAAAGGAGAAAAGAAAAATTAAAGAAAAAGAAAGATTTGGGCGGCCGATAAAAAAGGGTAAAATTGGAAAAGCAAAAAAGAAAGAAAGAGAACCGTATATAGAAGAAAGAAGAATTGAGAAGAAGAAAGGAGGGGCCATCATGAAAACCAGATGAGACTGAGAGCTAGAGAGGAAGAAGAAAGCAAGGAAAACTGTAGAGAGAAAAAGAGAGGCAGAAAGACTGGCCAAGAGAAAAAAAAATAGAGCAAGAAGGAAGAAAGAGTGACCAAGAGAGAGATAGTGACTTGAAGAATCTCCAATTTTTCCTTGTATCTATTGGAGCTCAAATTTCATTGGGCATTTGGTGGAGACATTGTAGTAGTCATCAGAGCTCAAAGGTGGGAGGAGAATCCATTTGGTCATCTCAAATTGGCGGTTTGTAGAAAGGTTGTAGAACAGTCATCAGGATCAAAGAGAATTACTCTCTTTGGTATATTCTTTTCCTTTTCCTTGCTTAAATATGAGAATCTGGGCAAAATGGGTTCATGAGAATTATTTCATAGTTCTTGAATAATTTATAGGAAATTTATAACAATCATATGTTTTTCAAGATTTGGATTCACTGATATGTGAATTTCTTTTACTGGAGGTTGTTGATTTTTTTTTTTTTGTCTATCCCTTGTTGATGCAATATTTCCAGCATAGGAATTGTGAGATAATTTTTGGCCTTATTCATGTTGCTATTATGTTGCAGTAATAGTGATTGAGTATGGTAGAGTATGGTGGATGTCGTTTGTAGGATAAATCCTTGTTACTGTTGGATATGGATTTGTGTACAGCAGCTACATTTTGATATTTTAAACTTTTGTATACCTATAAGTCAATTGTGCTTAAGACTTTACCTGAGTTGTTTTTATGCCTACATATTGTGAAGTGTGAAAGATAGAGTAAAATTGTCTATAGACCCTTGGTTAATTTTTGTATGTAATCTTGTTCTTGTTTTGCCACTGGGGGTTCATAAGATTTTTGTTAGCTATGATCTCAGGTCCTTGAATTTCATTGGTTAAGATAGAGTAGCATCTTGTTTTGGTTTTGATTAGCAAATAATGTGTATGTATATTGATCAAATCATAAGCTCATTTACCATGTTGCATTTATGAAAAATTGATTGCTGATATTTGCTTCTGGCCTATATTGGTCTTCTTGCTTCAAATTTGATTTGTAAAATTTGATATTGTGTCTTTGGATGAGTAAGCTGAAAGGATAACACATATTGAGCGGATTGGTTCATATATAGATATGATATAGTTTGCTACCAAGCATGTCTAGTATCAATTCTTTGTTGATTTCATGTTCACCAAGATATTTTTAGCATCAAATTTCTGCTAGGATTGACTTGCCTCTAAAGATTTTGGTTCCATGTGGTTGCTCTTTTTTATGACTATTTGGAATAATTATATTTGCAATCCCAGTTTCATATTGCTTTACCTTCTTTACCGATTACATGTGCTATGTCATTTGCATATGCGCATAAAACCTTGTTGGGAATGTGACGATGCTTGGGTTGAGGTGGATAAAGTTCTAGAGGTCAAGATCAGGTAGTTCTTAAGATTGGATGAGGAGTTGAGGTTTAGCCTACACAATGATCATAAGTGAACTACGGGCCGAGTGGGGATACCCGGACTCAGAAGATCAAGTTAGATCAGGGCGAGGTAAAAGGGAGTAATGAGTGAAAAGAGAAGAAAAGTCTTTATACCTATTGGAAGGGGATATTTATAGGAGGAAAGATACTTGGGGTTTGGGTGGTGAATTAGGCATTTAGGCCCAGATGGGCCAAGGCCATCATGGGCCTTAATGAGGGATATCAACACTTGCCTCCCTTAGCAACTCGAAGGTTGGAGATGCTCCAAGCTTTGGGTCGGGATTTATGTTCAAAATGGCAAGACATGTGTCAGTTAGTTGGTTAGAACACACGTCTCATTACGAGAGGGTACTAAGGGCAGTGTAATGATGTCACCGTCTATTTATGCTTCTTGAGGCAGAAAAAGGCTTAACTGACATGACGTTTCAACTTCCTGAGCCGCATGACGGCTAGCTATTGACCTTTGGAAGAGCTTAATCTGGATCATTGGATCTGCGATGCTCTTTTTATAAATAGGGGGTTCTGAAGTGTCATTTTGTTCTTTTACCAGACTTTGAGAGATCAGAACTGAGATCGGTTAAATTTTTCAGAGTGAGCTTATAGCTTCGTTGTCTTGTTCATGCTCGTTTGCTGCTTCAACTTATCATTCGCTTCTTTTCTTTGGTAAGTCCTATGACCTTTCCCATCTAGGTTAGATTTGTTTCCTTTTGGCGATTAGGACTCAACTTGGTTTGAGATCTATGAGGGTAGGACTAGATTGGTCTGAGTCTTAGATCGGTTTAAACTACAAATCTTAATTGAGATGAGTACAACCACCGAAGAAACCGAAACCTCAAGTCGTTCATACCATGTGGAGTCCAGCGAAAGTTCTCCAATAGTTAGTTATATGGGTCCTTGGTGGATAAGTCCAAAAGTCAAATCAGTTTCTTCTACCTTTAGCTCTACGAATATGAGATGCTTGAAATTGTCTTTTAAAAATGTTGACTAGGACCATTGTTCATTCGACTTGAGAGCTTGTCCTCGGGGTGCCCCTATGTGTGAAGCCTTTAAGGATAATTCTTTCTTTACTTACAACTACTATTACATAGATAAGGCTAGGGCTGAGCTCTCTTTGATTGATTTTGAGATGTTTTTCTTTCAAGCTATTAACGCAACTCCAACTCAGTTGCACAGTAATGGATGGGGTTTCTCAAGGGATACCAAGCTTTATATGACTTACTAGGAGTACAAACTCAGGTAAATGTGTTTTTTTATTTCTTAACTCTAAAGGATGTAAATTAGGAGAGTCAGGGGTCTATGTATGTGACTGGCCGACCTAGACTATGTTTGATGAAACTTGTGGAGGAGTTGGCCAAGGGCTGGAAGCACCAGTTCTTTCATGTGACAATACTGACCTGGGATGGTCAGGTAAGGTCGGACAAGGCTTTCTTCCTATATGAACAAGGGTGACCAAGGTTCCCTTTGAGGTGGTGTCAGCACATCCACAAGGTCAGAGCTCGTTCTTTGAGGAAATACAATGCCGAAGCTCGTCGTATCATAGGGTTTATCTCCCAATTAACATATGAAAAGTCTAGTCTGGTCAAGCTGAAAATTAAAGATCTCATTGGTCATTATTTACTAGCTTTACTCTTGTGAATTTTGGGGTGTTTTCAAACCAATTTTGTTGTTTTGTAGACGAGAATATCTTTGTTTTCAAGATGGTGAGATTGGCTAATCTTGCTAAGATCCAAAATGTCAAAGCTCTGAAGCTCGGGCGCCTGAGCTAGTGGAACCTGTGATGATTGTGAGGCCATAAGAGGTCAGAACTGCCACAGAGACGACTCAAAATAGAGGAAAGGAAAAAATGAGCCCTAAGAGGTAAAAGACGACCATGAGGGTGGTAGATCTTAGCTTGGAGAAGGTTCCTAGGGAGGCTCTAGCACCAAGCGAAATGTATCTTGGTTTGTCTAGCTCAGATGTGAGGTCTCTTGGGACCTTTACAGCTCTGGTGGGAGAGGAGTCAGATCATCCTATCGCTTCCTTCTAGAATACGCAATTTTCTGGAAGCAAGTTGGTGGAGATGATGGTCCTTCCTTCAAATAAGGGCAGACTTCAAAATGCCCCTTACTCATTTCTTGACTAAGTACCTGATGGCAAATAATGCTCAGAGCTTATATGTCTCTAGGGAGTTAAAACACTGAGTAGAGAGATTGAAGGGGACTACTAAGAAGCTTTAAGATAATGAGGAGTTGACCCAGATAAAAGCTGAGAACTCTCGCCAAGAAGCTGAATCTGCTATGTTGGAGATTGAAGAACTAAGGGCGTATATGGAGAGGTTGGAGGTGGAATTCATCAAGGAGAGGGAAAATTTGAAGTTGACATATGAGCTCGCCCATGCTGCTGAAGTTCGGGAGGGTAGGCTTTATGATCAGTTTGCTCGTCATCCGGAACGAGCTAGGCAGAGTAAAGAAAGACTCCAAAGCTGGGTCAAGAAGAAAATTGCTGACAACTATTTGGCTACCTTCCAGCAAGGATTCCACCTCTCCTGCAACCAAGCTCGACTATAGTTTCCCGAGCTCAAGGATGAGCACTTCCATTAATTCAAACATGTGAAGGATGGCCAACTCGTTGATGCTGATGACGAGGAGGAAGATGACGACGCAACTGCCCTTCAGGTCGAAGATTTGGGTGAGGATGTAGATTCGGCCTTTAATGATGGTGAAATTGAAGGGGTTGAGAGAGTTAGAGGTCAAGGGTAGTTTTGTTGTTAATTTGTGATTTGCCCGGTTGTACTTTGGCTTATTTGTAATTTTGAAGTTATGATTAATGCACAAGGTTTTTTATTTCTATCTTGAGTTTGGTATTTTGCTGTCCTAGTTTTATATTTTGCTCGAAGTTTGAGTGTTCCAAAGGCATTGGTTTTTGTCAATAGTTTGCATTTCTTGCATGAGTTCGGTTAGTTAAAATAAATCAATAAGATATGAATCAATGCTTTAGGTTGGTTAAACAGAATAACTATCGAGGTAGCTACTTTAGCTTGGATGAAGATTAAGTTGACCGTGTGAGTTTAAGATCGGTTTGCAATTTATTTATTGTTTGTAGATTTATCCATTTTATTTTTGTATGGGATTGCGAGGAGGGTATGAATCTCGAGCTTGGTTATGTCTGACTTATAATAAGATCGAATTTAGATAGATACTAATTTTTAGTTTAGGCAGCTATGACTGATTATGGAGAGCATTGGCTTTTGTTTCGGCTCGGTACTTACCGGCTTGAAGGACATTGGTCCTTGAGGGCATTGACCTTTGTTTGAGCCCGGTATTTACCAGCTTGAAGGATTGGTCATTGAGGGCATTGGCCCTTATTTGAGCTTGGTCTTTACCGGCTTGAAGGACATTGGTCCTTGAGGGCATTGGCCCTTGTTAGAAATTGTTCTTTAGTTTGGATGTGAGAGAAAGTGTTTCATTTGAGCTTGTAGATTCTCAAATTAGTTACATTCAAGTTCTAGGGACTCGGTTCCCTTCTATGGTTACAAGTTTATAAGCTATATTTCCTAATACTTGAACTCGGTATTGGCCTTCCCAGTTCGTTGCAGTTTCCCTTCATCCAAGTGTTTTTTGGTGACATTTGATTTTCTGAGGACTAGGTCAACTTGTTGGAACTCCCTGTGTCTGACTTCAGTGTTATAGTACCTAGTGATCCATTGTTTATATGTCAGCATTCTGAGTCGTGCTTTTTCCCTTTCTTCTTCTAATAGCTCTAGATTTATCTGCATCTCGATTTGATTTTGCTAAGCTACAAAGTGCTCACTTCTCCAACTCAGTTCACTAACTTCAACTAGTACCATAGCTTCAGCTCCATAGGTGGGTTTTGTAGGGTGATTCTCCGATAGAGGTCTGGGGGTGGATCTGTAAGATTATAATACCCATGGAAGTTCTTCCATCCATCTACCTTTACTGTGGTCTAACCTCTTTTTTATTCCTCCTAGTATTATTTGATTTGCTACTTCCACTTGGCCATTCACTTAGGGGTGTTCAACCGAGGGGAAGTTCAAGTGGATGTGTAGGTCGGCAAAAAAATTTTAGAACTTGGAATTTGCGAACTGGGTCCCATTGTCTATCATTATTGTATGTGGAATTTTGAACTTGGCATGTTAGAGGCTATCCATGCGAAAAGGTCGGTGTTAGCTACCAGAAAGTCAATTAGCTTTTTCATATTGAAAGGTGGGATGTGAGATCCCACTTGCACTGTTTGGAAAGGGTCATTTCCAACCTGTAGGTGGATAAGATCTCCCTTAGGCTCAGGACGGTTTTCTTGATCCTCTATTTTGTTATCAAGCTCCTGGATGGGAATTTGGCTACTGGTAGAAGGTTGGATTGTGTTTTTTAGTTTTGGTGGTTTGGAGTAGTTGATGGACAAGTTGATATTGTAACATGTTCTACCAAGGAACTGATCTCCTCTTACTTGTCCGACAATTNAAGCGTGTTCACTTTCACGCTTTGCAGTGTTCTCTCTCGTGAACAGTAGACACTCGATTGGTTGAAATGCTTTATAGCATGTTCTGTTCATACAAGCTCCACTTGGCCATTCACTTAAGGGTGTTCAACCGAGGGGAAGTTCAAGTGGATGTGGAGGTCGGCAAAAAATTTTTAGAACTTGGAATTTGCGAACTGGGTCCCATTGTCTATCATTATTGTATGTGGAATTTTGAACTTGGCATGTTAAAGGCTATCCATGCGAAAAGGTCGGTGTTAGCTACCAAAAAGTCAATTAGCTTTTTCATATTGAAAGGTGGGATGTGAGATCCCACTTGCACTGTTTGGAAAGGGTCATTTCCAACCTGTAGGTGGATAAGATCTCCCTTAGGCTCAGGACGGTTTTCTTGATCCTCTATTTTGTTATCAAGCTCCTGGATGGGAATTTGGCTACTGGTAGAAGGTTGGATTGTGTTTTTTAGTTTTAGTGGTTTGGAGTAGTTGATGGAGAAGTTGATATTGTAACATGTTCTACCAAGGAACTGATCTCCTCTTACTTGTCCGACAATTTCTAAGGTTGTGGGGAATTTGAGTAATCCATTTTTGGTTGACATTATTGCGTCAATTCAACTGAGGGATGGCTGGCCAAGGATGGTGTTATAGGCTGACGACTTGGAATCTTACGTCGGTATTGGCCAGGTTAGGAAAGTCTCTCAAGGTGGTTATGAGGGTGATGGTTCCTTTGACTTCAACGTGGGTTCCGAAAAAGGCCACGAGGGTTCGAGGATAATGTTTGAGGTCAGAGTTTGGGAGGCCTAGTATGACGAAGGTGTGGTAGAAGAATGTGTCCACTGAGCTACCTTGATCAACAAGGACCTTATGGACCTCATAGTTGGCAATGAAACCAGTTATAACCACGGTGCTCTCATTCAATGGTCTTGTAGTCTACATCAGAGAATGAAATGACAGGTTTTGGTTTGGTTTTTCTGATAATAGAGGTAGTGTGGAGGACCTCCTTTTTGTGTTTTTCGGCTGCCTTCTGATGTCTCTTATAGGAGGACCTTAGGTCCCTCCTCTTGTGAAGCCACCCATGATTGTATTGATGCTGCCCACAGCATTTCGCCTTGAATCTTCTTGCTGGTTTGGAGGGTTTTTGATGGGAGACCTACTTCTAGGTCAGTTTAGGTCTTGGTAGGGGGTTTGGTTTCTTTGAGGGGATCTGTTGAGAGGTCGGTAGTCTTTGTTTGGTCTTTGGATTGAAGCTAGGATTTCAGCTTGGTATTTATGCAGGTACCCCTTCTAAATGAGACCTCTTATAAGGTTGCAGAGGTGCCTGCAGTTATTTGTATCATGCCCTCTTCCTCGATGGAAAGCACAATATTTTTCTTTCTTTAAGCCCACATTTTCTTTTAGTGGTGAGAGTTAGGCGAGCTAGGTATGACAAACTCTTCCAATACTTGAGCTCTGGTTTAGTTTAAGGGAGTGTATGTTTCATAGCGAGGTCAGCTCAGTGATCTCTTTCTTTTGCCGCCTATTTTCTCTTCTTGGGGCTTTTTGTCTTTTACTTTATTTTTTTAGTTTGGCCTAGCACTTCTTCTAGATTTATGTGCTTAGCGGTTCGAGTGAGCAGGTCGGATAAGCTACTGGAGGGATCTAGGGTGAGATTTTTATGGAGGCAACCAGGTCAGAGGCCTACTTGAATTGCATGCATGGCTACCGCGTCAATTAAATATCTCACTTGGAGGGAGAGATTAGTGTACCGGTCCATATAATCTTTCAGGGGCTTGGTTTCACCTTGTTTTAGGGTGGCTAAAATGGCAAAGGATTTTTTGTGGGTCATGCTAGTTAAGAATCGGGCTTGAAGGAGTTTGGTCAATTGGTCAAAATTGGAGATGTTGTTCGGTGGGGGGTTGGAGAACCATTGGATAGATGCTTTTCAGAAGGTGGTGGGGAAAGCTCAACACATGATTTCTTCTTTAGTGCTAGCTAGGAGCATGACCAAGTTATAGTTTTCTAGGTGTTCTCTTGGATCTCTTGATCCATCATAAGGTTCGAGTTGCGGTTGTTTGAAATGGGTTGGCAATGGAAATTCCATGATGTTTTAGGTGAATGGGTGTTTTCCAACTCATTTTTGCTTTTTCGAGCTAGAGGGTGAAGGTTTTGAGGAGCTAAAAATTTGGGAAGGTCCTTGATTGCAACTATGAAAGGAGGATTGACTTTCATCTAATTGGTCGGTGAGCCAGTCTTTTGAACGTAAGGTTTGGGTAAAGGGAGGAGTTGGCCAGAAGGAACATATAGTGATTCATTGGGGGACTCCAATTCCCTCAGTCCTTTCGCCTCTTGAGCTTGGTGATCTCAGCTATGTTTGATTTTCTCTCATGTTTTAGGGTTTAGATTTCTTGGAGTAGAAAAATGAGCATGTCGTTCAGCTGATTTAGGATGGCTTCTTGGATAGGGGTTTCTTTGCTGCTTTCTGGGCTAGGGATAGGTTGGCAAATTTAAGGTGGTGATCTATGGCCTGTTTCTGGGTGATGTGAGGGTCTCTTGGGTGTAGGGTTGCTTTCTTGGATGGGAGAGGTGTTTACAGGTGTAAGTTGGTTGGTTTTATCCATGGTACTGAACTTAGAATTATTCCAAAAAAATTGTTTTTAGGGAAAGATCAAATTTCCCAAAGACGGCGCCAAATGATGATGCCTGGGTTGAGGTGGATACAGTTCTAAAGGTCGAGATTGGTCAGTTCTTAACATCGAGTGAGGAGCTAGGGTTTAGCCTACATAATGATCACAAGTGAACTATGGGCCTGGTGGGGATACTCGGACTCCAAAGATTAAGTTAGATCAGGGTGAGCTAAAAGGGAGTAATGAGTGAAAAGAGAAGAAAAGTTTTTATACCTATTGGAAGGGGATATTTATAGGAGGAAAGATACTTAGGGTCTGGGTGGTAAATTAGGCATTTAGGCCCAAATGGGCCAAGGCCATCATGGGCCTTAATGATGGATATAGACATAATTGATCATATTAGCTTGTGTTATGCTATAGTGTAGATTGTAATGCATTAAGGTGCTTGAATATGTCATTTTCGACTGTCAGTCTAGCACTGGCAGTGCTCAACTTTTTATTTTTAACCGGAGCTATAGAGCTCCATTTTGTGTGATTCTTGTTCCGTTAGAATCGGGAGAAGTATTCCTCTCATTTGTAAAGTTTTCAAAGAGAAATTTCCTTTTCCCTGCTCCCAGTGTGCTTTTAAAGTTGGCTATTTTTCTGCAATGTCAGGTTGTCAGTCCTCTCAAGCAGTGCTACATATTTTGTCTCTAATTTGAGCTATAGAGCTTTGTTTTGTAGGATTCT
Organism: Cercis canadensis; assembly: GCA_003255065.1. NCBI lineage: Eukaryota > Viridiplantae > Streptophyta > Magnoliopsida > Fabales > Fabaceae > Cercis > Cercis canadensis. The sequence goes on from QAOA01007117.1 coordinate 176,955, forward strand.
TGTCTATTTAGAACTGTAAGACATGTTTCTTCTATGTGTACAATTTTCGGAATTTTTTCATGTTTCCCCTAATCCCATTTCTAATTCAAACGTAGTTATTTTGACTCAAAATTGATATTAGTGTTTTGCATGAAAAGAACAAGTTTGATGCTCTTTTGAAAATGTTTCTAGCTGTATTTTTAGGCTGTTTATCTTGGCTAAGTTGGTTTGTCTTGATATAGGATTAGGGTTGTCCTAATGGGTTATTTTGCTATTTGTTTTGGGTTTAAAATAGTGACTATTTTGGGTTGTTTTATTCTCGTTTTGATGTCCTTTTAATTAATAATTGGCGACTGTTTTAAGACTTTTATGAAGTTGCACTATTGCTATTCTTCATTTACTCTTAGTTGCCATTTTTTTTTTATTTCAGGTGTATAGTGAATTTGTTGTGAATTTTATTTTATTTAACCAATCATCTTATGTTCGTATGGATACTTTTGAGTATCGGTGTTGTTATTTAATGATATGAGATCCAGACAATAAGTGATGGCATGCGAGAGAATTTGGTTCGAGAAGGTTTAGTCTCAAGCTTGAAGAGAGAAAGACTTTTTATTTTATTTTTTAGATGTAATTAAACTCCCCTCTCCTTTTAATTTTATAATTTGTAAATTTATGCATTTGCATTTATTTAGGATTTTAAATTGTATTCAATGTAGTATCCACATGCCCTTTACTTATCATAGAGGCATAAGGCAATTCATCTGCATATTAGGTGGCCCACTCTATCGTTCTTATGTAAGGATAAACGCCACCTCAGAATGTGCAATATGTGAGGAACAGGTGGAAGGATTTGGGGCACGTTAGTTGCATGCATTTCACATTTAAATTTGATATATGTATTCTTATTTATTTGTGTAGTTTAATTATTTGAGTGATGAATAAAATATATTTTTGGCCATATTATGTTTGCACAATTAATTTCGGGTAACTATCTTTTAGGCTGGTGTTATAGGTGTCTAACACCTTCCCTACACACAAATTGACTCCTGAACCCTCTATGGTTCGCATACCTTTTTTAAATTCAAAAGGAGCTTTTCAATTGTTCTTAATTTTCTTAATATAATTGGTGGCGACTCTAAGTATGTTTTTTTTCGAAAACTAATCTTTTTCTAAGTCTGTCATTCGCGTCGTGGCTACCCTTTAGGTACGTTGTGACAGTTTGGCGACTCCACTAGAGACTTTTGGAGAGTCAAGCCCAAGAAATTAGTTTGGCGAATATGAGACAGACTAATGTATTTTCTTCATCCCAAATTTTGTTTTATTTATTGTTTTATTATTTATTTTGCACTTGCATCTATAGATAGATTATTTTATTGCATTATATTTTGTGTTTTTCCTTGCCACTGTAGATGTAGGTTGTAGTTTGTATGCTTCCCCTACACACAGTACACTAACACTACTACCTCACACAATTTTTGACTTTATACTCGAGTTCCAGGTTCACCTAGGACTAGGAGGGGGTTTAGTGTTGTCACCAAAGACATAATCTTTGGCGGCTTACACAAAAGCTTCCACTCAGATCATGTCCTATCCTATTAGCATGGATGAACATGAAAGTTTATCTCTGTGTCTGTTCTTGCAAGTAAGGCAAGGTTCTCCATTATGTTGATAGAGGTGATTTGGAAACTTTTGACTGTCTAGAATGATAGACCTACCCTATAATCATGCACAGTTAAAATCTTACCTGTGTAAGGATAGAGCCTAGTTTTAGGTGAAAACCCCTAACCTAAGATGGTTACCTTTTTTCTTAGGACATCATGGAAGCATTTTTTTTGTTATCTCTCTCATATGTTTTCTTGTATTAAAATAAAATGTTTGATGTCTTGTTTCTTTTTCAAAAAAAAAAAAAATCTAGCGTCCATTTATTCCATTTCTTCATTTACATTTTTTCCCCTTTCATTTTCCAAATAAACAAGAGAAGACTGACACCTTGTTTCTTTTTAAGCAAGCCATATAAATTTCACATCATTTCAACTAATGTGCATCATTTTTGAAATAAAAAGCTTTCTTCATTCATCAATAAGGTAAAAAGTCACATTTTTGTACAATTTTTTCTCATCAAAGCACCAAAGCTTTTGGTGTGCTCAAAAAGTCATGCATTTTTCTTGCTCACTCTATAAATCTCAAAAAGTGTCGCTATCTAGGTGACGACAAGTGGCAGGCTGTGTGAATTTCTTCTATTCTACATCATTTAAAAAATAATCCAAAATATGAAGTATGTCTAATTTATAAATAAAAAAACATGAAAAAGAAATTAAAATTTGTGGCATTAAATAATTTCCATTTTTAGATTTTTCAGCATTTATTATTTGCTGAATAATTAAAAAAAACGTTTGTATTTATTAGCTTCCATAAATATATTTCTTTGATATTTGAAATTAAAAATTAAAAATGCATATGCTACAAAATTACATAAACTTAATTAATTTCTTATGGTAATTAATGATTCACAATATACATATGCCAAAACGCATGATGTACATCAAAATGCTTAACTCATGGCTTTTTAATATTCGGTTATTTATCATATTCCATTACAGTCAACCAATTATTTATGTCTACATTTACTGAATTTATAATTGGGGCCTATCTGTCACAATTCATGCCTAATTAAAATCAATCAAAACCAATGACTTAATTGCCAAGACCGATTGGTACACTTAATTGTAAATATAAAACATAAATAAGCAATTTCAAGGGGATTGCCTAATTAATTTGACACAATTTCTCCTATGCATTTGAAGTTCTCTAATCAGCATTTAAATTACATTTTTTAAATTGAAATTGAGGGTTGTACAGCAGATGGAATTAAGAAAAAAAAAATAGGGTTTCTTGGTCCCCATTCCTGTGTAAACAAGAGAAAACTCATCTCCTTCACTCTCTTTAGCATGACCATTGGTGTAGGATCCTCTTCAAAATGGGCTCCAATAAGAATTTCCCTTGCAAAAATTATTGGGAAGGCTCATCTTCATCTTCTGTATATAAGGTTTCTCTCCTTCACTATATTAAATGTTGATCTATTGCTTTCTTTTTGTTTGTTCTCGGCTTTATTCATATGCTAGCTTTCTATGGATTTTATTTTGTCTCTTACATCTGAGCATTTGTGTCATTAAAATGTGTGTTTTTTGTGTTTTCCTCCACATAAAGTTTTGTGAAGAAAAATAAAACGGTAATTTCTCTCTCTCTCTCTCTCTCTCTCTCTCTCTATCTATTTGTCTTGTGTTTTCTCCATTCATGCTTAATGGAATTCCTTAACTTTTGTATACATCTTAATTTATTAACATAGGTCGGTTTATCTTTCTCAAAAAACTTCATGTTAATAGTAAGGTAAGTTTAAAGATATGGGCTTCTTTAAGAAAATATGAATTGTAATAAGCTTCTTGCACATCCAAGCCTATAATAGAGATATTTTCTCCTATCTCATCATCCTAGCAGGGCACTGATGAACATATTTTTTATAAAGTAGTTAACCCTCATATTTAGTCTTTTAAACCTCTTTTGGGCTGAATTGAATGGGTTTGGGCCACATTTCATGAGTTTGGATCCAATTGAGCTTAAATATATTTTTTAGCAATATTGAGCATTTTATGTTGTCTCTGTGTTTCATGCATAACTTGAGTTCTGGACATCTAATAATTTTGAATCTTACCTTGTAGCAAATCTAAGAGAAAGCTCTACAACTTTGATTCAGAGCCCTAAGTCTAATTTGGATTTCTAGCCGGTCATATGCAGCCTGGAACCCAAAGAAGAGATGCTGTCACAAGATCTTGACCCGCATGCAGTGTTTGGACCATAACTTGAGCTGTAGGTGTCTTATGGACTTGAAACTGGTCCCATTGGAAAGCTAATATGTAGAGATTCAATTGTTATGCAGATCAGTTCACCAAATTGTATAGTATAAATAGTCTTATTTCCTGTCAAAGTTGGCTGATGGTTCCAGAGACCTGTTGGCACTTAAGTGGGCCTAACTTCTTCATTACAAGTCCAATTGAGCCCAAACCAAAGCCCAATGAAAGCTAAGGCCCATGGGAATGCATCTGCCCTAAGGGCAATTTGGGTGTGCATATATTTTTGGAGGCTTATATGCTCAGAAAGAAGCAGCCGAAATTCATTAGGATATTTTAGAAGATATTTTGTAAATAACTTGTTCTTGTTTTCTTAATCTCTAAGTTTCCTCTTTAGATATTTTTTAAACTTGATTCCTCTTGTTGATGGAGGGCTGAATACTCAAATCAATCCAGGTTTTGGCTATTCTGATTACTAATTTTGAAATTATGCTTTGATTGCTATTCATTTAGTGGTTAATCTACTTCTTTCTTTCCTCTGAAATATTCTGTTTGAATTGCTTAAATTCGGATTTAGATTTTCATGTGTTGATTGCTTAATTGCATATGATAAAAGAGAAAATTAAAGGTTAATCAATGTTTCTAAGCTTTTGGACGAATTGTTTACCCTTGGTTGGACTTAGGTAAAACTTGATTTGAATGAGTGCTTAATTCATTTAGTCTTAGTTGATCCGAATTTTGGTTGCTTAACTAGTGAATATCCATAGAGCATTGAGAGGCTTCTTGATTAAGGCCAATAACTAGGTTAATAATTGGATAGATTCTCTGAAATCAATGATGGATTAAAATCAGAATCAATTAGACTTGGATTGGTTGTTTTCCTTAAGGTTTACCACTTTTAATTAATTTCTGTTAATCACTTCAACAAAACAAACCCCCATGTTTATATGTTCCTAAATCTGATTCACTAATTAGAGTAATCATTTTGTTCGACTTGGTGTTGCCTTATGCTACAAGTAGCTTTGGTAAACCGACTATAAACTTTCACTAATTTGGAAAGCCTTGGCAGCTCATCAAAATTTGGCGCTGTTGCTGGGGATTATTCTAGTTTTGATCAATCTTATTAGTAGTGTACTTCACTGCTAACCCTTCATAAACCCCCTTTTGTTGTTATGTCTTGATAGTTTTTGGTTAAAACGGGTGATTTTAGGAAAAATTTTCAGAAAATTTAGTTCAGATTTTTTTAGCCTAGAATGACCTAAAAAATTTTTACTTGAAAGAAAATGTCCTGACAAGCATAACTCACTGCTATCAGTGAGCCCCAGCCTATTTTGGTCAAATTCCATCATTTAGACCACTTTTTTAATTTTTTAAGATTTTTTATTTGATTTTTGACTTCCATTTTCATCTATCGTTCAATTTGTGGTGGCCTCATAATTTTTAAAAATGTGTAGATACCTTAATTAGGATTATTTTGTTGTGTTTTTGCCTTTTGTTTTGTGCATTTTGTGTGTTTATCTTTTAGTTCAATTTTGTCACTTTTTGCTACTTTTTGTGTGATTTTGTGTTTTGTGTGTTTTGTTGTTCTGTCATTTTTTGTTCATGGTGCATACTAGGTTCCCCTACTACTAAAAGAGTCAAAGAGATTGTTGCATCACTTTCTGACAAACAGATGATAGACCATATACTTGATGAATTAACATCTTTGGTGAGACAATTGGCAGTGAGACAACAAGCACCTGAACCAACTATGCAACCAATCCAATTTTGTGGCATATGTGCTTGCACCTCTCATCCCACCAATGCATGCCCTACACTTGAGGATGATGTTTATGGATTTCAAGATCCCTTTGTAGCTGCAGCCGGTGTCTTTTCTAGAAAATCACCATACTAACCCCAGCAGCAGCAGCCTACATATGATCTATACTTCAACACTTATAACCTTAGTTGGAGAGATCATCTCAGTCTAATACATAGCAATGCAGCCCCACTACAGTAATATAGGCAACCATTCCAGTTGCCTATGCAACAACAGAGTCCATCAGGCACAAAACATGAACCTTCACTTGAGGACTTGCTGAAACAGATGACCACTCATAACATTCAGTTCCAGCAGATGACAGAGGCCACCATACAAAATTTAGAGATCCAAATTGGACAATTGGCATCCTCAGTGAATCAACTACAGTCCCAGAGTGTCATTATGCTGAGGTCTGAAAAATCTATGTCAGAACAAACTGAACCTCAACCTGTAAGCAAGCTCATAAGCGAGCTACAGCCAGCAGAGAAAGTAGTCCATGGTTCTGTTTTCCATACTAATGTGATTAATGCTCTAATTAGGGATGTGTATAAGGAGTTATGTGTTGATTTTTCTGATTTTATGGGTTTAGAGGATTATGTTCAATGCCACTCATGTACTGATTGTGATGGTGATATGTCATGTGTTGTGTGTGCTGAGATCTCTGCATTCTTGAGAGATGAAGATTCTAGTGAATCTGGTTCTACAGATTTTGAAGAAAACTCTCAAGGGACAACCCAAACAAACTTGACATGGCTTCTATGGTTAACTCTACACCCTTTCCTACTCTGACATCACCTTATGTTGATTGTGCACTTGATATCGATAGGAAGTATGTGGATGTTGCATGGGCTGAACAACACCACCATATGCCAAATTTCTTTTTGTTTAGAAAGTTTCTTTTATTTCTTTATATATTTTTATGCTTTTATTTTATTTATAAGATTTTCAGTTTTGTTTTGTCTTTTAAGGGTTTTGTGGGAATGGTCTTTGACCCGGGTATCTAGCTTTGCTTGTTGCCAATAAAAGGAAGATGACACCTTGAGCTTCAAGAGAGTTCATTTTCTAATTATGTTTCTATAATTGTATTATATTTTCCATTTTGTTTTGCTTTAGTCTGTTTTTGCTTTGAATTTTTTGTTTTCTAGTCTTGTTTTTAATTCTATTTTTGTTTTTGTTACTGTTTTCTGTTGTTCATTTTATTTTCAATTTTCTGTTCTTGTTGTCATCCTACGTGTTGTCCTCTACCTCACCTGATCAGAATATTCTTCCCTTTCTTTTACTTTATTTGTCCTTATTTACTTGATGTTAATTGAAATATGTTGCTACTTTTTGAAGTTTTTACATTGAGAACAATGGAAAATTTAAGTGTGGGGGAGGTTTCCTTTGTTGTTTTTTTTGTTTTTGTGTGTGTTTTTAATTTTAATTCTGTTTTTAAAGTTATTTTTTCTATTTAATTTATTGTTTATTGGTTTTATTTACTTTGTTGTTTTCCATTTATAGTCTGTGCTATTTACTTTTCTATTTTTTTTCTCTTTGCTATTTTCGGTTTTAATTGTCTTTCAATGATATTCAGAATTTATAAAGCTGTAAGTTTGAAGTAATTACATTTCAAGGTTCATAGCATGATTGAATAACTTGTTTTCCATCCTTAATTTTACATGTTTGGTTTTGGATGTTGGATTAGTGATTAAAGTTTGATAGATGCATGCCTTGTGAGATTTTGAGCCTTTTAATGGATGGATCTAGCATTTATGCCATTCTTTTCTTTCAAGTGTGATTTTCACTCATGGATTTTGATCACTCTAGAACTTGCTTTGATTCTTTTTAAAGCTGCATTTTCACTTGCATACATGAACATAATTGAGGCATTCTTTCTTGATTTAGCTACTTTGACAAATAGCCAACATTGTATTATTTTCCTTTGATTACCCCCTTGAGCCTATTTGCCTATCTTTGGTCTTAGATCATTATGTGTCTATGTGGAAAACCATGTTGTTATCTTACCTTAGGGAATGAGAGAGCATTGGTTCATTGTCTTGGAGGAGCTCTTATGCTTGTGGATAATTAATAATGCAAGTGTGAAAGTCGTGAAATTTATGGTGCAATGTGCAAAGTGAGATGTGATGAACAATATTTTTATATATTAATTAATCCCTATTTTTAACCCCCTAATCCTATTTTGGACCTATTTGATTGGGCTTGGGTCATATTTCATTAATTAGGTTCAAATTGGGCTTAAGTGTGTTTTTCAGCATTATTAGGGTTTTGACAATATTCTGTATTTCGGGTATATATTTAGTTCTGAATGTCTAAAAATTGTGATTCTTGCCTTGTAGGAAAGCTAAGAGGATTATTTACAACTTTCATTCAGACCTCCAAGGCCAATTTAGACGTTCAGTGGGTCAATTTTAACCCAGAAGTTAGAGTAGAGTTGCTGCCACTGGATCCTGACCTACATGTAGTGTTTGGACCATAACTTGTGCTGTACATGTTGTATGGACTTGAAACCGGTCCCATTGGAAAGATAGGCGTAGGGATTCAATTGTTATGAAGGCCGGTTCAACAAATTATGAAGTTAAGATGGTCTTATTGCCTGTCGAAAATGGCTGATTAGTCTAGAGACCTATATGGACCTAGATGGACTTAAATGAGCTTAACTTCCTCAATTCAAGCCCAATTAGGCCCAAATCGGAGCCCATTTGAAGTTGAGGTCCAGAGGTTTAAACTAGGTTAGGGTAAATTAGTTGTGCATGAAAATTAGGAGGTTATAATCAGAGAAAGGAGGCAGATGAGTTATCAATTCTAGACTAGGTAGCTTTTGATTTCTCTCTTGAAAATTTTGGAGCTCTTTGATTTATGACTGCACTTCTCCATTGGAGCTTGGATTTCATGACCATGGAGGAGTAGAATCCTTGTAACTAAGTTAGACTCCTGATTAAATTCGGTTTTGATTTTGAGATTATGTTCTTAATTGGATTAAACTTAATGCAATTTCTTCTTCTTTGAATTTCTACCTTGCTTTAATCTTTGTATGAATTCATGGAGATCTTTGTGATTTATATGAATATTGAAGTAAGAAATAGAATTTAGATTGATCAATTTTTAATATATGGTTAGAATTCAGAGAAGTTATGCTATGCTAATTGATGTTCAATTTTTAGATTAATCACTAATTGCTTAGTCTTTGTGATTACAAGATTAGTGATTGTATGTGATTAATCGAATTCTGAGTGATAACTCAGTAGGAACAATTAATCATAATTAGAGATTTCAATTGTGATTAAACTCAATTAGTAGTGTTGCATTAAGACTTAATCACTCATGTTAATCCAGGATGAATCAAACCAATTTTTTATGGATGTCTAGCTAGGTTACGCCTTTAATCAACTACATTAATCTTTGTTTAATTCTAAAATTTACTATTATAATCTTGTTTCAAAAATCTCCTATTTTTAACTTGAAATTATTGATTACACATTGCATTCCTTGTGAGACAAACCCGAATTATGCCCTCTATTGCATTCTAATTAGAGGATTCAGTTTAATTTAATTGGTTAAGCGACATTTCCAATCAAATTTTGGCGCCGTTGCCGAAGAATGTTAATGTTAGTTGATAATTTTAAGTTCATTGTGTGAATTCTAGTCATTTGCTTCCATTCCTCCTCTGCTTTGTTGGACTTAGATAAAACTTGATTTGAATGAGTGCTTAATTCATTTAGTCTTAGTTGATCCGCATTTTGGTTGCTTAACTAGTGAATATCCATAGAGCATTGAGAGGCTTCTTGATGTGTTCTAAGGCCAAGAACTAGGTTAATAATTGGATGGATTCTCTGAAATCAATGATGGATTAAAATCAGAATCAATTAGACTTGGATTGGTTGTTTTCCTTAAGGTTTACCACTTTTAATTAATTTTTGTTAATCACTTCAACAAAACAAGCCCCCATGTTTATATGTTCCTAAATCTGATTCACTAATTAGAGTAATCATTTGGTTCGACTTGGTGTTGCCTTATGCTACAAGTAGCTTTGGTAAACCGACTATAAACTTTCACTAATTTGGAGATCCTCGGCAGCTCATCAGTCTAGCAAAAAAATTTGTCATGTTTGTAGCCGAATCTGAGTTTAAGGTGATGTCTTATTGTGGCTATACATTAATTTTATTGTTTTTAGCCAAGGCTATACCTTAATTATATTCTCCTTTTCTTTTTATTACAATTTAACCAGAATTTATACTTTGCTCATCAAGTTATATAAAGAATGTTGTCTCACTAAAATCTGATACCGTAGCGGCACAATGTTGTGGAACACAAAAGATGCATATCTCTGTTGAGGCACAATGTTGTTCGTCAGGTTTATATGCATTTCAGAATTCTTGCCAATTTTATATTGTATGTCATAGTATATATCTCTTTCGCAATTGTTCAAATATTATAACCCTATTTCGCCTCAATCTTTTTAGTATCACTTATCATTTGTCTATATTATATTATGTGGATTGTGGATTTGGTAAACAACTACTTCTTTCTCTATATGGACTGGGTTCTTCATTAGAGTTACTAGCGATTTGCCAATAGGAAATACTATAAGTATTGATTTTTCCAGTTTGTAATATATATGTATTTGACTAGCGACTTGAAAAATTCTGGTAGCAAATCTAAAATCTGCATACTAGAATGATTTCTTAAATCACCATTTTCTTCCTTATGTGACAAAAGCCTATTTTTTTTTTTCTTTTGCTATATTTATGTTTTTGCAAGCTTTTCAAGGTTTTGCATAAGCAGCTTCTTATTGAAAAATATAGGTTACAAAAGGTACTTAAATGCTTTATCCAGTTGAAGGTTTTTAAATTCCAATTTTTTGATTTGCTGGACCAATGTAATTTTTAAGCCTCTTTCTTTTGATATGAAGATTTTAAAAGGCATTATTTAGGAATGCTCAATATTTCAGTGTAGTAGACTTTAGGCCTCTTTCTTTTGATATGAAGTAATCACTATTTTCTTCCTTATGTGACAAAAGCCTATTTTTTTTTTTTGGATATATTTATGTTTTTACAAACTTTTCAAGGTTTTGCATAAGCAGTTTCTTATTGAAAAATATAGGTCACAAAAGGTACTCAAATACTTTATCCAGTTGAAGATTTTTAAATACCAATTTTTTGATTTGCTGGACCAATGTAATTCTTAAGCCTCTTTCTTTTGATATGAAGATTCTTAAAGGCATTATTTAGGAATGCTCAAGATTTCAGTGCAATAGACTTTAGGCCTCTTTCTTTTGATATGAAGTTATCTATGGTCATTGCTCCCTTGATACAACCCTAATTTAAGCCATAAGGCCACACATGTCGTTTTATGATTTAGTATTTAGTTGAACTTCATCTCAGTTATGGGAATTTGAATTGCTTCATTTGAGTTTTTATGTCCCAACCATGATGCAATCAATTTCTTAACGAATTATGCTTTTGGTCTTCTACTATTACTAATACGATTTTCACCAACCATGACGCAATCAAAAAATGCTTTATTTTTACAAATGCTTGACTGGTGAAATAAATGAGTACATATGAGTTAAAGAAATTTGGCCCATAAAAATCTGAACTTATACATCTTAAAAACAATTGAAAGCAAGATATTAATATTTTTGCATGTTTTGGCAGCCATCCAAAGCAAGATTAGATTTTGATATATGTTATATAAATATAAATATTTATAGATGCAATTGATATATGTTTTCCATTAGCAAAGTGGTAACACATTTTCTTTTCCCCTCTTATATGCCTTTAGGCTATTAAATTAGAGGCAGAAAAATCATCATTAGAAGGCTGGAAACTAAAGTGTAAATCCATACATAAGGTTAGATACAATTGTCAATATAATGTTTCTTGGGGGAATTTATTTTTGTATATGGTAGTTATTTTAAATATACTGATTAATTGTTATAATATTTATTTTTTTTCATTTTTACTAAAGCCTTTTAGGCTTTTATTCTTTTTTTTTTCTTCCGTTATTTTTTTGGAAAACAGTGATTGTGTATAGACCCTTTCAATTTGAAGAATATTCTATTGGTAGATATAATACTACAAACTTGCAAGTACCAAGTGTCACTATGCCAAATATTTGAAGGGTGATATGCTTATTAGAAATTTGAGTCTTCTAAAAGTAATAGTCAAATGGCAATGACTTTGAGAATATACATATAAAACAGGTAGTTTGAAAGACACATAAGAATTTTCTATGTTTATCTAGGTAATCAATATAGGAAACTCTTTCCTGTCGATGAAGAAATTTATAGTTCTTTTTCCTATGTTTGATATAAAAAATAGTATAATACATGATACTCTTGTGATGTTTGAATGAAAAATAAATGTCCTACCATTTTACACAAGGTTATCCTTGTTATAAGTTTTCTTTAAATCTATACAAAATAATAATAATAATTAGATGACAAGGGTACTCTAATTAGATTACAATTTTTTTATCATATTTAAATATAAATGAGTTGAAATGAGTAGGGGTCGGGTATGATAATTGAGATGGAAAGGGAAAGGGAACAAAAATAAAAATTATAACTAGGTCTAGGTATAGTTTTTGGGGGAAAAAAATTAAATAACCTATAGCACTAGGAAAAATATTGGGGTTAGACCATGAGTATAAGTTTCCTAAAGTTTTAATAGGATTATAATTTGGGTAACCAATAAACCAACCCCAACGGGTGATTAAATAGAATTTCCTATGACACTTAGAAAAAGGGTAGGTTACACCATGTGGACAAGTTTCTAAAAATTCTAATAGGACTATAATTTGGATAACCACTAAAGCAACCCCAACGGGTAATCCAATGGGATTTTCTATTTTGTATGGCCCCCCGCCATAGTAACCGGCCGCGCATCGCACAGGGTCCAGTACTAGTATAATATTAAAAATAGAGTACACAATGTGGAGATGACAAGTATTCCTATTAAGGTGATGACAAGTGGCAGGTTGTGTGAATTTCTTTCATTCAAGGGTATTTAAAAAATAATATATAATATGAATCATATGTACTTTATAAATAAATAAAAAACTAAAAAAATAATTAAAATTCATGGCATTAAATAAATTTCATAATTAGCACATGAATATCAATTTGAAATCAANTATGACACTTAGAAAAAGGGTGGGTTACACCATGTGGACAAGTTTCTAAAAATTCTAATAGGACTATAATTTGGATAACCACTAAAGCAACCCCAACGGGTAATCCAATGGGATTTTCTATTTTGTATGGCCCCCGCCGTAGTAACCGGCCGCGCATCGCACGGAGTCCAGTACTAGTATAATATTAAAAATAGAGTACACAATGTGGAGATGAGAAGTGTTCCTATTAAGGTGATAACAAATGGCAGGTTGTGTGAATTTCTTTCATTCAAGGGTATTTAAAAAATAATATATAATATGAATCATATGTACTTTATAAATAAATAAAAAACTAAAAAAATAATTAAAATTCATGGCATTAAATAAATTTCATAATTAGCACATGAATATCAATTTGAAATCAATGTCTTAATTGTTTTGCTTAATTAGGGTATTATATGTCAGAATGTATATGGACTAAATCATAACTAAATACATGTGCTGAAAATTAAATTAAATTAAATAAATCCGAAATTAAAAGAAAAACCTCCTAATAATTATGATGATAATCAACTAACAATTTTTATTATGATAGTGAATGAGGTCACAATTTTTATTACTAAATCTAATTATTTTGAATAATTACAATTCAATTTAATTTTGGAAGTCCACCTCCACTAAAATTATAATCCATTATTATTTAATTTCGGTTGAAATAAATTGTCAATTACTCTCTTTAATTTTAGTCATGTAATAATTGTTGATTTTTGAATTTGAATTTTCAAATTAGTGTTATATTTTTTGCCTCCATAGTTCTCTATATATAATGCACCACATGTGAGTCACTCATATTCATTCGGTTATGATTCAAATATTCCTTGCTTCATTGCCTTCAAGTCTCCTTCTTGGAAAACCTTTGGGTAAGTTTTGTGCCAATCTTTATTCATGATTTCGTTTGTGCTTTACATGTTTATATATTTCCTTGAACTATCATGTGTTATTTTATTAGACATTCTAATAAACTATATCTCCCTTCTCTATTTTGGTTCTATTCCAATCATTCATCTATTTATTCCCTTCTCTATTTCTTGCTATTCTATTTTGATATATGTGTTGATTCATGCAGGTTAGTATGGCTATGATGAAATCACTACAAATTCTATTCTATGGAAAATCAAGGTCAGATCTCTGCTCCTATTCTAAAAATCAAGCTTTATATACCATTTGTTGTCATCTTTCTCGATATTTATTTAATTCTAATATATTTTTCCATCTCCTTATGCAGCCATGTGACTCTTTTATTTTTTTCATCTTCTTTTCATCTCTTCGATCACCAAATGTAATAAAGTTTGTTCTTTGTCTATAAAATATTTGTCTTTCTAACATTTGGTCTTAAATCTTTTTTTTCAGCATCTCCTTTATGTCTTGAAACAACAAGGTTTGTTCTTTCTCTATACATCATTTGTTTATTTAATATTGGTTCTCAAAATATTTTTCTTTATTAGATATCTCTCCATTTCCTTATGCAGCTATGTGACTCATTTACTTTGTTTCTTCTTTCCATCTTCCCAATTTCCAAAGGCAATAAATTTTTCTCTAATATTTGGTAGTTTCTTTTTTTTTTTTCTTTTCTTTTTTCAGCATCTCCTTTAATCTCATAAAATAAGAAGATTTATTTTTTTCTATACACCATTTGTTTATGTAATATTGGTTGTCAAAATATTTTTCTTTATTATATATATCTCCATCTCATATGATTTTCTTTTTCGATTTCTGACACCATATGATCAACAGTTAAAAAATGACTGTGACAACATATCAATCCAAAAAAAAAAAATAGTGTTGAAAAAATCATTTCAGATTGACAGCTTTGATCTAAGAAAAGAACCCGACATCAAATATAAAGAAATTGAACATAGAAGATGAAGAGAAAATTGGGCATAGAAGATGAAGAAATTGAGTCTATTTTTTTTTTTTTTTTTTTTTTTTGTTTGAGAGGTCTTGATGATTACGAAAAATTTTTATTTATTGTAATTTGATTAAAAAATTATTTCTTTAATTTGACTTATTGTAATTATCAAAACTTTTCTTAATTGCCTCCTTTAACATTAATGTAAAAAGTTGAAACTATTCATATTAAATGATAGTTAATCAATTATAATTATTAATTGATTGTAAACATATAATATTGTTGATTTTCATATTAAATAAATTAGTCAAATATCTCATACAAATATCAATGGTAATCAATCAGTTCATGATGAATTTGGAAGATTAAATTATTGATATTAAAATGTTGTCAATCAATTATAATTGTCATTTGAAAAACAAAATATTATAATTTTTTATTTATATTTAAAACTATCAATGAGCATTAAAATATAATAATATCAAATTTGTTTATTGATTTTAATTTTTATTTACTAGAAAAAAATAAATTTCTATCACTAAAAAGTATGAAAAATCATAAATTTCTATTATTAGATGATAAATTATAAATGACTGTGACAAGATATCAATCTATAAAGATAGTTCTGAAAAGACCATTTCACATTGACAATTTTGGTCTAAGAAAAAAACCCGACAACAAAGATGAAGAAATTGAATATTTTTTTATAAGGGATTTTGATGATTATCAAAACTTTTTATTTATTGTAATTTGATTAAAAAATTATTTCTTTAATTTGATTTATTGTAATTATCAAAACTTTCCTTAATTGTCTCCATTAACATTAATGTAAAATTTTAAAAAATTGATTCTAAATGGTAGTCAACCAATTATAATTACCAATCCATTGCAAACATAAAATATTACTGATTTTCATATTAAACCAATTAGTCAAATATCTCATATAAATATTAATAGTAATCAATCAGTCCATAATTAATTTGGAAGTTGAAATTGCCCATATAAATTATCAATCAATTATAATTGGCATTTAACTACAAAATATTATAATATATTTATATTCATTTTCGTATTTATTTATTTAAAACTATCCATGACCATTAAAATATGATAAAATCAATTTTGTTTGCTGATTTTAACTTTTATTTATTAGAAAAAATAAATTTTTATCACTAAGAAGATGAAAAATCTTAAATGTGTATTGTTTGCTGATCAATAAGAAAATTGAATTAGGAAATCTTTATGTTAATTATATTATAATTATATAATGATTACTATTAATTCTAGATTTTAAGTAATACATAATTATATCATGATTTGATAAATTAACTTAAAATTTAAAAAATTTCAAATTAAATGGTACTTGATAAATTACCAATTGATTGCACAATCTCATAAATTTAAAATGTATATTTATTTTCGCATTTATTAAATTTTATATGGTAATCAAACAATCAAAAGTTAAGGTCAAAGTTGAACTTTATCTAATTAAATAGTACTCAATCAATTATAATATCAATTAATTATGATAAGCTCTAATAATTTTAAATTTATAATTAATTTCATATATAATAAATTTAAAATATCTTAAATTGTGAAATTATGGTAATATCAATTTTTTTGCCAATTTTAAATTTTATTTATTAGAAAAATAAATTTCTATTGCTAAAAAGTATGAAAAATAATAAATTTATATTGATGGATGATCAATAAGAAAATTGAATAAGGAAAATTTTAAATTAATAAAAAAATTTGATATTGCACNAAAGTGTAAATCCATACATGGTAGTTATTTGCATACAATTGGCAATATAATTTTTTTTGGGGAATTTAATTTTTTATATTGTAGTTATTTTAAATATACTGATTAATTGTTATAATTTTGATTTTGTTTCATTTTTACTAAAGCCTTTTGGGATTTTTTTTTCTTCCATTATTTTTCTGAAAAATAGTGATTATGTATAAACCCTTTCAATTTGAAAAATATCCTATTGGTAGATATAATACTACAAACTCGCAAGTATCAAGTGTCAATATGCAAAATATTTGAAGGGTGATATGCTTATTTGAAATTTGAGTCTCCTAAAAGTAATAGTCAAATGGCAATGGCTTTGAGAATAAACACAGAAAACAGGTAGTTTGAAAGAGACATAAGAGTTTTCTATGTTTATCTACGCAATCAATATAGGAAACTTTTTCATGTCGATGAAGAAATTCAGAATTCTCTTTCCCATTTTTTTATATAAAAATGATACAATATATGATACTCTTGTGAGTTTAGAACAAAAAATAAATGTCCCACCATTTTACATAGGTTATCCCTATTATAACTTTACTTTAAATCTATACAAAATAGTAATAATAATTAGATGACAAGGGTACTCTAATTAGGTTACAATTTCTCTATCGTATTTAAATACAAATGAGTTAGAATGAGTAGAGGTTGAGTATGATAATTGAGACAGAAAGGGAAAGGGAACAAAAATCAAAATTATAACTAGTTCTAGGTATAATTTTTGGGGAAAAAAATTAAATAACCTATAACACTAAAAAAAGATTGGGGTTAGACCACGAGTACAAATTTTTTAAAGTTTTAATAGGACTATAATTTGGGTAACTAATAAACCAACCCCAATGGGTGATTAAATAGGATATCCTATGACACTTGGAAAAAGGGTGGAATTACACCATGTGGACAAGTTTCCAAAAATTCTAATAGTACTATAATTTGGATAATCACTAAAGCAACCCCAACGGGTAATCCAATAGGATTTCCTATTCTGTGTCGCCCTCGCTGTAGTGCTTGGCCGCACATCGGGCGGGGCCAGTACTAGTCTATATTAAAAGTAGAATATACAATGTGCAGCTGACAAGTGTCCCTATTAAGGTGACGACAAGTGGCAGACTGTGTGAATTTCTTACTATTAAGAGTATTTAAAAAATCATCTATAATCTAAATCATGTGTGATTTAGAAATAAAAACACTAGAAAAAGAATTAAAATTTGTGGCATTAAATAACTTCCATATTTAGACTTTTCAGCATTTAGTATTTGTTGAATAATTAAAAAATAAAAGCGTAAAAGACCAAAATCAATCTAATATTAATGACTCAGAAACCAAAAATATTAATTAAAAAAAGAAAATCAAAAAAATATTCTCCTATTTATTATAATTGCAAATTTACAGGAATGTGATTTGTCTCCTAAAGGTGTTTCAATTTGGGTTTGTATTTTAAATTCTCATATGCAATAATATTCTCTCTCTCTCTCCTTCTTCTCATTTGTGCTGCTCATATTCTCTCCCTCCCTCTTTCTTTCTCCCACATTTTCTTTATTATGACGTTCCTTCAATCCATCCTAACCATCCCAAGATTTGGGTATGGACCTTGTCGCAACATCCTTTTCGGGAGCACAACGACGCGATACAACGAAAAGAATAAGAGTAAAAGTGTAGGTTTTAAAAAGCTTATTACGTAAAAATGATTGAAGAAAACTAATGTAGTCGCCACCAATCAATTTAAGGCATGATTTGATGCCTATAAAAAAAAAGTTTGGTCTACGTTATAAGAGTTTGGTAAGATAGTTGGTTTCGTGTAGGGAATGTGTTAGCACCCTACGACGCCTGTTCTAACGAACAGTTACCAATTTAATTTTATGTCATCTAAAAATTGTTGAATGAAATTGGTCATTAAATTATATTTTAAAATAGATTAATGTGTTATTAAGTCGTACCAGTACCTCTGAAAAACCTGAAAAGATGTCTCAAGATTATTGGGTAGAGTTCGTGATTGTCATTACAATCATTTCCCAATCTATTCCATCATAAGCGATTTTTAGCAATCTCACTAACTAAGTGATAACTAAATACACGGAAGGTAATTTATTATGCGTTCAAGAAATGAGTTTGAGATTCGTGGTAAAAGATTTTTATTAGAGATCTTTATTTAAGTCCACCAGTACATATGGAAAGACTTAAGGTGATGCTCCTCACCTCTGGAATGTCAAAGAATCGTCGTCATCACAACTGTCTTTAACTATTCCCTCGTCGGTCATCTTATTCTAGCATGAACAGAAATAATGATAAAATAAGATAAAATGCAACGTAATATGTCAAAAATATAGTAATTAAAAGAATCAAAGCAATATTGGGAATTTTATTGTCCACTCCAGTTCTTATGGCATAACCGAGAAATTATCCCTCACCTTAGGAAAATTAAGAAAGGTTGTCAACACAATTCTTCCCTATCTTAGTCCATCGTCAAGCTTTGATTTTACTTACAAAGAAAGAATTAAGTATAATATGAAATGCATAAAGCATAAAATTAGAACAAACAAGGACCCCTAAGATAAAGAATAATAATAACAACAAGCAAAGAATAAATAAAGATATAAAATAAATTAATTAATTAAAATGACCCAAAACAAACAAATAAACATATTTGGGCCAAATTCTATTTTAGCCCAACTAGTTACTAAAACAACATCAAAGAAATAAAAATAAAAGTATTATGTGAAATAAATAGGCCCAAACAAATTAACAACCCAAAAGCTATCACACTAAACTAGTAAACTAAAAAGGCCCACAAATTTTGGTCCAAACAAATTAGCAACTCAAAAGGTATCACATTAAACCAGCACACTAAAGAGGTCCATTTCGTACTAAGCCTAATCAAACAATAAAAAGAAACTGATACACTTAATGGGTTGACCCATTTCGTACTAAGCCCAATCAGCAGAATGGAAATGATTAAACAAGGTCTATTAAATAAAAACCAACACACTAAACATCCCATACTAATAAAGGAGATTGGAATGGACCAGCCCAAACAAAACAAGACACAAATCAGCCATAAAAGACAAATAAACACAAAAAGGCCTAAAAACAAATCAGCCTAAACAAAAACAAAAGGAAAAAAACCCATAATTGAAATTCAAATAAGTAATTAAACAAAAGAAAACAAAAGCAAACATATCAGAGAAAGGAAAACGATACAGGAAGAGGCAAGGCAAATGGAGAGAAGAAACCGCCCCCTTCCCGCATCTCCTTCTTTCATCTCTTTGAATCTATGAACTTGACTTTGATTTTCAAGCAACGAGGGCTAAGGTAAGAAATGCCTCTCTTTATTTCTCTAAATGCCTCTCCCTCTTTCTTTGAAATTTTGTTTCTCTCTCTAGGTTTTATTCTCTCTCTAAAAATGGTTTTTTCTCTCTAAAAAGGATTTTCTTCCACTGAAAAATGGTCGACTTGGGGGTGGAATTGCTGCTACCACCGATCCCACCCCTCCGTTTTCTTCTTTTGGCTATTATGGATAGTTTTTTCTTTCTATTTTCTAGAAATATAAGGGGTAGAAATAATATTGGAACAATTCAAAAAAAAAAATGCAGAGAATGAAAGTTTTGGTTAAAGGTTATATACATGTGAATGAGTGAGTATAGCTCTCTGTGGGTGTAGAATTTTGAGTGTCTCCTGTTCCCAAATACTCTAATGTGTATGAAGGATAGAGAATGTGTGTATATCTCTGAGCTATGTGTGTCTCCACTTTCTGAAGAAACTCACTCTATTTTTTCAGATTTTTGCTTCTCAACATTTTCTTATTTTTCCACCTCTCTATCTTTCTTTGTGTATCTCCTCCCTTGCTTTACTTGGGGAGACCCAATTTTTATCCAGAACTGTGGTTAGTTGCTATACTATCCTTCTACCCTTTGCAGGTTGTGCAGCCATATGAGACAAGGATGACCAGTCAACAAATGGTGGCGTCACCCAACAATGCAGCGGCAATAGAGCTGGCTTGCTACCAGAAAATGCCAAAGGATTGCTTTTGCTGCACCCTTATTCATTTAATTTCTTTTGTCACTTTTTGGACAGGATCTTTTATTTTGACAAAATGGAAAATATTTTGTAACCTATTTTGATTTGTGTTTATTCTTTCTGTTTTTGTTTTTTTTTTTTGTAATTTTTTTTGGGATATTTGAATTGGACCTATAAGAAAAATAAAAAATGCCAATATACACAAATTGGCTTAGTCCAATTTATTCATAGAGAATAAGTGCAAATTTGGGTATCAATAAGTCTAAATTAAACTAAGTTGACTTGGACAAAATTGGGTATCAACAGACCTCATATAGGCGGCACATACACTCCCAAATGAAAAGGGTTCTTTTTTTTTTTTTTAATAAAAAAAAGGGACCATCTAGCTTCTTAATGTGAGAGCTAGGATGCCACCAAAATTTTGGAATCGAAGAATATTATAACTTGAAGGATTAAAGCTTGAAGACTTCTTGCAATGTTTTGCCTTCAAGGTTAGTGTTTGTCCTTTCTATTTTTTTAATCCCTCTTCCTATTTTGATATTCATGTCAATATCCCCTATAACCTCTTTTATAAACACGAATAAATTGTCCTTCTACAATGAATTTAGGTTACTATCCTATTTTTTTTTTTTTTTGAAAGTTATGTTTGATCTATAAACATTGAGGTCAGGAACTTAATTGTCATATTCAAGGTTTCCGTAGTCTCTTATATGAACATAATATGAAATCATGTTAATTTTCTCCATTTAAAAAAAAAAAAACTTCATGTCATACAAATTGATCTATAAGTAATTTTGTGTTGTCTTTGTTTTTTAATTATAAAAGGTTATGAGTTATATGAGTTATTGGATATTAATCTCCTTTCTATTCCTATTTTTGTTGGTTGTATTTGTTGACCTTTTTTTTTTTTTTTTTTTTTTTTTTTTTTTNTCTTAACCTTCTCTTTCCAAGTTCTCCGTTTGGACCTCTCATGTCCAAATAAATTGAGAACACATATGTTTAAAGTTTTGGAATCAAGTCTTCACATATATCTTTTCTATTTTTAAAGCCAATATTTATATTTTCTATTTGATCTGTTTTAAAAAATTTAACCCTCACCCTCACACACATCTCTCTCTGACTTCTTTCTATACTATGAGTCCTATGACCTAACATATATATCTTCTGTTGTTTTTAAAATGTACTATAGCATTGATCATGAGTGAAAAGTGTACTGTATAAAAAGTGTGTTTATCACTTAGATCAAGAACAATAACTATCATAGAGGAAAATCAGGAACATGGTCCTAATCTTGAGAGTGAATTCGATGAATTGAAATCTTGTATGAATGAAATGATGAAACTTTTCACTGAGAGCCTGAAGTTGAAGGCTATGGCTATGGGACCAAGTAGTGTCAACATCCCTCCAGTTTCCAATGTAGCGCCTTTGTGAACATATCCATCAAATGAGGCAACTTCTGCAACTTTTGCTCCAATATGGGGAATGCCTCCGTAGATGATGCCTTCTGCAAATATGGTATAAGGGTGTGATTTAAGTTCAACAATTCCTCTTGCTATCCAACTAGCTAATGTCGTGCATGCCATCTCATTACTGTTCCTGGGCCCATTTTTCCTACCAATGGAAGCTCCATTCAGTCCAAATGAAAATCAGGGAGGGGGGGCGTCTATACATACACTCATCCAATTACCCACCATACTTCCCCTTTTAATGCACAAGAGGTCTTAGAAACAGTTCTTTTTGGAAAAGAGAAAGAAGAGTTAAAAAAGGAGAGGCAGATGGTCGAATCAATGGAGAAAAAACAAGTACTGTTGGAAGAGCAGATTAAGATGTTGCAAGGAACAGGAGCATATGGGTTAGTGGACATTGATGAACTTTCCCTAACACCTGAAATTATTCTCCCAAAAGATTGTAAAATTCTTGAGTTTGTCCGCTATGATGGAACAACCAATCCTCGCCTTCACTTGAAATCCTATTGCACTATTATGTCCATTGGTTAAGAGATGAGAAGTTATTTATACACTTTTTCCTAGAGAGTTTGACTAGTCTTGCTTCAGATTGGTATTTGCATATGAATCACTTCAAGATTTACACATGGAGAGAGCTGACTAATGTTTTCTTAAAGCAATATAGTTTTAATGATAACATAGCTCCTACTAGAGCTCAATTGGGATCATGCATAAAGAAGAAAGTGAGAGTTTTAAACAATATGCTCAAAAGTGGAGGAATCTAGCAGCCCAAGTTTAACCTCCATTGTTGGATTCTGAAATAATTCACTATTTCATGAATACTTTGCATTTCCCTTATGTTGAATTGATGGTAGTAGCTGTTTATAAAGACTTATCTGAGTTGATCAAGGCTGGAGAGAGTTGAAGAGATGAACCGAACAAGAAAATTATCATTCTTAAGAAGAGAAAATGATAATAATGGCCAAAAGAAGGAAGAGTCATCTGGGAAGAAAGAAGGAGAGGTAAATTGGGTACATTCACTTAGGCCACCATCATTGTTTCAAGCTCAAGACTTGTATTATTCATCGAATCCCACTTTCCCACCTCCTTACCAAGTTAATGTAATCCCACCATCTTATCATTCATATCAACCTAATTTTCCATCATTCTATACACCTTACCAAAATTCTCCTCAAGGATACCATGTTCCTAAAGTACCATTGGTGATTAAGTCTAATCATGGACAACCTAAAGGATCTCGGAAGAATTATGCTTTTCCTAATTTAAGAATGACCAATTTGGAATTGTACTTGCAGCTACTAGAAGCACAAGTAATGACACCACAACCAGTGAAACCATTAGAACCTCCATTCCCTACAAGCTACAATTCACATCTTAGTTGTGCATTCCATAATGATGTGTTAGGACATTCAATTGAAGATTGCAATGTTTTTAAAGACCGTGTGCTACGGTTGATCAAGGCTGGGGTTGTAAAAGTAAAATATGAAAATGGAGTGCCAATTTTGATTATTAGCCCTTTGCCAAATCATAAGGTGCAAGTGTGAAAGATTCTATTTCAAGTGCAAATGGATAGGTTAGAGGAGATCATCAAGTGGATTTTCATTAGTTCAAGGCTTTTCTCAGTTGTTAATGTTTATTTTGTCAAAGTCTTGCTATGGACCTTATTTTATTTGACTTCATTAATGTAATGATCATGCGTTCTCATTCACCATCTTTCTTTTTCTAATTATCTTTCAAAGACTTCTTTTCATATTTTTTTAAAAAAAAACCTTCGTGAGTCTTTCCTTTGAGGAGTTAGAATTGATGCAAAAATGATAAAGTTAAGAATGATGGAAACTCAAGACCTCATAACAAAATGATTTCCAAGAACATTATGAGCTCCACAAGCAAACTTTTCCAATGATCAGAGACATTTTTTTGTTCTCCCAAACATTGCGGAGTATCCTTAGTCACCTATTTGAGCTTGAAGAAGTAGTTCATTTCTTAATTTTCGAATTCATGTACTCCCTTGGGAAAAGTAGAACTCCAACAAGTTTTTATGACAACATTCAAATGCTAAGAAAGATTATTTCCTTTCTTCTATCCAAACACATTATATCCCTTGTCAAACCACTTTGAACTTTAAATTCTTTCTTTGTACCTGATGAAAATCGTACTCCGGGTACAATGAGAATAAACTTGCAAAAAATGTCTTTGAAATGTCAATGGACTTTCCAAAGAGATCTCAAGTGATTGAAAAATAGAAGCAAAAAAAAAATCAAAGAAAAAGGAAAGAGAGGAAAATCCTCTAAAAGGAGAAAGAAAAGTCTAATAAAAAAAAAATCCCCCAAAGGTGGATAGAAGAGTAATAAAGGCAATCCATGTGACAAAAATGAGAAGAAGAAGACCTCAAGTTATGGAAAACAAGATTTTCATTGTTGTCCCAACATCAAGTATTTGGGCATTTATATCCTTTCTTTTATTAGTCATATCTTACATCCCTAAAACTCCATTACAGCCCATGAGAATTCTCTTGGAAATTGAATGTTGGCATAAAACTCTATTGGAGTTAGGGATTGAAGAAAAATGAGTAATAAGGTAAGGGAAAAAAAATAAAAATTCGAGCCTTTATCCTTTCATTTCAAACAAAAGAGAAACTTTTCATCTTAAGACCCCATTACAAGCTTTTAAAGATCTCCTTGAGAATTGGTTTGCTTAAATCATAAACTGGGGCAAAATTTATCATAAAAAATTTTGGTTTTCAAAAAAAAAAAAGTGAAACTAAGGTCAAGTCTGACTCAAGAAAAATCTCTTTTGTGTCAATTGCAATTTTTCAGAGAGAATGTCTTTAAATCCTTGCCACTAGAGCAAAATTTCATTCGTCAAGTTTGCAAGTCGTCATAACCATTGAAATTAGGGTTGTATATCCTAACTTTTTCCTGCATGATCCTCCCCAGTGCTTAACACTGGAGCAAATTTTCATTGCTCAAAATTTATTTCTTGCACAACTTTGTCATGGACAAGTTGATCTTTGCATTAATCAAGGGGCATAGGTCGTGCTCCTCTAAATCATTTCTTCACCACTCTGTTATTTCTTGAATGCATGACTCATCGCACTAATTTTGTCAAATAAAATAAGAGTGGCTCCTACTCAATTGACATGACAAGCATTGGCAATTGAAGGACTGTTTCAAAGCACTACTATGATCCTGTCAAAAGATTAACACTGATAAAAATCCATGCATAAAGTAGTTCCTTGGATTAGTTCTAAACTATGGCGTTATTTTGATTAGGATAAATTTTCTTTGGGCAAGCAAGTCATGTTGCATTTTTTAGAATCATTAAACATTTTTTGGTCTTTAATCTCTTTGAGATTTGATTTTTAAAAAACAAAAAAAAAAAAAACAGAAAAAAGAAGAGAAAGAGAGAAGAAAGAATTAAAACTCATGTATTACCATTTCAGTCAACTCGACAATCTAGTCGAGGTTTCCATTATGCATTTACTTGACATTTTGGTCAAGGTCTGATGGTCCGTCACTGTTTTTAAAATTTCATGTCAATCTCAATTTTATCACTCGACAGTCCAGTCGAGGTTTTCATTTTGCATTTACTTGATAGTTCGATCAAGGTTTAACAGTCCGTCCAAATTTTCAAAATTTTCCTACCAATTTAATCAATCAACAGTCCGATTGAGATTTCCATTTTGCATTTACTTGACAGTATGGTTAAGGTCTGACAGTCCGTCAAAGTTTTTAAAATTTCATGCCAATCTCAATTTCATTCACTTGACAGTCTGGTTGAGATTTTTATTTGCATATATTTGACAATTCGGTCAAGCTCTGATGGTCCGTCAGAGTTTTTAAAATTTCATGTCAATCTCAATTTCATTCACTCAACAGTTTGATTGAGATTTTTATTTGCATATATTTGACAATTCAGTCAAGGTTTGACGGTTCGTCAGAGTTTTAAATTCTTGTCGGCTTCCGAGTGAAAGATCTCGGTGCTTTTAAATTCCTTTCAGCTCCCGGGTGAAAGATCTCAGTGCTTTTAAATTTCTGTCAGCTCCCGGGTTAAAGATCTCGGTGCTTTTAAATTTTGTCGGCTCCCAAGTGAAAGATCTCGGTGCTTTTAAATCCTATCGGCTCCCGAGTGAAAGATCTCAGTGCCTTTAAATCTTGTCGGCTCCCGAGTGAAAGATCTCGGTGCTTTTAAATTCATGTTGGCTTCTTGAAATTCTGTAGGCTCCCGAGTGAAAGATCTTAGTGCTTTTAAATTCTTGTCGGCTCCTGGGTGAAAGATCTCGGTATTTTTAAATTTTGTTGGCTCCCGAGTAAAAGATCTCGGTGCTTTTAAATTCCTGTTGTCTTCCGGGTGAAAGATCTCAATGCTTTTAAATTATTGTCGGCTCTCGGGTGAAAGATCTCGATGCTCTTAAATTTCTTTGTCATTTTTGAGTGTTCTGGACAAAATACTTGTATTTTGTCTTTACATATTTCTTATACTAAAACACGACAAGCGAGAGCTTATCATGTTTTATCTATAAGAAAACACGCAAAGAAGGGCAACTATAGACACTGTATTTTGTTCTTTTTCATGGTATAAATTTTTTTGAAAAAAAAAAGAGATAAATTCTTAATTTTTAATTAGTGATTTTTATTTTGTTTGGTCTTTTGTAACGAAGTAAACCCTAGGTCTAGTCTATTATTAGTGTAGCCCATTTGGCTCACTCAGCAATAATTAATTTTTTACAAATAACAAATAAATCAAAAGTTAGAAAAAGAATTTTGTAAATTGGTTTTTGTGTCACTAGATCTAAGGGCACAAATAAGAGAGCAAGGAATAGATTTCCTCCTTTCCCCATTAGTTTAAATCCATACATTATCCTTATAAATCATTTTGTTATATTACACATGTTTAACTAGCTAACCATGTAGCCGCCAAAGAAGTGAGAGCCTCAAGGATATCCATTACATGACAAAAGCATGGAAGATATCAAGATAATAATAAGGGTTTACCACCTTTAGAAAATTTGTATAGTTTTTAAAATGTTTACATGCCTTATTTTTATTTATTCTATCAATCTTAATGTTACAGAAAACACGCTAGTTGTGGTCAGACTACTATTGAGTCTTCAAAAAAACTTCCCAAGCAGCAGAACACACATTCTTTGGGGATATTAGGAGTTTCACTAAGCATTAACGGTGGTTCGTGGAGCGATCCTACCCTACCAACATGCAGCACAAGAGTAAATAATTGTGGGAGGGACTTAAGTAAGGGAAGTGGAATTCTACAATTGCTATAGCCAAACATATTTTATTTTGATGAAATTCAATGTGTTAATGAGGAAATACTCAACCATAATGATATGTCATCCATGGAACCTAATACATGTATGTATTATATATGATAATTACTTTATTGCTCATTTCCTTATCATTGTTGCAAAAAATATAGTATTCATACCCCGAGTAAAAATATAAGCATTTCACTATCAAATACAATACTTGCAATGTGTGCAGTTGAAAACAATAGTGACTCTTTGGATAATTTAAATACTCCTGCTAATGATGGAGGTATGCATAAATATATTGTGACATTGACCTTTTAAAAAAAGTTATGTATATATGTTGGCTAACATATCAGACACTCTAGTTAATACGGATGAAGATGTTGAGGATATATTGACCGATGCAATCAACAATATGAATAATCCTACAAATGATGGTCCACATGAAGGTAATTCAAAAATAATAACAATTTTTTTTTTCATTATATAGAGATTCGTACAATGAGATTCAATATTATTCCAACACCCATAATAAATTTTGTATCAACACACATGGTACTATGATATTGGGGATCCGGTTTGGTTGTGTGAGTCTTATGGAACATTGCTTTGGTATAATAAAAGACTTTTGAAATGGAGAAATTTAAAAAAAAACCAAATTTTGGGGTCTACTGTATTCAAGGAAAGATAAAGATTCCATTGTTAGAAGATCCATCATGTACTCTATTTGGATTGTTGCACGAAACTGATGCAAGGAGCATCAAATTTGTTCGAAACATTAGGGCATATAGCATGATGTTTTGTTTTACATCTCTCGGTGGACGAATTGACAATCAATTTAATATGCAGCAAGGAGTAAAGATGTTCCGAATGAGTGGTCAGAACTATCATTCAATTGGGGACTTGGTACCAAGAGAAGGATCCGAACCTAAATTTGCACAATTGTATATTTATGATACAAATAATGAGGTCTTAAACCGTATACGAGCATATAGGTTGGTATAATTTAATTTCATTCTTTACAGATTAAAACCTCATATATTACATTAATACTACCTACAAATAATTCTATCTAACTTCATATAACTTATGTTGCAATCATTCCGATGAATCCTCCAAAAAAAATATGCATTTATTGTGGAGGATTTAAGGAAGATGCTTGGTGACCACAATGTCCTAGCAAAATCGTTCAGGAACGCAAGAGAGAGGCTTTGCTCTAATCCATTTGCCAACATAAGAATAAGGCAAATCGCAAAACAGGGATCAGATGGAATGACACGTAACAAGCCTACTTTCGATGAAATTGTTGTTTTGATAGTTGGAGATGTTGATAGCCTTCTTGCTGGCCGAGATATTGTAATTGAAAGAATGACAAGAGCACTCCAATGGATAAACGAATTGCATCCTGCTTATTTTGCGTTGCAATATCCACTTCTGTTTCTATATGCCGATGATGGGTACAAGGAAGACATTCCATTAAGGGAATTGAACAAACCCAGTACAAATAAAAGGATAAATGTGTCCATTAGAGAGTGCTTTGCATTCAGAATCTTTGATAGAATAGGTGAGGCTAGAACGTTACTATTATCCAGGAAATTATTCCAGCAGTTTTTAGTTGATACTTACACCATGATAGAATCATCGAGATTGAAATATATCTAGTTTAATCAAACTGCCCTCAAAGCAGAAATGTACAACCTTATAAAGATTCTACTTACAAGGGACATTGTCATATCATCTGTAGAAAAATGTATAGTCTTGTCATCATCATTTACTGGTGCCAGGATTGCATGTCAATATGCTTGTGGGTTGGATATTCAGACTTATTTATCACATATACATGTAATCCCGGTTGGTCGAAAATATAGAGGTATGTTAATGACAGGGCACTGAGTACGGAGGACAGACCATATATTTTATCCAGAGTATTTAAAATAAAGTTGGATGAGCTCATCAGGGACTTAAAGCAACGATAGTTGTTTGGCTGGGTCAAGGCATGTATGAAACTCGACAATAATCTGCATACACTTACTAATTATTATTCATATCATTAGTATAGATAAGTATGACTATCACAATATGTTGTTTGGAAGTGGTATACACAATTGAGTTTCAGAAACATGGATTACCTCGTGCTCACATATTATTATTCTTACACACCGGCGATGAACATCAAACCCCAAATGATATCGATAAAATAATATCTACTGAAATTCCTGATAAGGAGTTGGATCCCATCTTATATAAAATTATTGGTGATTGCATAATTCATGGCTCATGTGGTGTGGCGAATAAAAATTCACCGTGTATGCAGAATAATGTATGCATGAGACATTTTCCTAAGAGGTATGTAGAGAGGATGACAATCGAAAATGATAGACACCCTTACTATAGAAGAAAAGATGATGACAAGATCCTCGATAAGAAATGAGTACTTCTTAATAATAGGTAAATCTAATTTTATCAGTTTCCTTAATTGCTTCTAACATAGTTGAACTACTTTTATATCAATAATATGTACATATCAACCACTAATACTCATGATAACTAGGTACGTTGTTATGTACAACCCCTCTCTCCTATTGAAGTACAATGCACACATTAATGTCAAGTGGTGTAATCAATTAAGAGCCATCAAATATATATTCAAATACATAAACAAGGGATATGATCGCATCATATCAATCTTCTACCAATCACTTGATAATAATCAACAAGTGGAATGCGTGGATGAAATTAAGATTTACTACAATTGCAGGTTTGTGTCCGCATGTGAGGCGGCATGGAGAATATTTTCATACGATATGCAACACAAGGATCCACCCGTAGAGGGAATGTCGATTCATCTTCAAGATGAGAAGGTAGTGGTTTTTAAAGAGAATGAAAACATTGATAATGTCATGAAAAGGCATGGTGTTAAGATGACTAAATTCTTAGCATGATTTGAGGTAAATAAGAAATACCCACATGCTAGGCATTTAACATATGCTGAGTTCCCCAATTATTTCGTGTGGAAGCAAAATGATAAGGAATGGGTGTCGAGGTAGAGAGAATTTGCTGTTGGGAGGCTATTTTATGTCCCCTTGGGTGTGGTGAGCTGTATTACATGAGATTTCTACTAAACGCTTAGAGAGGTTGTACATGTTACGATTACATTAGGACCGTAAATGGTGTTATGTATGATACGTTCCAATCAGCGTGTTATGCACTTGGTCTACTCAACGTTGACAAGGGATTTATTGAAGGTATAAGATAGGTGAGTACATGGGGTTTTGACAAATACCTAAGAAACCTGTTTGTGACCCTATTACTATCAAATAGTATATCAAGTCCTGAAGTAGTGTGGGAAGGTACTTGGAAAATGATGGCTAATGATATCCTTCACAAACAACAGAGTTTGTTTAATAATCCAAGTACAAATTACCTTAATAACAAAAATATGTTTTACTTTTCATATTTATTACTTTTTTTTTATTTTGTTTATCTATTTTAGGTCTAAGAATGAGTGACGATGCTCTTAGAAATCATATGTTGGCTGAGATTGAAAAGCTGCTACAAAACTATAGCAAGAGCCTCAATGACTTCCCAAACATGTCATTGGCAACATGTTTGAATACTCTGATAGGGAAAAACAAGCTCCTGTACGATAAGCTAAATTATGATAGAGAAAACCTAACACAGGAGCATACTGACATTTTCTTAAGGAGGGAGAAAAGGGAGCAGATGGAGAAGGAGAAATTAGGATTTCTTGCCTGTTCCTTTCCCTCAAGAGTCCCAATTTGCTCTCTCATTGTTACAACTTGTAAATGGTTGAGGATTTGGGCTTGCAGTTGAAGTTAAAGACCAGAAATTTAGAGAGTGAACATTAAAGGACTGTTCGGTTTGATGCTTGTTGTTGATTCAGTAGAGAGGCAAAGACGGAGAGAACCAGAAAGAACTTACNTAGGATTTCTTGCCTGTTCCTTTCCCTCAAGAGTCCCAATTTGCTCTCCCATTGTTACAACTTGTAAATGGTTGAGGATTTGGGCTTGCAGTTGAAGTTGAAGACCAGAAATTTAGAGAGTGAACATTAAAGGACTGTTCGGTTTGATGCTTGTTGTTGATTCAGTAGAGAGGCAAAGACGGAGAGAACCAGAAAGAACTTACGAGAGGGAGAAGGAGACAACTAAGGGAATTGTTCAGCAAGGAGAAGGAAAGGGCTAAGGGACATAGGGTTTAAAAGGCTTCTAAAATGACATAGTTTTGGTGTATAAAAAATATAATAATATATATTTATATCGATTTAGTTTTTCTTCGATTTTTCTTCATTGAAATTGAAAACTGAACCGACCCCCTCGGTTTTTTCAGCTACAAGAACCAAGAACCGAAATGACCCCTTCGATTTGGTTTTGTTTCCCTCTAGTTCGGTTCAATTCAGTCGGTTTGGTCAGTTTGACTGGTTTGGCTTACACCCCTACTAATGAACATATCACCTTTCAAATATCTTGCATAATGACATTTGATACTTGCAAGTTTGTAGTATTATATCTAGCAATAGAATATTCTTCAAATTGAAATGGTCTATAAACAATCACTATTTTCCGAAAAAAGTAATGGAAGAAAAAAAAAATAGAATAAAAGCTCAAAAGGCTTTAGTAAAAATGAAACAAAATCAATATTCTAACAATTGTAAATACTAGATTTCTATCTATATTATTAACAAAATGATCATTAATTAAGATGGACCCAAGAAAGTCCACCTATGACCTAAAAGAGGCCTAATAAGAAAGAGCTCCAAAGGGAATTTAAGCCGTGGAACCCCAGTTCGAAGTTGGTCCAACCACAGCTCTTAATTGGTCCAATGGCACCACTTTAAGAGAAGCCACTTTGCTGTTGTGGCTCCTAAGACTGCCCTTACCAAGTGCTTCCTGAGCTAAACAAAGTGTCTGGGTACTTAGCAACGCCCTTGAGAGCATCCCCAAGTAGAGAAGGCTGATGCCTTGCTCCTCTAGCTGCAGTCTTTACTCCCTGGAGGTAGCTTCTTTATCATGACTAAGGCTAGGACACCCCTTGGTCATGCCTTGAGGCCTGTAGGCCTCACCCTTATTGAGCCCTGCTCGTGCTGTAGCTCTAGGCCATTATAAGAGGCCACATAAGTACCAGGGAATCCAACAATGGTAAGTGGTTTGGTTGGATTTGGGTTAAGGTAAAATCCATTAAGAGGAGGTCTTTCATACCTCTCCAACCAACAATAACTTGTGATTTGGTAGGCCAGACAGAGTGATATTATTCAGGAATTTGGGTATGTGGATGTCATCCATTCCGTTACTAAATGATTTGCATGTACTATCTATACTTAGGAAAACTTTCTAATTATCAGGCACTAAGGAAATCATATAATCATTTATCTGTTTTACCAATTCTATGGTAGGTGTAAGAATAGCTCTTTCTTGGAAGTAATTCAGATCATGCATGCTTGCCATAAACTCGGGATAGGTGGAGTTAACAATATCAGCAATTGGTTCATGAGAGCCATGCACACAGATGTCCTCCGTTATATCAATATTTGTTTCACCATCATTTGGATTTCCTGCATGACCGTCACCAATATTCAGCAACCATGATGAGAACTCGCTCATTTCCAACGCATATGCATTTGAAGATCCTGCTGTCAGCCTCATGTTTTTGGTCAGGGTCAGTACCTATAAGGGTCATTGTAAAATGAACATTAGTATAGATACTGTGCATTCAGATNCAATATCAGCAATTGGTTCATGAGAGCCATGCACACAGATGTCCTCCGTTATATCAATATTTGTTTCACCATCATTTGGATTTCCTGCATGACCGTCACCAATATTCAGCAACCATGATGAGAACTCGCTCATTTCCAACGCATATGCATTTGAAGATCCTGCTGTCAGCCTCATGTTTTTGGTCAGGGTCAGTACCTATAAGGGTCATTGTAAAATGAACATTAGTATAGATAATGTGCATTCAGATAGGCTTGTTGTAATCTTAATGAATTAGAGTAATTACCAAACAATATTTCCAGAGATACGATGAGTTGATAGTGGCAGCAATAATTTCTTCTTGCATGTCTTTTAGTAGTACTGGTAGCATCTGCTTGCAGTCTCCACCAAGTACCATGACTTTCCCTACAAATGGCATATCTTTGCTGATTGAACTGGATGACTTGAGAACATCCTTAATAGTTATCTCTAGAGCTTCAAAACAATATTTATGCATCATCCCATATAATCAACTTTGCAACATCCAAAAGTTTTGCCATGTGACTGCTTGGTTTAATAACTCAAATAGTATCTTCATTAACATTTAGTGGAATGCGGAACCTAGAATGTGTTGTTCTACCGCTTGGAAGGAGAAGATAAGTAATATAACTTGACGCCACAGTAAGTAATATCTCCCCCCCTAAAACGCAACACAACAGTTATTGTGCTATCCATAAATGTCTTCCTAGTTCCACCATAACCATAAATGAAGAAGAAGACGTCATTCTCATTCGAAACAACTATCATGATACTTTGGTACACACAGTCCTATTCTATTTCCTTTCTTTATCATGCTATTGATTGTAGATTTTGATCTAGGGATTTTTACTTTTTTATTGGTTGGTGAAGCATGTTTTTTTTTTCTTGAATTTGTGGTGTTGTAGCCTGTACTGCTGTTGCATGTTTGATAATCACACTTTTATACAGTAATTAACCTTCATATTTAGTGTCTTAAATCTCTTTTAGTGCTTAATTGAGTGAGCTTGACGTTATTTCATAAGTTTGGGTTCATATTGGACTTAATTGTTTTATTCAGCATTATTAGGGTTTTGATACTATTTCTGTATTTTGGGTATATCTTCAGTTCTGTATGTCTAAAAATTGTGAATCTTGACTTGTAGGAAAGCTAAGATGATTGTCTACAACTTTCATTCAGACCTTACAAGGCCAATTCTGACGTCCAGTGGGTCCAATTTGACCCAGAAGTCAGAGCAGATATGCTACCGTTGGAATCTGACCCGCATGCAGAGTTTGGACCATAACTTGGGCTGTAGGTGTTGTCATAACGTACCCGGAGGTCGCTATAATGAGGATGGCTAAAATAAAAAGAGATTTGGTTTTTGAAATGAAAACTCTGGAGTTGCCACCAATCGTATTAAAAATCTGGGGAACAATTGAAAAACCCCCTTTAATTTCTAAAAAAAAATATGTCTGCGAACCAGAGAGGGTTCGGGAGTATAATTGTGTATAGGGAAGGTGTTAGGCATCCAATAACACCCGTCTAAACGACGGTTACCTAAAATTAATTGTGCAACTTAAATCATGGCCTAATTGTATTTATTTCATCCCTAAAAGAAAAAAAAAAGGTGATTATTTAAAACAGGACTTGATTCGTCACCCTCGAATGCCTACGTACCCTAATTAGGGATCAAAGTCCGCGTAGTTCGCAATGATTCAAATGATTTATTATTTTTTTTTCAAAAAATGAAATTAAAAGAAATTTAAAATTTTTATGTTAAAATTATGCTATGCATGAACCTACTCGCGCTTTAATCCTTCCACTTTGTTCCCACGTTTCTCGGTTTTCAAAGTGGCACTTATCCTTACCTCAGGTAGATAAGAGAGCCACCCCTATGGGGGTAAGTCGCTCTTATTCCTCCCTTGACAAGTAAGGGGCTTATGGATATTATTTTCATAGATTTAATTAAATAATGCAAAATACATAATATATGATTTTATTCCTAATTTTATTTCACTTAAACTATTTAAATAAAGAAAATAAAATAACAATAACAATAAAAATAAATAAATAAATAAAACGAAAATAAAATAAATAATATATCTTAACATAACATAACATAACATAACCTGAAAGAAATGAAGGCCCAATAAAAAATAATAGTAATAACCCAATTAAGCAAATAAATAAAAAAAAAAATCAAATGCACACCAACTCATTGTCCAAAATAACTCAGTAAACAAAACTATACTACTACATAGGAAGTAAATGGCCTAAGAGACAAAATCAATAAGAATTAATTAAAACAAACTTCAGGCCCATGAATAAGCAAATTAAGTAAATTGAAACAAAACAAATAAAAAGTAAATAGGGCCATCAACCTATACGTATAAAGCATACACAATAAAAAAACACTAATCATCAACCTACAACCAAATAGAAATGGAATATTATAATAAACTAATGGACCAAATCAGCATATAAAATGCTTAAGATATGTACATGAAATTGAGATCCAAATACTCTACAAACAAAAACAATAGAAGTAACAAAAGTAAAATAAATAAATACAAATGGTAGACAAATAAGGCAGAGCTACGGGAATTGTATTAATGAAGAAAGAAAATAAAAGAAAGAACAAAAAGTAAGAAGCATGGGATTAGAAACAGAAGTAAAGCACA
The DNA here is from genome assembly GCA_003255065.1 of Cercis canadensis. Lineage (NCBI taxonomy): Eukaryota > Viridiplantae > Streptophyta > Magnoliopsida > Fabales > Fabaceae > Cercis > Cercis canadensis. The sequence goes on from QAOA01007117.1 coordinate 212,554, forward strand.
GAAACCAAAAACTTCTTCATCTTCACCGAATAAGGCAAAGGGAAACACCACCCTCATCTATGGTTCATAAGGACAGCCATGGTTAATTCATAACAACTCCCCAAAGCAAACCAAAATTCAGTTAGAGATTACCCTCAATATCTAGCTTCAGTTATCCCAAGGATTCTCTCATAAGAATATGACACAAAGTAAATAATCTACAATTATCTCATACAAAACCATTTCTATGATGTTATTAAAAAAACAAACGAAACCAGAAAATTAATTCATAAAAACAAAAACATAGGAATATTCCAAAACAAATCAACATAACTTGAATGCAATGGAATAACCAAGAACTAACCTTGTAATTTATGAATTCGGTTACAGTAAATACCGAAATATGATTTGAACCAGAATAACAGGAAAAATGGAAGTCCTATCTTTTCCTCTTGTCTATAGCTCTCTCTCACGTCGATTCTCTTTCTCCTTGCTCTTGCTCACATTGGTTCTCTTTCTTTTTTTTTTTTTTTTTCTGGTTCGATTCTCTCTCTGCTGTGTTTCTTTTCTCTGTCTTGGGTCACTGTTTTTCTACTCTTTCTCTGTTGTTCCTTCTGCTTGCTTTCTCTGTGCTTTTTTTTTTTTTTAGTTCTGCCTTTCTCTCTTAAACTCCATTGCTGCAAAACTAAGATAAAGTGAAAACCAGAAATAGCTACTGTTGTACCTCACTTTAATTTTACGAAAGTGACTCTCTGTTTTTGCACTGCTGTTGCTGGTTTCTTTCTCTTTGCACTGTTGTCTTTGCTTTCTTTCTCCACTGCTGCTGTATCTGGTTTCAGGTGCTGCTGGTTCTGTTTTGGTACTTGCCTCTTGCTGCCTCTCTGCTTCAATTCTCTCCTGCTGTGTATTTCGTCTCTCCTTTTGTCTCTGTTTTTCTGGTGTCTCTTGGTTGCTGTTCTGCCCTCTATCTTTCTCTTTTCTGCTAAGTTTCTCGTCTCTCTTTGGGTCTCTGTTTTTCTGGTCTTACTACTCTCCGAAAATATGTTTCTATTCTCTTTTTTCGTTGGTCTCTCTGCTGCCCTCTTTCTGCTCTATCTTCCCCCTTTTTATGCTCTTTGTTTTTAGTTTTATCAACCTCCGTCTTTGCACTCTCTCACGTCTCTCTAACTGCTACTCCATCTCCCTCTCTTTTGTCTCCCTCTCACTCACGTCTCTTAACTTCCCATGCATTTGCACCCACACTCACACCCACGTCTCTTTTCTTTTATCACTAAACTATTATATTTTTTTTATATATTTTTTTTTCTATTATTTGGAAAGAAATAAGTGTCTACAGGTGTCTTATGGACTTGAAACTGGTTCCATTGGAAATTTGAGACGTAGGGATTCAATTGTTGTGAAGGCCAGTTCTCCAAATTATGTTCTTTTGATGGTCTTATTGCCTGTCGAAACTGGATGATTACTCCAGAGACCTAATTGGGCTTAACTCCGTCAATTCAGGGCCAATAAGGCCCAAACAAGAGCCCATTTGAAGCTGAGGTCCAGAGGTTTAAACCTAGGTTAAGGGTAATTTAGGTGTGCACTAAATTTCTGATGTTATAATTAGGTTAAAGGAGGCAGCGTTTTCATAATTAGAGATTTCAATTGTGATTAAACTCAATTAGTAGTGCTGCATTAGGACTTAATCACTCATGTTAATCTAGGATGAATCAAATCGGTTTTTAATGGATGTCTAGCTAGGTTACGCCTTTAATCAACTGCATTAATCCTTGTTTAATTATGCAATTTACTATTATAATCTTGTTTCAAGAATCCCCTATTCTTAAACTTGAAATTATTAATTACACATTGCATTTCTTGTGAGAAACTTCCCGGATCATGCCCTCTATTGCATTCTAATTAGGGATTTGGTTTAATTTAATTAGATTAGCAATAATTCCGATCAATGTTCAGTGTGGGTGGGAGGTTTGGTTTGGTCACAAAATGGATTAAATCATTTTACCATTTTACCTTTCATTTGAAAGTGTTCCTAAGGATTTCAAATTGGACCAAAGTACAAAGGTATAAAGTAATGAACAACACCATAGCCTAAAAGGGTGTCTCCTTTCTGGCCCCTTGTGTTGAAAGTTACGAGCATGGGTTTCTTCTCCCGTCACATCATGGACAGCTATGATGTACCATTGGGTTTCTTTTTTTGGGTTTTGTTGTTGGTGGTGGAACTTGGGTTTTTTTATTTTTTTTTATTTTTTTGTGAAGATGAATTTATTTGGTTGGCTTTTGGGGATGCGTAGGAGGAAAAGACTTGGAGGATTAAAACTAGAATTGTGAAAATAATTGAATGGTTGTCTTCTTGTTCAAATTTGGAAAAATGGTTTATGCAAATTTCTGGCAAAAATTGGATCCAAATTGAGTTTGGCTAGTTTGGTTTGATTCGGTTTTGCTCTAAAAAATTCTAGAAACCAAACCGAGTTTGACCGCTGTGGTTTTGGTCGGTTTGGGGTGTAAATTGGACCAATTACACTTCTACTCATTAGAAATTTGAGTCTTCTAAAAGTAATAGTCAAATGACAATGGTTTTGAGAATAGACATAGAAAATAGGTAGTTTGAAAGAGGCATAAGAGTTTCCTATGTTTATCTAGGTAATCAATATAGGAAACACTTTCATGTCGATGATGAAATTTGGAGTTCTCTTTCTTATGTTTGATATAAAAAATGGTATAATAT
>QAOA01007117.1:216243-239216 GCA_003255065.1 Cercis canadensis
CCAATGTCGATGGACATCCCCGTCACAATGCAGTAGAGGAGAATGGCCCGGGGCGTGGTGACATCGCTCAGGTGGCCCGTAGGAAGAAGGCGGGCACACAAGAAGTGGTACCACACCTTGCTCACAGTCTCCAATGCCGACGCGCGAAATAAGATAGGGGTGTCGTCACGCAGCTTCCACTGTGTACTTGGCTGGCAGAGGGTGCGAATGATGGCGTCCCAGTCAGGTCCATCGTGGAGGTAGTGAAGGTATTCGTCGTTCTCGACGTCTGGGAGGCCAAACAGGGCGTTGATGGAGCGACTGTCGAATGGAACCCATTTGCCCCGCACAAAGACCTTGAATTCCTTTCGGAATTTGGCATTGGCATAGAACTCCTTGATTACTGGCACCACAGATGTGACTGGGTGATCCACAAAGCGCAACCAGCCATTATTGTCGGCTAGTTCCCAAACTTTGGGATTGAGAGCTCTGGTGAAAACCAGGCCACGCTCGGGCACCAAGGCTTTGTTGATCACGGAGTCTAGGAATCGGGCCTCAGCCTCCTTATGCACGAACTTCTTCCGGTCGTACGTACCGGACCCGGAAGGGGATGCAACTGCCTTTCTCTTTGCCAGAGGCGCCATGGATGCTGGAAGCAAAAGGTGCCTGGAGAGGGAAGAAAAATGCACATGAGCGATATACAACAGTGAATAGGAAAGCAAGCAGCCAAATAAGTGTAAAGTGTATGTTAAGAGGGAAGGACTGGCAGTCGGTAGTGTACAGAGTAATAGCATAGCCAACAGCAAACCAAGAGGCAATCAGAGCAGTGATTCATGAAAATAGGGCACTATGCACTACATGAGACAACCAAAAGAAAGACTGATAAAGACGCACAATCAAGAAAAATTCAAAACAGGTTGAGACAAGAAACACACGGGACTAGCCCATGAAACGGACTAGTGGACTATCATGTAGGTGTAGGGTGGGGTGGCATAGAGCGGCGAATATGCTCAACCCATGTGTAGTGCAGCATGGATGTAGAAAAATGAAAGCAAGGCGTCTAAGACAGGAGTGACAACAAGACGCCGCAAGAATATATACGGAGGTGTGAGAAAGCATATGCAAAGCAATGGAGGCATTTAAACACGTCGCAAGCAATTGGCAGGCATGTGGGAATCCAAAGAGTGAAAAACATCTTACTGGGAATGGTTAAACCCTCCAAAATGTGTAAGAGAGCAGGCAGGCAGATGTGTCAACATGAAAGTGTAAATTATTAGCCTAACTAGCTCTGACAAATAGAACCATATAGCATACATGACAGCAGGGAAAAAAAAAAACACAGTCCAGCCCAAGATCAAAGACTAAGCCAAGTAACAAGAACAAGGGACCGCGAGCAAGGAAAAACAAATGAGGCTAAACCTGCAAAATAATCCTAAATGTTCACAGAAATTAACATGTGGGGCTAGAACAGACTAGCAGAGCATGAGGATGAATATGCAACACATGCTGATCAAAAGAAGAAAGAGATGCTCTCTTAGGCATTTTGGGGAACACCTGGTGCGCATGGACAAACTAAGATAGAAAAAATACCCCACAAGGTAATGGTAAATCCTCCAAAATGGCCAATGTAGTCCAGAGATAACAATTAAAGAAAGGTGAGGGATTATACCTGAGATTGGAGAGAATTGCAAGGTTTTACCTTTGTGCCCAAGTTAATGCGGTGGATAGGTGGGAGGAAGAAATGTAATGTGCTACAGTGCAGACAGAGGTGGGTGAGTGAGAGAGGGGTGCGAAAATGGTGGGAGAGGTTGGTGGATGTATGAATTTGGTGCGAGGAAAGGAGACTAGGTGAAAGGTGGAGCGAGTGAGGAGCAAGTGGTAAAGGGCGACGGAGAGGGAGAGGAAGAGGAAGAAGAAAGAAAAGAGAGGGAGTGTGCGTGGGAGAAGAAAGAGGGGGGAAAGGGTGGTTAAACAAAAATTTAACCCAAAACGCACCGTTTAACTCATGGTAATAATTTTTTTTTTTTTTTGAATTAAACTTACCTGGGCGCTGCGGCGCCTTTGACACTGGTGGCTTATGCGCGACAAAGCGCTGCGGCGTCCGTCACTAGGCGCTGCGGCGTTCTGGGCTCTGATCCTTGCAGTCGAGTGTTGGGCGCTGCGGCGCCCAAGCTTCTGGTGTCCATGGATTGACAGCCGAGAGCAGGGCGCTGTGGCGCCCTGATTGGGCGCTGCGGCGCCCAAGCTTCTGGTGTCCATGGACTGACAGCCGAGAGCAGGGCACTGCGGCGCCCAAGCTTCTGCCCAGTTGGGTGAATCCAACCATGTTGGCCTTAATTTTCCAGCTTTTGGACCCCCACACGTGTTCCCTCACCTGGTTGAATAATAGATTAGAAGGAAAAGAAGAAAAATAAATGTTAAGAATACAAAAAAAAAAAAATTTACGAAATAACTAAAAGACTCTAATGAAGTAAATATAAAAGATAGGTGTTAGAATGATGGGTTGCCTCCCAACAAGCGCTTGGTTTATAGTCCTCAGCCGGACTTTCCCTGAAAAGCATCAGCCAAGGGTGTTGAGAGTGATGGATGATTTTTGAAATTCATCCTCACCATCCACGTAGTGCTTCAAGCGTTGGCCATTGACCTTGAACTTGCGATCCCCACTTTTGACTTCAATAGCTCCATGGGGAAAAACAGTGTCAACAATGAAAGGACCCGACCATCGGGATTTCAATTTTCCCGGAAATAACTTAAGTCGGGAGTTGAACAAGAGGACTTTTTGACCCGGAACAAATTCACGCTTCTGGATGCGTTTGTCATGCCATGTCTTGGTTTTTTCCTTATAGAGCTTGGCATTTTCATATGCATCCTGGCGAAATTCATCAAGCTCATTCAATTGAAGCAATCTCTTTTCACCCGCAACTTTTTGATCAAAGTTCAATTTCTTGGTGGCCCAGTATGCTTGATGTTCCACTTCAACTGGTAGATGACAAGCCTTCCCGAAGACCAACCGGTATGGAGAGGTGCCGATGGGTGTCTTGAATGCTGTCCGGTATGCCCAGAGCGCATCATCCAGCTTCCTCGCCCAGTCTTTCCTATTGGCATTTACCGTCTTCTCCAGAATCCACTTCAACTCCCGGTTAGAAATCTCCACTTGACCACTAGTCTGTGGGTGATAGGCAGTAGCAATCCGATGTTTGACTCCATATTTGGTCAGTAGAGCATCAAGGTATTGGTTACAAAAGTGAGTACCTTCATCACTGATTAGGGCTCTTGGAGTGCCAAACCGAGTGAAGATGTTTTTTTTCAAGAAGTTCACCACCACTTTTGAATCATTGGTAGGTGTAGCGATTGCCTCAACCCACTTAGACAAGTAATCTACTGCCACCAAGATGTATTGATTGTTGTAGGAGGAAGGGAAAGGACCCATGAAGTCAATGCCCCATACGTCGAACAACTCCACCTCTAGAATGCTATTGAGTGGCATTTCATGACGACGTGAGATGGTGCCTGTTCTTTGGCAACGATCACAGGCTGAGACGAAGGCATGAGCATCCTTGAAGATGCTAGGCCAATAAAAGCCAGATTGCAGGATCTTGGCTGCAGTTCGAGTTGCTCCATGGTGGCCACCGTATGGAGATGCATGGCAATGATGGAGGATACTTTCCATCTCTTCTTCAGGAACACATCGTCGAATGATAGAATCAGAACAGTGTTTGAAGAGGAGTGGCTCATCCCAGTAGTAATGCTTGGCTACAGAAAGGAATTTCTTCCTTTGATGGTAGCTTTGATCCGGTGGAAGAAGGTTGACAGCTAAGAAGTTAGCGATGTCACTGAACCAAGGGTGAACTGTGGAAGAAAGAGCAAAGAGTTGCTCATCCGGAAAGAAATCATCAATGGGGACTTCAGTATCCCCTATCTCTTTTGAAACTTCAAGGCTGGAGAGATGATCTGCAACTAGGTTCTCAGTGCCTTTCTTGTCTCTAATTTCCAAGTCAAATTCTTGTAAGAGAAGGACCCATAGAATCAATCTTGGTTTAGCATCCTTCTTCTCCAACAAGTATTTGATGGCGGAGTGATCAGTGAAGACTATTGCCTTCGATCCAATGAGATAAGCTCGGAATTTGTCGAAGGCGAAGACAACCGCTAAGAGCTCCTTCTCAGTAGTAGCATAATTCATCTGAGCAGGATCGAGTGTACGGCTGGCATAGTAAATGGCATGTAGTAGCTTGTCCCGTCGTTGACCCAAAACTGCATAGTCACTGGCGTCGCACATGAGCTCAAAAGGCAATGACCAATCCGGTGCAATGATGATGGGTGCCGAAGTTAACGCCTTTTTCAGGTTTTCGAAGGCTTGAAGACACTCCTTAGTGAACTCAAATGGGACATCCTTCAAGAGAAGGTTGCACAAGGGTTTAGTGATCTTGGAGAAGTCTTTGATGAACCGTCTATAAAAACCGGCATGTCCCAAGAAGCTTCTTACGCCTTTAACTGAAGTCGGGGGAGGTAATCTCTCTATGGTGGCAATTTTCGCCCTGTCCACCTCAAGTCCCTGAGCCGAAACCTTGTGTCCAAGCACAATTCCCTCTTGGACCATGAAATGACACTTCTCCCAGTTGAGGACTAGATTTGTCTCCTCACATCTTTTCAGAACAGCAGATAAATGACTGAGACAATTGTCAAAAGTAGATCCAAATACAGAGAAGTCGTCCATGAAAACCTCAATATAACGCTCCACCATATCAGAGAAAATAGACATCATGCACCTTTGGAAAGTAGCAGGTGCATTGCACAAGCCAAAGGGCATGCGCCTGAATGCGAAAGTCCCATAGGGACAGGTGAAAGTTGTCTTCTCTTGGTCTTCAGGAGCAATGTAGATTTGATTATACCCAGAGTAGCCGTCAAGGAAACAATAATAAGCATGACCCGCCAGTCGATCAAGCATTTGGTCAATGAACGGTAAGGGAAAATGATCTTTCCTTGTGGCTTTGTTCAACTTCCTGTAGTCGATGCACACTCGCCACCCTGTGACTGTCCGTGTGGGAATGAGCTCATTATTCTCATTCTTGACAACCGTCATGCCGCCCTTCTTAGGTACGACCTGTACTGGACTCACCCATGCACTGTCAGAAATCGGGTAGATGATCCCAGCATCCAGAAGCTTCAGTACTTCTGCTCGCACCACCTCTTTCATATTCGGATTTAGTCGACGTTGATGCTCAACGGAGGGTTTGAAGTCATCTTCCATCAATATTTTGTGCATACACAAGGAGGGGCTGATCCCTTTTATGTCTGAGATGGTCCATCCGATGGCTGCTTGATGCTCCCTTAGGACTCTTAATAACTTATCCACCTCATTCTCCTGTAAGGAAGATGAAATGATGACTGGAAGAGTGGAAGAGTCACCAAGGTAAACATATTTAAGATGTTCAGGTAAAGGCTTGAGTTCTAGCACAGGAGGTTTCTCTATAGATGGAGGAGGTCGTGAGCCACTTTTGCCAAGTTCCTCATAGGATCTTCTAATAAACTGAGGAGGGATAGCATTCAGGAAGTTCACACAACTGTTGATCTCTGGATTTTCCTCAGGAGAGATGCCTAAGAGGCAAGCTTCCAATGGTTCGGGAGGATGACTAGCTCGGAAAACCTCAGTAGTGCAGTGATCAATCATGTCAAGCCGCATGCAATTGTCTACTTCATCATATTGCTTTAGAGCCTTGAAGACATTGAAAGACACTTCTTCATCGTTGACCCTGAGTATGAGTTGCCCCTTCTGCACATCAATGAGGGCATTCCCTGTGGCTAGAAAAGGTCGGCCTAGAATGATAGGGATCTCCTGATCTGCCTCCATGTCAAGCACCACGAAATCCGCTGGAAAGATAAACTTGTCCACTTTGATGAGCACATCTTCTAGGATTCCTCTTGGGTACTTGAGAGATCGATCTGCTAACTGAAGAGTGATGGAGGTCGGCTTTGCTTCTCCTAGTCCAAGTTTCCTGTAAATAGATAAAGGCATTAAATTGATAGAAGCACCTAAATCACATAAAGCTTTACCAAAGAAAAGATTACTAATAGTGCAAGGAATAGTAAAACTCCCTGGATCTTTGAGCTTTGGAGGTAACTTGTTCTGGAGGATGGCGCTGCACTCTTCAGTAAGTGCAACTGTTGCATAGTCCTCTAATCGCCTCTTGTTAGTGAGGATCTCCTTCATGAACTTCACATAACTTGGCATCTGTGCCAATGCCTCTGCAAAAGGTAAGTTGATGTGGAGTTTCTTGAAGACCTCAAGAAATTTAGAGAACTGTTTGTCCATGTTCTGCTTCTGAAACCGATGAGGAAACGGCACTCGGGGTTTGTAAGGTGGGGGATTATCCGGAAGGAGATTAGATTTGGATTTTTGCTCCTCCACTACCTCACCCTTAGGCGTTTCTTCTAAAGGTACAACAGTAACTTTGTTGTTTTTGATGGCTGTTTCCTTTGCTAGATCTTTACTCTTTGGTTCTTCCAGTATCTTGCCACTTCTTAGAGATATGGCTTTGACTTGCTCTTTGGGATTTCTCTCTGTATTGCTCGGCAATGAACCTTGGTCTCTTGATGAGAGTAAATTGGAGATTTGCCCCATCTGTACCTCTAAGTTTCTAATAGAAGCTGCTTGATTTTGGAGTGTCGTGTCTGTCCTTGTCATAAACTGAGTGGTATTCACTGTGAGTTGAGCAAGGGCATCTTCTAAAGAAATCTTAGGTGGTGCAGGAGCTTGCATCTGAGGTTGAGATGATGGCTGAAATCCGGGTGGCTTAACCACATTTTGAGAATTTTTCCAGGAGAAATTTGGATGGTTTCTCCATCCCAGATTGTATGTATTCGAGTACGGATTACCTGGCCTGTTAGGGTTTCCCACAAAATGAGCTTCTTCCACAGATGATGGTGCTTCTGATGTCACAATTGGGCAATCTGTACTTGAGTGTTCACCATGACACACTTCACAAGCAGCAACAGTAGAATGAATTGCATTAGCTGTCAGAGTGCCCAAGTGCTTTGCAATTGTATCCATTTTTGCAGTGAGAGCAACAAAGGGGTCTATAGCATGCAACCCATATGTCCTCTTTGCTGGAATCCTTTCAGATCGCCATTGGCGGGCAATATCCGCCATTTGATCAAGCAGCTTACTAGCTTTGTCAGCCGTTTTCTCCATAAGAGAACCATTTGCAGCAGCATCAAGTAAAGTTCTCGTGGTGCCATTCAAACCATTGTAGAAGGTTTGAATTTGCATCCACTCCTGTAAGCCGTGATGTGGGCACTTTCTCATCAAACCCTTGAACCTCTCCCATGCCTCATGCAAAACTTCTGTCTCATGTTGAGCGAAAGTGTTGATGTCATTTCTCATTCTGGCAGTTCTTGCTGGAGGAAAGAAACGAGTCAAGAATTGAGTTGTCATTTGATCCTAAGTGCAAATGGATCCTGCTGGAAGGGAGTATAGCCAACTCCGTGCCTCGTCCTTCAGTGAGAAAGGAAACAGACGTAATCTGAGGGCGTCATCAGTAACGCCATTGAACTTGAATGTGTCGCAGATCTCCAAAAATCCCGCCAAGTGCACATTTGCATCTTCGGTTGCAAAGCCACCAAACTGATTGGCTTGCACCATTTGGATGACACTAGGCTTGATTTCAAAGGAATTTGCCGTAATGGTTGGCCTAGAGATGCCCGAGATTTGGACAGGTCCCGTTGGAACTCCATAGTGCTTCAATGGTTTTCGGACAACCTCCGGTGGTGGTGGATTTTCTCCGGTATTCTCCATAGTACTCTGAGTTAGTTGTGACGCGGTTCTCCTTTCCCTTCGATTTCGTCTACAAGTCTTCTCGATTTCAGAATCAAAAGGAATTAGATTTGCTTGCCCCGAACTTCTCATGCACTAAGAAAAATTTCCTGAAAAATACACACACCACGTGATTACAAAAATAAATAAAATCTAGACTAATATTAGAATATGTTGGTATTGATATTAATAGACGCACAGTCCCCGGCAACGGCGCCAAAAACTTGTTACGTAAAATGTGAACGCAAGTGCACGTGCCGTAATCAAGTAATAAAGAAGTGAGATAAAGTATCGTCCCACGGAGACTGTGGTTACTAAGTACCAAAATTATGCATATTCTAATTTTATCTAGACAAGTGATAGGTGAATTATGATGATATTTAAATGCAAAACAGTAAACAAAGAATAGTTGCTGTAAAATTGAGTAGGAATATGATGAGAGAATATCTAGGATGTCGATTTCACCGTAGCTAGTCTGGATCTTTATTCCTAATTTATTAATCAACAACAATCTCTCTAATTGCTAGCCAAGAACCCTAAGTTATTTATTAGCCTTTCCCAAGGTCAAACAAATATATTCCCAACTATGAATCCACTATATTCCTATGTGAATTACGAATAATCTCAGAATTCAATTCGTTCTATGGTTCTTTTTAATGGCTACATAAACCATAACGGTATATTCCTATCCCTTATGTAATTTATGTTCTTAATCCCTATAGTCTTCAATTACAATTAACCTTCCAGTATTATTGTAATTACAAACTCATCTAAATTGATGGCCAGTCAAACAGAAGCATTAAGTATGGAGATCAAGAAGTCAATTTAAGAAGACTGTCCTTTGATTTCTTTATTAGAAATAACAATCCATCATAAGCTAGGCTACATCTCCACCCTAGATGGTGGAATTAGTTCATATTCAAGATAGAAAATAAACTCACAACCAGATTACACATCAGAAACAGAGGAAAGGAAGAATTGAACTCTTGGTGATGCCGATTCGATGCCGAAAGACTCTGATCTTCAAGCTTGAATCCTCTTCTATTCTTGCCTCTTCTCTCAAAAGTGTGGAACCCTAAATTAGACTTTAAGAGTCCTCTTTATAGGTCCTAGGAAGTTTAGGAGAAAAAGGAAATAAATTAAAAAAGAATTCCTAGTAAAATTAGGAAGTTAAAAGGTCAAATCACGAGTTGACCGCCGGGGGGCTGCAGCCTTGGGTTTGGGCACTGCAGCGCCCTGAAGTTTGCTTGACGGGCGCTGTGGCGCCTGGTCTAGGCGCTGTGGCGCCTGGTCTAGGCGCTGCGGCGCCCTTCTTTCTGGATTTCAGTCTCTAATTGCTGAAGCTAGGGCGCTGCGGCGCCTGGTGTAGGGCGCTGTGGCGCCTCCTCTTCTCGTGCTGGGGCGCTGTGGTGCCCAGTATAGGGCGCTGCGGCGCCCTTCCTTCTGCTCTCAGTTTCCAGCTTCCTGAACATAGGGCGCTGCGGCGCCTGATGTAGGGCGCTGTGGCGCCCTTCCTTGCTGAAATTTGTCTTGTTTACGCATTGAGGCGCTGTGGCGCCCTGAGTGGGGGCTGCGGCGCCCAAGTCTTGCCTTCAATTCCAACTTGCATGATTTTCTTTCTTTCTTGTCCCGAATTTCTCCAAAATAGCTTCCATAGTTCCCAACACATAAACCTACAAAAATGAGACTTAAATCATGAAAACCTATCCTAAAATGCTCGAGAATAGACAAGAATCAAGCAAGAACATTAGGCGATAAACGGTATAAAATCCTCTTATCATGCTATTGATTGTAGATTTTGATCTAGGGATTTTTATTTTTTTATTGGTTGGTGAAGCATGTTTTTTTTTTCTTGAATTTGTGGTGTTGTAGCCTGTACTGCTGTAGCATGTTTGATAATCACACTTTTATACAGTAATTAACCTTCATATTTAGTGTCTTAAATCTCTTTTAGTGCTTAATTGAGCGAGCTTGGTGTTATTTCATAAGTTTGGGTTCATATTGGACTTAATTGTTTTATTCAGCATTATTAGGGTTTTGATACTATTTCTGTATTTTGGGTATATCTTCAGTTCTGTATGTCTAAAAATTGTGAATCTTGACTTGTAGGAAAGCTAATATGATTGTCTACAACTTTCATTCAGACCTCCAAGGCCAATTCTGACGTCCAGTGGGTCCAATTTGACCCAGAAGTCAGAGCAGATATGCTACCGCTGGAATCTGACCCGCATGCAGAGTTTGGACCATAACTTGGACTGTAGGTGTTGTCATAACGTACTCGGAGGTCACTATAATGAGAATGACTAAAATAAAAAGGGATTTGGTTTTTGAAATGAAAACACTGGAGTCGTCACCAATTGTATTAAAAATCTGGGGAACAATTGGAAAAACCCCCTTTAATTTCTAAAAAAAAATATGTCTGCGAACCAGAGAGGGTTCGAGAGTATAATTGTGTATAGGGAAGGTGTTAGGCACCCTATAACACCCGTCTAAACGACGGTTACCTAAAATTAATTGTACAACTTAAATCATGGCCTAATTGTATTTATTTCATCCCTAAAAGAAAAAAAAAAGGTGATTATTTAAAACAGGACTTGATTCGTCACCCTCGAATACCTACGTACCCTAATTAGGGATCAAAGTCCGCGTAGTTTGCAATGATTCAAATGATTTATTATTATTTTTTTTATTTTTTTTTCAAAAAATGAAATTAAAAGAAATTTAAAATTTTTATGTTAAAATTATGCTATGCATGAACCTACTCGCGCTTTAATCCTTCCACTTTGTTCCCACGTTTCTCGTTTTCAAAGTGGCGCTTATCCTTACCTCAGGTAGATAAGAGAGTCACCCCTATGGGGGTAAGTCGCTCTTATCCCTCCCTTGACAAGTAAGGGGCTTATGGATATTATTTTCATAGATTTAATTAAATAATGCAAAATACATAATATATGATTTTATTCCTAATTTTATTTCACTTAAACTATTTAAATAAAGAAAATAAAATAACAATAACAATAAAAATAAATAAATAAATAAAACGAAAATAAAATAAATAATATATCTTAACATAACATAACATAACATAACTTGAAAGAAATGAAGGCCCAATAAAAAATAATAATAATAACCCAATTAAGCAAATAAATAAAAAAAAAAATCAAATGCACACCAACTCATTGTCCAAAATAACTCAGTAAACAAAACTATACTACTACATAGGAAGTAAATGGCCTAAGAGACAAAATCAATAAGAATTAATTAAAACAAACTTCAGGCCCATGAATAAGCAAATTAAGTAAAGTGAAACAAAACAAATAAAAAGTAAATAGGGCCATCAACCTATACGTATAAAGCATACACAATAAAAAAACACTAATCATCAACCTACAACCAAATAGAAATGGAATATTATAATAAACTAATGGACCAAATCAGCATATAAAATGCTTAAGATATGTACATGAAATTGAGATCCAAATACTCTACAAACAAAAACAATAGAAGTAACAAAAGTAAAATAAATAAATACAAATGGTAGACAAATAAGGCAGAGCTACGGGAATTGTATTAATGAAGAAAGAAAATAAAAGAAAGAACAAAAAGTAAGAAGCATGGGATTAGAAACAGAAGTAAAGCACAGAAACCAAAAACTTCTTCATCTTCACCGAATAAGGCAAAGGGAAACACCACCCTCATCTATGGTTCATAAGGACAGCCATGGTTAATTCATAACAACTCCCCAAAGCAAACCAAAATTCAGTTAGAGATTACCCTCAATATCTAGCTTCAGTTATCCCAAGGATTCTCTCATAAGAATATGACACAAAGTAAATAATCTACAATTATCTCATACAAAACCATTTCTATGATGTTATTAAAAAAACAAACGAAACCAAAAAATTAATTCATAAAAACAAAAACATAGGAATATTCCAAAACAAATCAACATAACTTGAATGCAATGGAATAACCAAGAACTAACCTTGTAATTTATGAATTCGGTTACAGTAAATACCGAAATATGATTTGAACCAGAATAACAGGAAAAATGGAAGTCCTATCTTTTCCTCTTGTCTATAGCTCTCTCTCACGTCGATTCTCTTTCTCCTTGCTCTTGCTCACATTGGTTCTCTTTCTTTTTTTTTTTTTTTTTCTGGTTCGATTCTCTCTCTGCTGTGTTTCTTTTCTCTGTCTTGGGTCACTGTTTTTCTACTCTTTCTCTGTTGTTCCTTCTGCTTGCTTTCTCTGTGCTTTTTTTTTTTTTTAGTTCTGCCTTTCTCTCTTAAACTCCATTGCTGCAAAACTAAGATAAAGTGAAAACCAGAAATAGCTACTGTTGTACCTCACTTTAATTTTACGAAAGTGACTCTCTATTTTTGCACTGCTGTTGCTGGTTTCTTTCTCTTTGCACTGCTGTCTTTGCTTTCTTTCTCCACTGCTGCTGTATCTGGTTTCAGGTGCTGCTGGTTCTGTTTTGGTACTTGCCTCTTGCTGCCTCTCTGCTTCAATTCTCTCCTGCTGTGTATTTCGTCTCTCCTTTTGTCTCTGTTTTTCTGGTGTCTCTTGGTTGTTGTTTTGCCCTCTATCTTTCTCTTTTCTGCTGAGTTTCTCGTCTCTCTTTGGGTCTCTATTTTTCTGGTCTTACTACTCTCCGAAAATATGTTTCTATTCTCTTTTTTCGTTGGTCTCTCTGCTGCCCTCTTTCTGCTCTATCTTCCCCCCTTTTATGCTCTTTGTTTTCAATTTTATCAACCTCCGTCTCTGCACTCTCTCACGTCTCTCTAACTGCTACTCCATCTCCCTCTCTTTTGTCTCCCTCTCACTCACGTCTCTTAACTTCCCATGCATTTGCACCCACACTCACGTATTCCTCTCTCTCTAAAAGTACTCATTGCACTTGCACCCACACTCACACCCACGTCTCTTTTCTTTTATCACTAAACTATTATATTTTTTTTTTTTATATTTTTTTTCTGTTATTTGGAAAGAAATCAGTGTCTACAGGTGTCTTATGGACTTGAAACTAGTTCCATTGGAAATCTGAGACGTAGGGATTCAATTGTTGTGAAGGCCAGTTCTCCAAATTATGTTCTTTTGATGGTCTTATTGCCTGTCGAAACTGGATGATTACTCAAGAGACCTCCAGAGACCTAATTGGGCTTAACTCCGTCAATTCAGGCCCAATAAGGCCCAAACAAGAGCCCATTTAAAGCTGAGGTCCAAAGGTTTAAACCTAGGTTAAGGGTAATTTGGGTGTGCACTAAATTTCTGATGTTATAATTAGGTTAAAGGAGGCAGTGTTTTCATAATTAGAGATTTTAGTTGTGATTAAACTCAATTAGTAGTGCTGCATTAGGACTTAATCACTCATGTTGATCTAGGATGAATCAAATCAGTTTTTAATGGATGTCTAGCTAGGTTACGCCTTTAATCAACTGCATTAATCCTTGTTTAATTATGCAATTTACTATTATAATCTTGTTTCAAGAATCCCCTATTCTTAAACTTGAAATTATTAATTACACATTGCATTCCTTGTGAGAAACTTCCCGGATCATGCCCTCTATTGCATTCTAATTAGGGATTTGGTTTAATTTAATTAGATTAGCGATAATTCCGATCAATGTTCAGTGTGGGTGGGAGGTTTGGTTTGGTGACAAAATGGATTAAATCATTTTACCATTTTACCTTTCATTTGAAAGTGTTCCTAAGGATTTCAAATTGGACCAGAGTACAAAGGTATAAAGTAATGAACAACACCATATCCTAAAAGGGTGTCTCCTTTTTGGCCCCTTGTGTTGAAAGTTACGAGCATGGGTTTCTTCTCCCGTCACATAATGGACAGCTATGATGTACCATTGGGTTTCTTTTTTTGGGTTGTGTTGTTGGTGGTGGAACTTGGGTTTTTTTTTTTTTTTTTATTTTTTTGTGAAGATNTTTTTTTTCTTTTTTTTGTGAAGATGAATTTATTTGGTTGGCTTTTGGGGATGCGTAGGAGGAAAAGACTTGGAGGATTAAAACTAGAACTGTGAAAATAATTGAATGGTTGTCTTCTTGTTCAAATTTGGAAAAATGGTTTATGCAAATTTCTGGCAAAAATCGGATCCAAATTGAGTTTGGCTAGTTCGGTTTGATTCGGTTTTGCTCTAAAAAATTCTAGAAACCAAACCGAGTTTGACCGCTGCAGTTTTGGTCGGTTTGGGGTGTAAATTGGACCAATTACACTTCTACTCATTAGAAATTTGAGTCTTCTAAAAGTAATAGTCAAATGACAATGGTTTTGAGAATAGACATAGAAAATAGGTAGTTTGAAAGAGGCATAAGAGTTTCCTATGTTTATCTAGGTAATCAATATAGGAAACACTTTCATGTCGATGATGAAATTTGGAGTTCTCTTTCTTATGTTTGATATAAAAAATGGTATAATATCTTGTGATGTTTGAATGAAAAATAAATGTCCTTCCATTTTACAGGGGTTATCCCTGTTATAACTTTACTTTAAATCTATACAAAATAATAATAATAATTAGATGACAAGGGTACTCTAATTAGGTTACAATTTCTCTATTGTATTTAAATATAAATGGGTTGGAATGACTAGGGGTTGGGTATGATAATATAGATGGAAAGGGAACGAAAATGAAAATTATAACTAGGTCTAGGTATAGTTTTTGGGGGAAAAAAATTAAATAACCTATAATACTAGGAAAAAAGATTGGGGTTAGATCACGGGTACAAGTTTCTTAAAGTTTTAATAGGATTATAATTTAGGTAACCAATAAACCAACCCCAACGGGTGATTAAATAGGATTTCCTATTGCACTTGGAAAAAGAGTGGGATTACACCATGTGGACAAGTTTCCAAAAATTCTAATAGAACTATAATTTGAATAACCACTAAATCAACCTCAACGGGTGATCCAATAGGATTTCCTATTTTGTGCCGCCTCCTGACGTAACGCCTGGCCACACATTGTGCAGGGCCAAGTACTAGTAATATTAAAAATAAAATGCACAATGTGGAGCTGACAAGTGTCCCTATGAAGGTGACAACAAGTGGCAAGCTATGTGAATTTCTTCTATTCTACTACATTTAAAAAATCATCTAAAATATGAAGCATGTTTGATTTATAAATAAAAAATATGAAAAAGAAATTAAAATTTGTGGCATTAAATAACTTCCACATTTAGACTTTTCAACATTTTGTATTTGCTGAATAATTAAAAAATAAAATGTAAAAGACCAAAATCAATCTAATATTAATGACTTGATTGGCAAGACCAATCAGAAACTGAAATTATTAATTCAAATATGCAAATAAGTAAACTTTTAAGGTGCCTCCATAAACCTCTATATATATTGCACTCCATATGAGGTTCATTCCCATTGGCTCATGAATTTATCAACCCTTTTTTCTCTATCTAAAGAAGCACCCAGGTTTGCTCTTTCAAATTATTTTTCCTATCGCTGTAGTTTTCTTCCTCAATATCTATTCCATTCTAATATATCTCTCAATCTCCTTATGCAGTCATTTTGCTATTTTATTATTCATTTTTCTCTTCATCTCCAAAGGCAACAAGGTATGCTCTTTCTCTATATTTTTTTTGTTGTTGTAATTTTGTTTCTCAATATCTATTTCATTCTAATATATCTCTCAATCTTCTTATGCGTGTGTTTTGCTCATTCAATATTCGTTTTCATCTCTCACGATTTTCCCATCTCCAAAGGAAACAAGACTTGCTCTTTCTTTCTATACCATTTTTTGCTCTCTTTCTTGATATTTATTCCATTCCAATATATCTTTCCATCTCCTTATGTGGCCGTGTGACTCTTTTACTTTTATTTCTTTTTTCCATCTACTCGATTTCCAAATGTAATAAGGTTTGTTTTTTCTCTATACAATATTTGTCTCTCTAATATTTAGTCTTAAATCTATTTTTTTTTTCAACATCTCCTCTATGTCCTAAAACAATAAGGTTTGTTCTTTTTCTATACATAATTTTTTTTATGTAATATTGCTTGTCAAAATATTTTTCTTTATTACATATCTCTCCATCTCATATGATTTTCTTTTTCGATTTCTAACACTATATGATTAACAATTAAAAAATAGATATCAATCCATAAAGATGGTGCCAAAAGGACCATTTCAGATTGATAGTTTTGATCTAAGAAAAGAACCCAACAACAAAGATGAAGAAATTGAGTATACTATTTTTTTTTTTAAGGATCTTGATGATTATCAAAACTTTTATTTATTGTAATTTGACTAAAAATTTATTTCTTTAATTTGATTTATTGTAATTATCAAAACTTTCTTTAATTATCTCCTTTAACATTAATGTGAAAGTTGAAATTTTTTATATTAAATGTTAGTCAATCAATTATAATTACCAATTGATTGCAAACATATAATATTGTTGATTTTCAGATTAAACCAATCAGTCAAATATCTCATACAAATATCAATGTTAATCAATAAGTCCATAATTAATTTGGACATTGAAATTGTCCATATTAAATAGTTATCAATCAATTATAATTGTCATTTGACTACAAAATATTATAATTTTCTTATTTATATTATTTTTCGTATTTATTTATTTAAAATAATCCATGAGCATTAAAATATGATAAAATTTATTTTTTTTCAATTTTAAATTTTATTTGTTACAAAAAATAAATTTTTTTTCACTTAAAAAGTATGAAAAATCATAAATTTGTATTATTGGATGATAAATCGTAAATGGCTGTGATAAGATATCAATCCATAAAAATGGTGCTGAAAATGCCATTTCACATTGACAGTTTTGATCTAAAAAAATAACCCAACAACAAAGATGAATAAATTGAGTATGGAATATGAAGAGAATTGGGCATGGAAGATGAAAAAATTAAGTATACAATTTTTTTTTTTTGGAGAAATCTTGATGATTATCAAAACTTTTCGTTTATTCTAATTTGTTAAAAATTTATTTCTTTAATTTGATTTATTGTAATTATCAAAACTTTCCTTAATTACCTCCTTTAACATTAATATGAAAGTTGGAATTATTCATATTAAATGGTAGTCAATCAATTATAATTACCAATTGATTGCAAATTCAATTAATTTTCAGTGAGATGCATTTATAAGAGGGGATAAAATTGTTATGTACTCTTCAGGGGAACAATAAAATCCTAGTGACTCTTTCTTTATTTTCTAAATTCTTTGTGCTTAAACTAATATTTCCATACTCATTCTTTATAACATGTTTGCTCCTCAATCTTGAGGTTACAAAGTGGGCTTTCACCTTAGAGACATCCTTCTGTGCTTCCATTCAAAATTTTAGACCTAGAGTTTGCAAAATAGGCACTCCAAAAAGAAAGATATAATTAAAATAAAATAACTTTTAAATTGCTATGGGCTGTTTAATTAGACCAAATTATGACTCATAAATCCAAAATTTACAACTTTAGATTAATTTGAGGATAAGAGAGGAATTAAGTACCACCCTCTATTTGTAGGTATATAATTTCTCCAATATAGTCAAAATAGAGGAATCTTCCTCTAGAACAAACTCTAGCACCAAACTATGAACTAGTATTTGTTAGGCTGCTCTAGTAGTGATATCCCTATAAAATCACGTAGGAAATTTGCCCTATAGTGTTTGGTCTGAACGAAATTAAAGTTTGCATAAGATGATACAATTTTTTCTGATATTAATTGCAAAGAATATGCCATATTAATATGCCCCCGCATTCTACCTTCATTACAAATATGAAATAGATTTTGCTTGACAATTTCTCCAAATAGAATTGGATGTTTTTGCTAAATTTTGATAGTATACTTGTAATATTCACCACCTCAAAATAGAATTGGATGGGTTTCAATCCCACCTTTCACAAAAAGGATAATAAAAACTCATCCAGACCCTTAGTACCCAACTTAGCCATGAAATGCCTGCTTCATTCTAATTCATAGGAGAAAAAAAAAATCTGAAACTGAGTAACTTGCTAAACCTCAAGTGTTTAAGCTTGCTAAAGCATTAGAGTATGATTTAATAAGGGTACTACACTTTGAATTAATTTTTGCTCCCTTTCCCGTTCAATCCTAATTATCAATTACCCAATCCCCACTCACATCAAGTACATTAAGTAAAATTAGATAGAAGATTGGATCTAAAAAAACTTTTGTCTTCATTAAACATAGAAATTCTTGAGATGAAAAAAAAATTCCAAAAAAATGAAGTTAATGTCACACATATAGATATANTAAACATAGAAATTCTTGAGATGAAAAAAAGATTCCAAAAAAATGAAGTTAATGTCACACATATAGATATATATTTTCTTGTTTATTAAATTTTACAATTGAAAGAGAATAGTTGAAGCAAAGCAATTCAATTAGAATTTGAAACATGCTTTGTCTATTTCACATTTTTTTTCTTACAATTCATAGGGATGTACTATAATCATTTTGATTCTCATTTCATTGAATTGATTACACTTTTATACCCTAATCTATTTGTTTTGTTGCACTTTTCTACCACATCTAACAAATTGAGCATATCACCGCTTGAAGTATTTCACATTGTAACATTGGCCTTCTTAACTACTTGTTAACTTTAATATAATAGAAGGTCTGGTGCACTACATATTTACTATTTAATATTTTAAGAAAATTGATTTAACAAAGACCAAATATACATTTTTAAAATATTTACTCAACCTTTTTATTGTGTCCCCTTCATAAAGTTCATGGTCACTGTTCAAAATCTTAAAGAGTCACGTCATTTGGCGATATAGAAAATAAAAGAAATCTACTATATAATTGAGCAAATTCTGAATGTCCTAGTAACACTTACAGGTGAATTAGTAAAAATCAGCTATATAATTGGCAAGATACATGAGTAATGCCAATTACAGGTGAATTAGTAAAAATTTGGACAATTTAATCTTATTACATGGTTCTTTCATGTTGTCCCACTTAACCCTACCTTAACTTGAGTTATCGCTCGACATAATAAAAATTTTATAAATTAAGAAAACGCTTTAGCAAGACAAACCTAGATTGTAGAGTTTTTAACAAACTATCATAGTAAGCTTTGGCTGCAAACAGATCTTATTTTCCCATGTCTATAATGATATTTGAGAGTTTGCAAACACAGTTGTTGCACCCAACTTGCGAAACTCTGCCAACAACAATGCAAAAACCTTTTGCATGACCTACAAATGTCTATGCAATCACCAAAAATCATAAAATGAACATAAATGAATTGAATTAGAAAGGTCTCAATCTAAAGGTTATGAGAAACCACTTGACAATTAGAAAAACATCTTTCTAAGGGAATAATCCAATTCATTAAAGTCATTTCATTTTCCATATCTAATTTACTACTATATTTTGCGTTGATAAATGTGGATGATTTTAGATAAAGAAAAGGAAGAAAGATGTTTCATTGAGCTTTACATGCATCATACAAATCTTTTATTGTTAAAATTGTTTACCGAAGTAGTTGGTGAAGAGATGGATCATGAAGTTTTGATTAGGGATTGCAATGTTAGAAGGAAAGTAGTAATTATATGAGTCTAAAAAGAGGCATAGGAGACAAACAGAGTTAGTAAGAACCTGCAAAGCCATCGATATAGATGTTGCAATATTGCATCAACATATACATTTTCAGATGTAACAGCATCTGCAAGGCACTTCTGGATCAACTGTTTTAGGACTCTAAAGGCATATGCACATATGGTAGATTCATCATAGCCATTCTTATCGTTTATGGAAAATGCTCCAAAAATGAAGTCGTGGTCAAATCCTAACAACACCTCCTTCCCTTTCATTAACTTGATTGCTTTTCTTTTAGAGCATCAACAGCCAAGTGGTGAACCTTCACAAAAGTATATATCCTAATGAAGTTCTATAAGCTTGGTTGAATTGGTGGAAACAACTTTAGACATTGTATAGTAACTCTCCTGTAAGCTCCAGGATAGGTCAGAACTGGTTGATGGACCTATTTCTAGATATCATGATCCAAGAACTTAGAAGAAAAATGAACACTTGTTGGTTATCATGCAATGCTCTTGAAAAGAAGATATCCACTGTAAATATAAGCCAATCAAATTGAAAATTTCCCATTGACCGGCACCTGCACCAATAAATTCAAGAAATTCATAATACAACAAAAAGATAATTGCAACTATAGGTTTGAAATGCATACATGGGCATATCTTGAGAGAGCAATCTGGCCTTTCATTTAGCCACTGGACTGATACAGTAGAATGTTGCATTCCAAATTTTGCAGCAACTTGTTGCCACCCAAGAATTTATACATACTCATTTTTTTATATTGATAGGGACAAATATTAGAAACTTCTCACAATGACGTTTGCTTAAAAAATATATGCAGTCACAAAAAAATATAAAAAAGCCAAACCATGTTAGATAAGAATCAAAAAAAAATAAATCTTTTTTTTAGCTTTAGGCCTTTAACAATAATTGAGCTACTAAATATGAAAAATGCTGATAGAATCACAAAATTAATGAAAATCAATTTCTCTTCTCTATCTTCTCAGCAGCTGAATATTATAAATAAATAGACCTTGAATATAGAATTTATGACAGGTTTAAAGCCTATAAACAAATTTGTCAACTCTCAGATTTCTAGAAAACAAAAGATAAATAGGCATGATTGGTGGGGGGAATTCATAGAAATAAAATTTGAAATGCAATTAAGGAATAATAGGTGATTCTTTAGAAGTGGAAATTAGTTACTTGAATCGAAAATAATTATATAATAAATAAGAAGTGAGGTTTTCTAAACCGAATCAAATGAGAAATATAATCCAACTGGAAGGACCAAGAGCTAATGAGTCCACACCATGATCCTACAGATCTACAACTGTGCACCACCAAAGGAAATGGACCTAAAAAAATAAGCAATCAAATCAAAGTTGTCAATAAGATGAAGCTAGAGGAATTATCAATAATAAATAAGAAGTGAGGTTTTCTAAACCGAATCAAATGAGAAATATAATCCAACTGGAAGGACCAAGAGCTAATGAATCCACACCATGATCCTACAGATCTACAACTGTGCACCACCAAAGGAAATGGACCTAAAAAAATAATCAATCAAATCAAAGTTGTCAATAAGATGAAGCTAGAGGAATTATCACCAACTTTAACCTTTAATCCATCTCTTAGAATATTTCCAGAACTCTAACCATCATGAGCCAAATGGTCCTTGCAACAGAAACAAAAAAGAAAAACTCAACATTCCATGCGTTAAAGACTAATATACATTATAGAAAACTAAAATAGAAATATAGACAATAAAAATCCATACTCAATAGTAAGAATCATAATTTAAAAGCACACAAGAATATGAAAAATGTGAGTCAGAGAAAGCACAATAAGAGGGAGAGACACATGAACCTTAGTTTACCTTTAAGTCCAAATTGGAAAAGTCTAGACATCATACCAAATGACAAAGATATGTATCTGGTGCATTATACCTTCAAATGGTTTTATGCAAATAGATAAATCCTAAGAATGTTATCTTTTTTCATCCTTAAATAATTATTCCATACCGATTACATGGAAATGAAATTATTCAAGTATACTCACTTCAAATTATTCAAGTTACATCAAAGGAAAAGTTGATAAAGCTCAAGATAATATACAATGAAAAAATATTTGTAAAGACAAAAAAAAAAATGATAAACAAATATTTGAAAATAGTTTTCAAGGGAAATTATGGTCAAGCTTCTAGCAAGCAAGAGATGAGCTGAATATGCAATTAAATATAGGAAGGCAACTTGTTTTCCTTATCACATCGTGAAAAAGAAAATGTAGAAATAAAAAAAAAATGATACACACTCTCTTACTTTAGGTCTCTCTTTCTTTATTTTGCAAATGTCCAGCAGGGAGGAAGCCACAACAATTCCACTAGATGCAAAAAGTCCAATGATCGGAATTATCGCTATTCCAATTAAATTAAACTGAATCCCCTAAACATAATGCAATATAGGGACAATCCGGGAAGTCTCTCAAGGATTGCAATAGCTAATTAACAATTTCAAGATTAAGGACAAAGAATTTTTGAACAAAATGTATATTACCAAGTTGTAAAATGTAGAATTAAACAAAGATTAATTCTATTAATTAAAAACGTAACCTAGCTAGACATCCTTCAATAACTAGTTTGATTCATCCTAGATTAATGATAACACATTATTTTATACTATTTGTTTCTCTTATACTTAGTCTTTTAGTGTGTGTTTCTAGTGAATTTTATGGCTTTTAGACATATTTTGGAGATTTGGACTTGTTGGTGCTTGTAGATTTTAATTGCTTAACTGTTAAATTCTGGCACTGCTTACGTTTTTCACCATATCTTTTCCTATAGATGTCCGATTGATGTGATTCCAGTTTCGTTGGAAAGCTGACAGAAAATGCCACATTTCATATGAAGAGATCAGAAGCTGATTCTTGCGTCTGGACAACTGAAATTCGCGTGCAAGATCATATGAAGAGCCCAGAAGCTGATTCTCGCGTCTGGACAACTCAAATTCGCGTGCAAGCAGTCCAGATTTTCTGCTCCGCCCAGCACTCCGCCCAGCATTGACTAATTCCTTTCCTTAGGGCTTCCTATTGGACCAGAGCATGTTTATTTGGGCCAACATCTATTTTTGGGCCAGCACACATGACACTAGGGCTTGATCATGTTTTTACCATTAATAATTTAGGAAACTAGGTTTATTTTGTAATTAGGAAACCATTAGGAAACCTAGAGGAGGCAGCCAGCTAGTATATATTCTCAAGTTGTTGAGGCAAATATAGACAACCAGAGAGATATGAAATTCCTTGAGCTGCTGCTGCCTCCTATTTTCTGAGTTCGTTTTTCTACTTTTGCCTTATGTTTAAGCCTTCAATGGAGGGCTAAGTTCGTTTGTAATCAATTCAAGAGGAGCCAAACTTGACAATCCAGAGTTCCTGTGCTTCAACCGGGTTTGATTTAATTTAATTTGAATTACTGCTTCTCCCCTTCTTCATGTGATTGAATGGTACTTTGATTCCATGAGTTGTATGAATTTAAATCGGTTGATTAGATTCATAACAGTAATCAGATTGATAATCATACTTTAAAGGTCTTTAATATATGGTTAACTTGGATAATTCGGTTATTAAATTAATCT
>QAOA01007117.1:241314-255209 GCA_003255065.1 Cercis canadensis
CTTCAACCGGGTTTGATTTAATTTAATTTGAATTACTGCTTCTCCCCTTCTTCATGTGATTGAATGGTACTTTGATTCCATGAGTTGTATGAATTTAAATCGGTTGATTAGATTCATAACAGTAATCAGATTGATAATCATACTTTAAAGGTCTTTAATATATGGTTAACTTGGATAATTCGGTTATTAAATTAATCTGGATTTAGTGATATAGAGCGGTTGCCTAGAGTCTTAATTCCATGATTAATTGAATCCTGATTGGTAAATCAGTAGGAATTCTAAGTGTTATTGTTAGGGGTTCCAGGTAACACTTAACCAAGAATTAAATCAAATCTAGTTTATCTTTAGTGAACAAGGATGGATTAAGGTTTGGTTGCCTGCTTGAGTTGATTACGTTTTCTCTTATTTGATAAATTCAATTTACTGCTTTCTTAATTCTTAGTATATTGCACTCAACACAAAACCCCCCCTTATTCTGTTCTTGCTTAAGTTCTTAAAAGATTAGTTGTTCTGGTGAATCCTTGGGAGACGACACTGGTTGCATCCTATACTACAATTTAGTTGCAATTAGTAGTTTAATTTTGTACGGTTCGGCACCCGTCAATTAACATGAGTAATCAAGTCCTAATGCACAACATTGTTAATTGAGTTGAATCACAATTGAAATCTCTAATTATGACTAATTGTTCCTACTGAGTTATCACTCAGGATTCGATTAACCACATGCAATCACTAATCTTGCAATCACAAATACTAAGCAATTAGTGGATAAATCTTATAACCGAACATCAATTAGCATAACATAGCTTCTATGAATTTTGACCATAGATTAAAGATTAATCAATCTAAATTCTGTTTCCTACTTCAAAATCCATATAAATCACAAAGATCTCCATGAATTCATACAAAAACTAAAGCAAGACAGAAATCCAAAGAAGACAGAATTGCATTAAGTTTAATCCAATTAAGTGCAGAATCTTAAAATCCAACAGATTAATTCAGAAGTCTTAGCTAGGTTAAAAATGTTCTACTCCTCCATGGTCATGAAATCCAAGCTCCAGTGAAGGAAGAAAGCCATGATTCAATGAACTCCAGAATTTACAAGAGAAGAAAGAGAAACTGTCTAAAAACTAGAATTCTAAGAATGCCCAAAATGCTGCCTCCTTTAACCTAATTATAAACCCCTAATTACAATGCACACCCAAATTACCCCTAGGTTAGGTTTAAACCTTTTGACCTCAGCTTCAAATGGGCTTCGGTTTGGGCCTGAAATGAGGGAGTTAGGCCCCAAATCTCTTGACAAAGGTCCAATCCCGGTTCTAGGATCTCAGTTCTGACTTCCGGGTCAAATTGGACCCACTAAATGTCCGAATTGGCCTTGGAGGTATAAATGACAGTTGTAGACAATTCTCTTAGCTTTCCTACAAGGTAAGATTCACAAATTTTAGACATACAGAACTAAAGATATACCTGAAATATAGAACAATGTCAAAACCTAATAATGCTGAAGAAAACAATTAAGCTCAATATGAACTCAAACTTATGGTTTTCTGCAAATAGATAAATCCTAAGAATGTTATCTTCTTTCATCCTTAAATAATTATTCCATACCGATTACATGGAAATGAAATTATTCAAGTATACTCACTTCAAATTATTCAAGTTACATCAAAGGAAAAGTTGATAAAGCTCAAGATAATATGCAATGAAAAAATATTTGAAAGTATATAAAGACAAAAAAAAATGATAAACAAATATTTGAAAATCGTTTTCAAGGGAAATTATGGTCAAGTTTCTAGCAAGTAAGAGATGAGCTGAATATGCAATTAAATATAGGAAGGCAACTTGTTTTCCTTATCATATCGTGAAAAAGAAAATGTAGAAATAAAAAAAAAAAGAAAAGAAAATGATACACACTCTCTTACTTTAGGTCTCTCTTTCTTTATTTTGCAAATGTCCAGCAGGGAGGAAGCCACAACAATTCCACTAGATGCAAAAAGTTCAATGATCGGAATTATCGCTATTCCAATTAAATGTCCGAATTGGCCTTGGAGGTATAAATGACAGTTGTAGACAATTCTCTTAGCTTTCTTATAAGGTAAGATTCATAAATTTTATACATCCATAACTAAAGATATACGCGAAATACAAAACAATGTCAAAAATCCAATAATGCTGAAGAAAACAATTAAGCCCAATATGAACCCAAACTTATGAAATAAGGCCAAGCCCACTCAATTAAGCATTAAAAGAGATTTAAGAAGCTAGAAATGAGAGATAATTACAACATAAAAAGTGTGATAATCATCCAACAAACCACTTCTAATAGCCATCTTTTTATAATGGGAATATAATGGGAAACATAAAGAAGAGAGAAAATCAATCAGGCCATATAGCTAGAGAGGAGAGTATTGATTGTGAAGCTGGAATAAGCCATACCTCGAGTGATTGAGAGTGACATTCCTTGTGAATGAAGAGAAGCAACATCACTGAGGCAGGGGACGGCAACCCTATTAGGTCCTATTTATATTAAACTTATAAGGAGGCACAACATAAAAACCTTAAATATCACATTCAAAATTTAAATTCCTAATTCATTGTGGTTATAATTATAAGGAGACAATTACAAAATCAAAATTTGAAATTCATTAAAAATAATTTAAGAAAATCAATGCAAAATAGCTTAAATTTCTCCAATTAGAAAATACCTTGATTGAATGTATTAAATGCATATAATTTTCACTCAAAATTAATTATGTTGATTATCTTTTACCTAATTATGGAAGTTAATTTTAATCAATAATTATGTTGATTATATTTTTCTTGTCAGTTAATTTCACCTAATTAAGGAAGTTATTTAATGCCACTTTTTTTTTTTTTTTTTTCAGCACAATAGAGTTTCTAATATTTTATTATTTTTCAGCACAATAGGGTTTTAAAAAATTTATTTATTGTATAAAGGAATATTTGACTGAACCATTCAATTAACCATTCAACCAGCACTCGCGTTTTATATTATTTCAATCAAACAAATGCTATTACATTTTTTTTTAACTATTTCACATTACAAAATTTATTTAAATGTATTTATGGGAGTGAATTAATGCAAACAATTATTTATGCAAGCAACAACAAAAATATAGAGAAGGACATTTCTTGTTGCCTTTGGAGATGAAGGAGATGGAGAGAAAAAGGAACAATGAAATAGCAAAATGGCTGCATAAGGAAATTGAAAGATATATTAGAATGGAATAGATATTGAGAAACAAAATTACAGCAACAAAAAAATATAGAAAAAGAGCATACCTTGTTGCCTTTGGAGATGGAAGAGATGGAGAGAAAAAGGAAAAATAAAAGAGCAAAACAGTTGCATAAAGAGATTGAGAGAAATATTAGAATGGAATAGATATTGATGAAGAGAACTACAGTGACATTAAAAAATGATTTGAAAGAGCAAACCTGAGTGTTTTTTCATATAGAAAACTGGAGACAAATTAGTGAGCTAATGGGGGTGAGCCTTATATGGAGTTCAATATATATATAGAGGTTCACAAACTCTAAACCCTAATTTTTGAATTCTGATTGACAAATCAACATCTATTGTAGGGCTAAAATTTGAGAGAGTCTTGACAATTCTAATTAACCGAAATTAATAACAGTTTTGAATTACTTAAACTGAAATTCACCATACCACATGCTAATTATGATTTTTATTTTTTAGGCAATTTTGTATATTATAATTGTAATTGTATTAAATGTGAATATTTATGACTCGTAATTATGACTGGGAATGCCATGTTGCAAGCTGTGGAGCATTAACATTTTACTTTTAAAGTTATATATATATATATATATATATATAGATTAGTCAAATATTCCATACAAATATTAATGGTAATCAATTAGTCAATAATTAGTTTAGAAATTGAAATTTCCCATATTAAATATTTATCAATCAATTATAATTTCCATTTGACTACAAAATATTATAATTTTCTTATTTATATTTATTTTGATATTTATTTATTTAAAACTATCCATGAGCATTAAAATATGATAAAATCAATTTTTTTTTTGCTAATTTTAACTTTTATTTATTAGAAAATATAAATTTCTACCACTAAAAATGATGAAAAATTATAAATTTGTATTGTTGGATAATCAATAAGGAAACCAAATTAGGAAAATTTTAAGATAATTGAAATATTATTATATCATGAGTAATATAAATTCTGAATTTTAAGTAATACATAATTATATAACTATTTGATAAATTGATGCCAAATTCAAAAAAATTCAAATTAAATGGCAATGGATCAATTATAATTGCCAATTGATTGCACAATCTTATAAATTATAAATATATAATTATTTTTGTATTTAATAAATTTTATATGGTAATCAATCAATCCAAAATTAAGGTGAAAGTTAAAATGTATCTAACTAAATAGTGCTCAATCAATTATAATTACCAATTAATTCAGATAAGTTCTAAAAATTTCAATTTTCAAATTTCAAATTAATTTTTTATTTAATAAATTTTAAATAACCAATGGTATGAAATTATAGTGATATCAATTTTGTGCTCCGATTAATTTATGCTTAGTTTCCAAAAGTCTCATTTTTATAGAGTATAGTTTGAGCATAGGCTATGAATTAGGGTTACAAGCATAAATAACTAAATTTATAAACTTAGATGTTTCATAATTTAATAAATATGAAATTAATATAAAAATATACAATAATTTAAATCACATGCTAATTATAATTAATTGACTTTTGCAATGTTATGAAATATCAAAGTTACGCTTCCATGTCTTCATCATCTCCTTATGTTTACTAGTGTTATTTGGCTCTTAATTTTGATAGAAAGTTCAAAAATATTAATAACATTTTTTTTATATACTCCTCTATTAGAATGGTAATGACATGAAACATGTGGTCAAGAATATATTTCTCAAAGGAGAATTTGCCACTTATTCTTACTGAAGGTCAACGGGATGAAATTCTAAAATCACCTACTTTTTGGGTGGAGAAAAACATCAAGACTGTTGATTTTTCGTTTGTGGTTCAAATCACACCTAATATAGTATCAACAAAGAAATTTTTAAAACTAAATATGGTTTATATAAATGGTTAGTTATGCCTTTTGGTTTGACTAATACCCCTAGCACTTTCATGAGATTGATAAACCATGTTTTACGAACTTTTATTGGCCGGTTTGTTGTTGTCTACTTTGATGATATCTTGATCTATGGGAAGGACTTGAATGAACACCCTAGTCATTTGCATGATGTGTTAAGTGTGTTAAGAAAAGAGAAATTGTATGCAAACTTGAAGAAATGTTCCTTTTGCACTAGTCAAGTTATGTTTCTTGGGTATATTGTGAGTGTTAGAGGAATAGAGGTTGATGAATAAAATGTGAAGGCTATAAAAGAATGGCCAACGCCTAAGAGTGTTAGTGATGTGAGAAGTTTTCATGGGTTGACTAGATTTTATAGGAGATTCGTAAAGGATTTTAGCACCCTAGCTGCACCTTTAACCGAAGTTGTTAAGAAAAATGTAGGGTTTAAAGGGGAAGAGAAACAAGAAAAGGCATTTAATCTCATTAAGGAGAAATTAGTTAGTGCACCTTTGCTTGCTTTGCCTGACTTCTCTAAAGCTTTCGAGATTGAGTGTGATGCCTCAGGTATTGTCATTTGAGCTGTGTTGATGCAAGAAGGGTGACCTCATATTTCAATGAAAAGCTTGGAGGAGCCACCTTGAACTACCCCACCTACGACAAGGAGATGTACGCTTTGGTGAGGGCTTTGGAAACTTGGCATCACTACCTACTTCCAAAGGAGTTTGTGATTCATACCGATCATGAGTCTTTGAAACATTTGAGAGGGCAAGGCAAGTTACACAGGCGGCACGCCAAATGGGTTGAGTTTATTGAACATTTTCCTTACACAATCAAGTACAAGCAAGGTAAGGAAAATGTGGTTGCCAATGCTTTGTCATGAAGGTATACTCTTCTCTCTACTCTTGATGCCAAGTTGTTAGGATTTGAGTTGTTAAGGGATTGTATCATGATGACCTTAATTTTTCTACTATATTTATTGCTTGTGAAAATGGTGCATATGATAAATTCTATTTGCATGAGGGATATCTGTTTAGGGAGAGTAAGTTGTGTGTGCCTAGAGGATCTATGCGTGAATTGCTAGTTAGAGAGGCAAATGGTGGAAGTTTGATGGGACACTTTGGTGTTAGAAAGACAATGGACATGTTGCATGAACAATTTTTTTGGCCTAAAATGAGAGGCGATGTTGAAAATTTGTGTGGTAAGTGTATTACATGCAAGCATGCTAAGTCTACTACTAAGCCCCATGGATTGTATACCCCTTTACCCATTCCTAAAATGACATGGGTTGATGTGTCTATGGACTTTATCTTAGGTTTACCTTGCTTTAAGAGGGGTCGAGATTCCATTTTGGTAGTTGTTGACAGATTTTCCAAGATGATGCATTTCATTGCTTTATGAGAATGAACATTTTGCAACAAGTGCCAACAAAAGGCTGAAGAGAGTCATCTTTGAACCCTAGGCTAAACAAAGGGCACATTTCATTGCTTCATGACAGATTTTCCAAGGGCTGAACAAGTGAAGCAACTTCATGAGAATGTTAAGTTGAAATTCAGAAGAGAAATGAATATTTTGCAAAAAGTGCCAACAAAGGGCGGGAGAGAGTCATCTTTGAACCCTAGGATTGCGTTTGCCCTCATATGCAGAAGGAGTAATTCCCAGTTCAACGACGATCTAAGCTACTTCCGAGAGGAGACGGTCCCTTTCAAGTAGTTGCAAGGGTCAACGACGATGCTTATAAGCTAGATATTCCTGGTAAGTATAATGTGAGTGCCATATTTAATGTTTATGACCTTTCTCTCTTTGATGCAGGAGATGATTCAAGGATGAATCTTCTTAAAGAAGGGTGGGATGATGAGACTTATGGCACCCAGTCAAGAGACTCGTTAACCATGTCTGTGGGTCCGATCACAAAAGCAAGAGCTAAAAGGATGCAAGAAGCTTTGAGCAGCTTGATTGGGAAGATCGAGACTCAAGGAGCAAGTGTAGATGAAGACCGAAGGCTTGTGAGCTTCATTTGGACTGAAAATGAGCTTGCTGAAGACAAGGTAGAGCCTTGGGCACCGCAGTCTCTGAAACCTGGCACCGCAGCACCC
This sequence comes from Cercis canadensis, assembly GCA_003255065.1. NCBI lineage: Eukaryota > Viridiplantae > Streptophyta > Magnoliopsida > Fabales > Fabaceae > Cercis > Cercis canadensis. The sequence continues at coordinate 248,533 of QAOA01007117.1, forward strand.
TAAGTGAATCAAAGTGGCTTCTAGGCAAGGCTTCAGGTGCCGCAGCGCCCAGCAAACAGCAAGCCAGGTACTGCAGTGCCCTATACCAGTGCCGCAGTGCCCTGTCATTTTCCAGCCTAGAGAGTTTTGACCCAAAACAAGCGTTTTGGCTAGTGGCTCCGAGCTTGGACCAACTTTTAGCCATTTTAGGCCTAATTGAGGAGCAATTTGACTTAGGTTATTAATGTTATCCATTTTGGGATATTTAACTATTAGTTTGGGCTTATTTAAGTTTTTTTTTAAGGTCTTTGGCCTAATTAGACTTAGAATTAGGTTTGTTTTCCTTTTAAGGGAGCTGACCCTCTTGTGGCAGCAACAACTTTGAGATATTCAGAAATTGAATGAGGAGAAGATTTTCTTTCATTGTTTTTGAAAGAACTTTTAGATCTTATTAAGAACCAATGGTTCTTGTGGCTATCAACCTAGAACTTATTGCTCGCCTTCTATCTTTCTCGAGTGTGGCATTCATACCCTTCCCCAGATACCTTCAATTCCCGCTTTGCTAAGCAACGAGTCAAGGTCCTCATTTTCGTTCCGAACTTGATTTAGACGGTTCATCGAGCATTTGGAATCTCCATCTTGGGTTACCCCATATGGATTCAAATCACCTTGGAAATGTGTACATTTTGATTTTGAAGTTGCAAAGAAAAAAGTTAACGAAAGCTAATGATGTGGTTGGCTCATATAAAAAATAGTAGGCCATATGTGATATTATTTTATGATAGACTTTGTGAGACTTTTGCTATATATTTTTTTAATTATATGGTCTATATTGTGATTGTGTGAAAATTTGCATGCACCTTTCTTTGAGTGAGTTTAGATATAAGGAAACAACAACTCCATCAATATTGAAAAATACAAAAAGAGGCTTTACCTATTTATCACTCTAATGGAAATTTTAAGCATTATGTCATACCATTATCTTTTTGGTTTTTCTTAGGAAAACTAATATTAATATTCTTGCATGTTTTGGCAGCCATCCAAAGCAAGATTTTGGATGTTTATAAATGTTATATAAATATAAATATTTATAGATACAATTGATATATGTTTTCCATTAGAAAAGTAGTAACACATTTTCTTTTCCCCTCTTATGCCTTTAGGATGTTAAATTAGAGGCTAAAAAATCGTCATTAGAAGGCTGGAAACTAAAGTATAAATCTATACATAAGGTTAGATACAATTGGCAATATAATGTTTCTTTGGGGAATTTATTTTTGTATATGATAGTTATTTTAAATATACTGATTAATTGTTATAATATTGATTTTGTTTCATTTTTACTAAATCGTTTGGGCTTTTATTCTATTTTTTTTCCTTCTGTTATTTTAAGGCTTAAATGCAATTTTGGTCCTCTATTTTACTTGAATGAACGATTTGATCCCTGATGAGACGTTATTTTATACTATTTGTTTCTCTTATACTTAGTCTTTAATGTGTGTTTCTAGTGATTTTTATGGCCCTTAGACATGTTTTGTAGATTTGGACTTGTTGGTGCTTATAGATTTTAATTGCATAACTGTTGAATTCTGGCACTGCTTATGTTTTTCACCATATCTTGGGCTACAGATGTCCAATTGATGTGATTCTAGTTTCGTTGGAAAGCTGACAGAAAATGATACATTTCATATGCAGAGCCCAGAATCTGATTCTTGCGTCTGGACAACTGAAATTCGCGTGCAAGCAGTCCAGATTTTCTGCATCCGCCCAACATTGACTGATTCCTTTCCTTAGGCCTGCATATTGGACCAGAGCATGTTTATTTGGGCCAACATCTGCTTATTGGGCCAGCACACATGACACTAGGGCTTGATCACGTTTTTACCATTAAAGTTTTAGGAAACTAGATTTATTTTGTAATTAGGAAACCTAGAGGAGGCAACCAGCTAGTATTTATTCTTAAGTTGTTGAGAATAATATACACATTACCACCTTGTCATCAGAAGCTGCTGCTGCTGCCTCCTATTGCTGAATTCGAATTTCTACCTTCGCTTTGTGTTCAAGTCTTCTATGGAGGGCTAAGTACTTTTGTAATCAATTCAAGAGGAGCCAAACTTGATAATCCAGAGTTCCTTTGCTACAACCGGGTTTGATTTAATTTAATTTGAATTACTGTTTCTTCCCTTATTCATGTGATTGAATGGTACTTTGATTGCATGCTTTGTATGAATTTAAATCGGTTGATTAGATTCATAACAGTAATCAGATTAATAATCATACTTTAAAGGTCTTTAATATATGGTTAACTTGGATAATTCGATTCTTAAATTAATCTGGACTTAGTGATGTAGAGCGGTTGCCTAGATTCTTAATTCCATGATTAATTGAATCTTGATTAGTAAATCAATAGGAATTCTAAATGTTACTGTTAGGGGTTCCAGATAACATTTAACCAAGAATTATATCAGATCTAGACTATCTTTAGTGAACAATGATGGATTATAGTTTGGTTACCTGCTTGAGTTGATTGCGTTTTCTCTTATTTGACTAAATCCTGTTTACTGCTTTCTGAATTCTGATTATTCTGCATTCAACAACAAACCCCCCCATTATGTTCCTGCTTAAGTTCTAATAGATTAATTGTTCTGGTGAATCCTTGGGAGATGGCACTGGTTGCATCTTATACTACAATTTAGTTGCAATTAGTATTGTAATTTTGTACGGTTCGGCACCCGTCAATCCCCCCATTTTAAAATATCACAAAATAATCCCCACTGTTTACCCTTAAGTTGCACTTTTGGTCTAAGGCATTAACTCCGTCCAAAAATTGACGATGAAGCTAACGTGACATCCACGTGGATGCCACCTGTGGAAAAAAAATTATTTTCTAAACCTTCTCATTTGATTACTGTTAAAAAGGTAACAGTCACAAGCTAAGCTAGAAATTCTCTTCTTCCCAAGCGATGTATCTGCAAGTGAAAGGACGGGGATGGGCTCAAGCCAAGCCGAAAAACCATACATTATGCTTTCATGGCCGTGGGCACTATAAGTGCAGGAGAGGAAGACTTTACTTTACTATTAGTCAGCTCAGTGTCACGACCCTAGCACCTCAACTGGCAATCATGCGGCACTTAGCACAGTCCATCGTACTAAGCCTGCCTTTAACCCGAAATTGATGCTCCAAAGAGACTAGAAAGAGACTTAGAGACTTTGAGGATTCAAGAGCAAAGTAAGAACACAAAGGAGATTGTGAAGAATGCTTTGTATTGCTCTACAAGAATTTCCCAAGATTCTCTAGGTTAGATACAAATGAAGGCCAAGAGGCCTATTTATAGTTGTGGCATCTAGCCTAAGGTTATGCTTCAAGTTTCTAGATCTTACTATGTCTAGAATGTACAAGAACATCTACAAAGTTCTAGTTTTATGTACAACATACCTCAAGGTTTCTAGAACCTTCTAGCCAACTCTAGAGTCCTCTAGGATTGTCTAGTTCCTTCCTCCAAGTTCTAGGATGTTCTAGAATCTTCTAGTGCCTTCCAGAGTCTTACGGCACCTTCTAGAATCTTCCAGCACCTTCTAGCACATGCTAGTGTGCTCTAGAACATTCTAGAGTCTTCTAGGCTTGAGTTGAGTCCATCCAACCCTAGCTTTCTCTAGACATCACTAGGCCACTCTAGAACTTTCCTATGTAGAAAAGAATAGATCCTTCAGGCAACCACCATTTCGTTGGATTTTGTGGGGCAATTTGAGCGGGACGTGACATCAGTCTCCCTTTCATAGTCAGTCTCAGTTCTAATCTCTATCTTCTAGGAGCAATGACACTCCTTTCAACAAGAAAAGAATTCATAAATTTAGTTCAAAAAGGACTCATCCTTTGTTGCATCTGGCATGAGATGATAAAGAGAGAGCTTCGTCTATCGATGAACAGCGGATTGATGGAGCTCTTGGCATTGCTTTGTTTTTCTATCCTTACCTATCAGCGAGTTTCGATCCTTTTTTTCAAAATTTCTTCCTTCGTACCGAACCGCTTGTAGAATCAAATCCTGTTCCACAAGATCCTATATCAGCTATACATCCTCCTTGCATTTATGCCGGAGATGTCGTCAGTGCTATGGGCTTTGGCTTATGTAGATAAAAAATGATGAATGGGATTGTGGCATTCCACTCGCCCCTAATGCAGAAGGATGCTGTCGAAAAGAATGGAACGTTGTTTTGCTTTGCTGGATGCGTCAAATCCCGTATAACAAGCAAGCTTTCGGGTCACCCCTGTGAGCTCGAACCCATACACTGATAGATAAAATCCCCTCAGCAATCTCACCAATCTATACCCTCTTACTAGCGTCTTCCTCGGCGGCGCTGCTAGTTTTAATCTCTGCCTCCTCCGCCGGCATCAAGAACTTGCAAATCAGGCATGACCCATGAATCCCCAACCACTTCTTGATACACCCAGAGTTGAAACTGTGCTTGCATGGCATCTCCTTAGCTTCACCGCCGACTTCGTAGTCCTCCAAGCAAATCGAACAGTTTGTGCCTTCTTCAGTCACCAAATGAGAGGGTTAAACAAATTTTTTTAACAGTAACCAAATCGAATAGTCTTTAATTTTTTAACAGTAACCAATTTATGAATGCCACGTCAGCCTCACCGTCAATTTTTAGACGAAGTTAATGCCTTGGACCAAAAGTGCAACTTAAGGGTAAACAGTGGGGACCATTTTGTGATATTTTAAATGGGGAGACCAAATCGTTCATTCAAGTAAAATAAGGGGACCAAAATTGCATTTCAGCCTTACTTTTATGGAAAATAGTGATTGTGTATAGACCCTTTCAATTTGAAGAATATTCTATTGGTAGATATAATACTACAAACTTGCAAGTATCAAGTGTCACTATGCAAGATATTTGAAGGGTGACATGCTTATTAGAAATTCGAGTCTTCTAAAAGTAATAGTCAAATGGCAATGGCTTTGAGAATAGACATAGAAAACATGTAGTTTGAAAGAGACATAAGAGTTTCCCATGTTTATCTAGGTAATCAAGATAGGAAACTCTTTCCTGTCGATGAAGAAATTTAGAATTCTCTTTCCTATATTTGATATAAAAAATAGTATAATATATGATACTCTTGTGATGTTTGAATGAAAAATAAATTTCCTACCATTTTACACAGGGTTATCCCTGTTATAACTTTACTTTAAATCTATACAAAATAGTAATAATAATTAGATGACAAGGGTACTCTAATTATGTTACAATTTCTCTATCATATTTAAATATAAATGAGTTGGAATGAGTAGGGGTTGGGTATGATAATTGAGATAGAAAGGGAACAAAAATCAAAATTATAACTAGGCCTAGGTATAGTTTTTTGGGGGAAAAAAAAACCTATAGCACTAGGAAAAAGATTAGGGTTAGACCACAGGTACAAGTTTCCTAAAGTTTTAATAGGATTATAATTTGTACCCATCTCTATTAGCTCTCTTCTCTTTCTTTTTCTCTCTTCTCCTTTGCTTCTTTATGTTTCTTTCGCTTTATGGGTAGCTTCGAAAAGTGTCATACAACAGAGGGCTTATTCGTTCAGGTACAATTAAATTACGATTTCTTTTTGGTTGTGTGATTTGGGGAGGTTGGTTGTATTGTAGCAATTGAGCTAATCAAGAGAGAGATTAATGAACTGTAAATCCAGTATATTGATATTTCCCCACTACCATTCCTTAACATTGGTCTTGAGAAGCAGGGGACTTATATATCCTGAAGTTGAAGCTTTTCCCCAGCAGATTCTTGCAGCAATTGAATGGTTTCCCTCTAACTCTCTATGCTCTATTTTTTTTTTTTTTTTTTTTTTTGTGCTGTNGCTGTGTTGGTATTTCTATTTTGCTAGAGTTTAATTTTTTTTTCTGGTTATGTTCAACAATTATTAATTTTTTGCTATTTTTCTATGGATATCTGTCTAAATTTCTACTTAAGTTTAATATTTATTTGTAGGGAATTTTTTTTTTCTCACAGCACTGGATTTGATTTCATCCTTGAAAGCAATTTATTTTCCCTTTGCAAGTGGTTCTCTACCTATTCCATTTTAGACTCTCAGGCTTTTTTCTACATAAATCATGTTAAATTAGTCCTTCTTTCTATTGGTTTTTTTTCCTCATAAAATTCATTTAACGTATTGTGTTTTTCCTCCCCTTTTTGGTGGATTAATGATGAGAAAGAGCTAAGGAATGATTTTCATGTTGGATTCCCATAGGACAAACTCTAGCACCTTAATCTACTAAATTTGAGGTATGTCACAGCTCTTTATATAGCTTTCTTTTTCTTAAATTCCAATTTTTTAGATCAATTTGCAATGAGGTAAAAAGAATGTTTTTCCAAGAAAAAAAGTTGTAACTCTTACTATTAATTTATTTCTGCCTATGAAGGATTGAATTTAGATGTCCATATAAAAAGATTGAAGCTCCTAATATCCACCATGTGATGTCTCTTCTATATAGGCATGATATGGTTGTTGATGTAAATCCTTCAAAGGAAAAATGGAAGGTTGAAGGTTTGTGTCATTCGGCTATGGAGGCATGCTAAGGGGCTATTTGCTTTCGGAAATGTTTCCTTGTTTTCATTTTCAGTTTTTATTTCTTGAAATATATTTTCATTTTCAGTTTCTAAATTTTAGGAAACATGTTTGGTTTGCAGAACTGAAAACTGTTTCC